>JAWHQI010001230.1:0-100260 GCA_033032865.1 Dactylorhiza incarnata | reverse complement strand
CGAGGAGCAGTGTGCTGTTGGAATGCATCCACGGTGACTTGATGGGACCAAGTGCTACCCAAGCCTCGGAGGGCAACAAATATATGCTTGGTGTTGATCGATGTTACACCGGATATGTCTGGGTATATTTCCTGAAGGAGAAGGCGGAGGCGTTTGCCAAGTTTGTGGAGTTCAAGGAGCTCGTGGAGGGTCCTAAGACTGCGGGTGAAGAAGCTGAGGACTGACAATGGAGGGGAGTTCACCTCCAGTGAGTTCTCTACTTTTTGCAGGAAGGCAGGCATCCGAAGGGAGCTCACTTGTGCACATACTCCACAGCAGAACGGAGTTGCAGAGCGGAAGATCCATCATCTGACGGAGACCTGCAAGTGTTTGGCTGCATCCAAGAGTATCCCAAAGTCCTTCTGGGCGGAGGGAATGTCTTGTGCTGCCTACGTCATCAACAGGATGCCTCTGAGTCCCATCACATGTTGACTCCACATGAGATGATGTTCAAGGAGAAGCCAAGCGTGGCACACCTTAGGTGTTTGGTTCCACCTGCTACGTGCATGTTCCAGATGCTCTTCGGACAAAGCTAGATGCGAAAACAAGGAAGCTAGTCTTCGTGGGATACGATGAGCGGAAGAAAGGCTGGAAGTGCATGGACCCGGAGATGCGGAGATTTGTGGTATCTCGCGACGTCGTGTTCGATGAGATGACATCTTACAAGGGGTCTTCTGATGTGGAGCTACCAGAGAGCAGGGTGGAGGTGCCAGAAAAAGTTGTGGAGGATCTTCAGGTGGAGCTACTGTGTCACCAGGTGGTCCATCTCCTTCTAGTTCCGAGACGGGGGCTTCTGGTTCAGGGAGAAGGGGGAGCGATGCTCCTAGCACGTCTGGAAGAGGAACTAGGAAGATGCAGCTGAAGACAATGCAGTTTAGGGGAAGGAGCTGAGGAGGTCGAAGCGAGCGATCGTCGCCCCCCTGATCGCTATACAGGAGGAAACGCAGTGAGCTTCGTCTCATGTTTCTTCACTGGTCCCTTGGATGAGAGGGAGCCGTCGAGCTTTGAGAAGGCCAGAGGTGTGAAGGAGTGGGACGTTGCAATGCAAGAAGAGATGGCAGCTCTTGATAAGAATGAGACCTGGTCTCTTGTGCCCATGCCCAAGGGCACCACTCCTGTTACATGCAAGTGGGTCTACAAGCTTAAGAAGAAGGCTGACGGTAGCATCGAGCGGTACAAGGCTCGCCTTGTAGCTCGGGGGTTCTCGCAGCAATACGGTGAAGACTATGAGGAGACATTCAGTCCGGTGGCAAAAATGACTTCAGTTCGGTTCATCATTGCCTTGGCGGCGTTCAGTGGGGGAGATTTGGCAGCTCGACGTCAAGAACGCCTTCTTGTACGGCGAGATTGACAAGGATATCTTCATGGTCCAGCACCAGGCTTTGTGTCTGAAGATTTTCCGAGCATGTCTGCAAGCTGAAGAAGGCCCTGTATGGGTTGAAGCAAGCGCCGAGGGCGTGGTACGGGAAGATCGCAGAATACCTCCTATTATGTGGATTTGGTGCTTCAGACTCAGACTCAAGCTTGTTCGTCAAGAAGAGCGGGGAGCTTCAGGTCATCGTATATGTCGACGATATGATCGTGACGGGGAACTCGAAGGAAGAAGTAGCACAGCTTCAGGCCGAGCTGTCTATCAGGTTCGAGATGAAGGACTTAGGTGAGCTTCACCATTTCCTTGGACTCGAGGTGCAGAGGAAGGAAGGTGGAGTGTTGGTGACCCAGGCCGGATATGCAGAGCGGATCGTGGAGCGATTCGGCATGAAGGAAGGGAAGTGCACTTCCACACCTCTGGAGAAGTCAACAAAACTTCGCAAGGATGAGGGGAGGATTATGCAAGATCCGTTGGTGTTCTGAGCTCTGGTTGGAGCTTGATCTATCTGACGATCACGAGGCCGGATATTGCATATGCAGTTGGCAGAGTGAGTCGATATATGGCGGAGCCACGGGTACCTCATCTGCTAGCGGCCATGAACATTCTGAAGTATGTCAAGGCGACCTCGGACATGGGTCTCCTATACAGGAGAGATGCGGGCTTCGAGGTGCACGGGTACATGGATGCTAACTATGGGGGAGATTCGGATGATCGGAAGTCGACGTCTGGATTCGTCTTCATGGCGGGCCCTACAGCTATATCATGGTGCAGCAAAAAGCAAAATTCCGTATCGGTCTCCACCACGGAAGCGGAATACAAGGCTTCGGCCTTGGCAGCTCAGGAAGCCATCTGGCTTAGGAGGTTGGTGGGAGACATCCACAAGGAGGTTCGAGAGCCGACTCTGCTACGGTGTGACAACGAGAGTGCTCTCAAACTGGTTACCAATCCCGTTTGTCACGCGAGGACCAAGCATATCGAGATCGAGCATCACTTCATACAGGAGAAGGTGCTGAAGGGATCTCTTTCGGTCAGGCATGTGCGGAGTGCGGACAACGTGGCGGACATCTTCACAAAGGCGCTGTCAAAGGGTCCGTTCACACGGCTAAGGAGCCTACTGGGGCTAGTTTCAACTTCCCACTTCAAGGGGGAGTGTTGAAATTATTGAAGTGGAAGTTAGAGGACTTTTGGACCTGGGCGGTCTGGGAGGAGGTCGGGCGGTCTCGCTTAACCGCACGTCCTGGCGGTCTGCCTCTGCGGTCTGGCTTGTCTAAGCCTAGCTGCGGTCTCCTGGCTTGATCGATGGTATGGGTCCAAGGCAGCTGATGGTGAAGGCCGCGCGGTCTGTCTCTAACCGCGTGGTGGGTTGTTCGTCTTCAGGTTTTCTTCAGAATGCGGTCTGGTGGCTGACCGGGCTTTCTGGTGGTATTCGCGGACTAAGGGTCTTAGTCGCGCGGTCTTAGTTTGCGGTCTCATGAGGAGACTGGTATGCGAGCTGGTCGCTATTCGCGGTCTCAGAAGGAGACCGGCATGCAGACAGGAGTTCGCAGGTTGATGGCGAACTGGCTGTGTTCGCGGTCTCGGGCGAACACAGGAGGTGAACAGCTTTGGGCGGTCTGGCGATCTCCTTTGGAGTCGCGATCTGCTGTGAGAGTGGCGATCTCTCATAGTTGATGTTGAAGCTGGCGAGTTCACCAAAATGAAGCAGGAGTACTGTTGCTGATCGCGCGGAGTGACCGGTCAGGTCGCGCGGTCTGGAGTGTGGTGTTCCTATCTCATAGGGTGGTGACTGGATCAGGTCTCACGCCTATAAATAGGACCCATCGACAGCAATAAATAAGACACACCAAGTGTAAGCTGAGTTTGCTTCTTTCTTGCGGTCTGTATTTGTGACTGGGCTGTCTGCTGATTGAATTCTTCTTGTGCAGCTTCTGTGGATAGTGCGGGCAGCAGCGATCACCGCTCCAACGATCTTCAGCGATTCTATGGTCTCCTCGACGAAGAATGCTTGAACTAGTGGCGGAGAATGCTTGCAAATGCTCCCGGATGGAGGAATGGCGAAGGAGATCGCTGGAAATGGTCTCCTCTTGTCTCCTCTAGTGGAAAGGGCGAAAATGGCGGGGTTCCTGGTTTTTCCCGCGAGGGGAATCGTGTCGTTGGTAGCGGCATTTCCTGCTTTAAATACTAAACAGGCAGAATTTTGGTCACGCACGGTCGAACGCACGATCGTGCGCTGCCCGTACGATAATTAATGATAAAAACTGGCGTGAAGACGAAGCTGCGCCGCCCGTGCGATTTACTCATGCACGGGAAAATCCGCCCGTGCGTCAAAATGCACGGGTAAATTCAAAAAAAGCTAAAAACAAGAAGAAACAGGCGTCCGTGCGTTTGACTCACGCACGGGAAATTCTGCTCGTGCGTCAAAACGCACGACCAAACTCAGATCTCCAGTTTTCTGCCCAGATGAGAACGCATGGCCACAACCGTCCGTGCGTCAAGGAAACGCACGACCGTGCGTTGCACACAATCATGAATTCTGGGGGAAAACTGGATGATCCGACCACCTGTATACAAGATAAAATAGCTGGGAAAACACCTCCAGCACTAGATAAACATAGAGAAAGGGATGGGGAGCACCATGTGCTTACCCCCAATAACAAGGAGCGCAAATGCACACGAAACGGGCCTAAGAGTGCACCTAGCAAGGAATAACAAATATAATCAAAAACATGCCTAAGGTGTAGTGCATCAACTAGAAATACGGCCCAGATGAGTCCAAAAATGTGTATATAAATGAGACTCATCAGTTGTCAAGTAATAAAAGTAGTTAGAAATTCCCCGAATATCATTCTCAAAGGACCGCAAGTTGGGTAGTATGATTTTCTTATTAGGAAATTAATTATGAGGATCACTAAGTTAATAAAAGGGAGTTTGGTTGGTTTTGTAGAGACAAGAAGAAGTAAAACTAAATTAACTATGCGGGTCGCAATCACCACTTTGCAAGGCGAGATGGAGTGCGTCGGCCGCTATGCCGAGCTTCGTGAGGCGGGTGGACGGTGCGCATGCGAATGGAATGTTCTTGAATGCGGAGAATGAGGGTCGAAGTCACCTCTTCACTAGTGACCGTTAGCTCTTGCTAACGTGAATCAAAAACTACACGAGTGAGTGAGTGAGTGAGTGGGTGAAAGCGAAGTGCATCACAAGCAACATTGCAGTTGACCAACAAAGAAATAAAACTTTCATTCAAAGCAAATATAACAATATTCATCTTCAAATTGTTCACAAAGTCAACAAGGTAAAGGAGAGAGTAAACCATAGACGAAGACTAGCGGCCGTTCTCGGCCGGAATAGTAGGTTGTCAATCTACTTCCGGGCTCGGGCGGTCTGTGCTTCTGGAGTCAAGAGACTGTCACGATCTCTGACCTTCTTCGTCGTCTTCTACGTTCAGGTTTCCTCTTCTTCTCACCGAACAGAAATGTGGAATCTTGGTTTGCTTGCTTGCGAATGGCGGAGACGGCCTCCGGACCTTTGGATATTGCTTCGGATCACCAGAGAGGACTTCTCCCGCGAAGGAGATGGAGTGGAGGTGGCGCTGAACGGACGTGAATTCGCGTTCCCGGCGGATCTCCCTTCCCTAATTTCGCGGAACATGGCTTTAAATAGGCGCTGGTAAAATAGTGCGCACGATCATTGGCGTACGACCAGTGATCATGCGCGCTGGCGTTCTGCGGTCGTGCGCGCTGGCTGGGCGGAGCCTACAAAACAAAGATTTATAAAATAAAATGTTCGCACGACCATTGGCACACGACCAGTGGTCGTGCACACTATCATAAGTGGTCGTGCGTTTGGAAAGACAGACCTCCGATTTGAGGGTTAAGTGCGCACGATCAGTGGCGCACGACCAGTGGTCGTGCACAATAGAACCAGTGATCGTGCGCAGTGTTCCTGTATAGATTTGTACCGGGAACACCTGCACGACTCCTGTTCCAGCATAAACACCGATCAAACCACTGAAAGTGGCACTTAACAATGCATGAAATCTAATAAAGAAGAAAACCACGAAAATACACCAAGACGGGCCTAGAAGTGCACATAGCATGGAATATCAAATATGAACGAAAACATGCCTAAAGTGTAGTGCATAGACTAGATACTCGGCCCAGATGAGTCCATAAATGTGTATATAATTGGGACTCATCACACCCCCAGACTTACCTGTTTGAGCGTCCCGAGCAAACAAATCCGGCGGAGTATGAAAATGGTAGTTAGTGAAGAGAATTGCAAAATAGGAGTACGGTGCGAAGTATCATACGCATGCAAATAGAAATTCAGTAAACGGAGATTCTAACTAATTTACAAAAGTGTTAAAGAGTAAATAAAGATTTATTCATACTCAGCTAGTGAATCATGAAGAACTTGTGCGGTCGCGCCCGGTGTGAAAGTACACAAGCCACTCAGGAGGGTGTTGCTAAAGATTGGAATTCGGGGATAACTCCGCAAAAATCCATCAACGACGAGAACCATAAGCTTGCCCGGTTACACTCTCTCCACGACGCTAGCAAACTCACAAGTTAAATCAATAGGACTTTCAGGTTATAATGGGGCTTAGGTTACTGTATGATATTCAATGATAAACGAGATGGCTACGCAACCCAATTGAGTCAAAAGATAACGCTGTACCAAAACAAGATCAAGAACGATGCTAGTGTGACACACCCCCAGACTTAGCTTGAAATGTTGGACATGTGTGTCACATCCCTTTGTTTGAGAATAACAAATCCCATATTGTATTTGATATTACTTGTAGTGTGTTTATAGTGTGCAGGAACTATAGGTGCAATACTCCACAGGTAGAAGGCAGCATGGAATACAACTTTTGAAAGGAACAGCGCTACCGCCGGCGCTAACGCTACCGCCAGGCGCTAGCCGTTCGACGAAATTGAAGCTGCGTTCGACGAAATTTTGATCAACGAATTTGGCTCCGTTCGACGAAATATTCGTTCGACGAACTTGAAGCTCCGACCGACGAAAGTTTGTTCCCGACAGTTTTCGCTACCGCCAGTGCTATCGCTACCGCCAGGCGCTATCTCCAGTTCGTGCACAGCGCCACGCCGCCGACGGTTTCGCAACTACTCCACACGAACGCTACCACAGGCGCTAGCCACTACCGCAGGCGCTAGCTCCAAGTTCTATAAATTGGAGCTTTGCTTCTCGTTTTGGCTAATCCATTCCAGAGAGGTTGCTTGTGCCACAAATTCCAGTGCTGTTATGCTGCCGAAAATGGATCTCCCACAAAAAGCTTAAGGAGAATTCTGGAGGAGGACTACGTCACGCTACATCCGAAGGACGATCGCTTCTACCTCGCTTATGCTACAACGATCCTTCATCCTCGACTCCAGAGATCTCATATAGGGAGTTTTATTATTGTTTTTCATTATTTCCATTCCATACGTTTTGTAACCGTTTAGAGAATTCGCCTTGTGTTGGCGACTAGGTCTGGGTAGGACTTAGGGGGAAATTCGCCTTGTGTTGGCGACTAGGTCTAGGTGATTAGATCTAGGGGGTGCTCGAGGCCATATCCGGGGAAGGATTGGCTAGAGCGTCTTGAGGCCATATCCGGGAAGGATTTGCTAAAGCCAACCGGTTCGTGGGGATATGAGTCGGTATAGAAAAGGAAAAGATATTTTCATTTGTACGCCTCCGATTTCTAGCGATATAGAAATCAAATATATGTAAACACCATTTTTATATAAATACAATCATGTCTCTATTTGTGTTTACCGAAGTTGGTCCTTTCACCGAGTCCATGGCGCTGGATTGCACTTTTTTGTAACGATCCAGGCCCGCCAACACGGGACCCAGCTGGACCGCCAGCACCCTCCCGTCCCAGGCCCGCCAACACGGGACCCAACTGGCACCGGAAGGGTTCAGCCTAACCAGATGGTCTGCAGACCATGCACCCCAACCCCTCTCTGTCCCACCACAGGGCACAGTGGGTTGTTGGAGACCGCAGTCCCCCTTTGATGAGAATTGAGCCAGGTAAGCGGCAGCGCGTGGACTTCCCAGGAGGTCACCCATCCTGTGACTACTCTAGGCCGAGCACGCTTAACTATATAGTTCTTTCACTTCTCATCACCAATTGATCATTTCTCACTTTTGGCGTTATCTCTAAAATATTAGTTACAAAGCTTTCAATTCAAATCCCTTTGTCTAAATTGTTTATATTAATCTATTTCATCATATAACAATTTAGCACTTGTTTCTAAATCCTAAACGTGCAAATTATGATATTTTCTTCCTTTAGCTAAATTGTTATTTTGTGTTCTAATATTACTTTAAGCAATTTAGTAATTTCCATAAAATTATAAAAAGATTTTTATTTCCTTATTCACCCCCCTCTAAGGGCGCCGTAAGATCCAACAAGTGGTATCAGAGCCAGGTTATTCCAAACGGTTTAAAAACCAGGTATAATGGCGTCTCATGATCTCGCTTCTATTAATGGGAAAACTTTCTTATAAATGAAAAATCTTTAGCACCACCTTTATTTGAAGGCAAAAATTATAATGGGTGGAAAACTCTTACGGAAAAATTTCTTAAATCTTTGGATATGGAAGTATGGAATATTACAATTAAAATGCCCCAAGTATTTTAAATAAAAATGAAATGTTTTTAAATGCCAAATCTATGAATAGTCTATATTGTGAATTAGATCAAAATATTTTCAAACTTATTTATACACTTCCTACTGCTTATGAAGTTTGGAAATTTCTTGAGAATACTTATAGTCTTCCTTCCACAGATGATGAACAAGAGGAATTTCTTATGGATCCAAGAGAAGAAATCGACAAGGACTCACTCTTGGAGGATGATAAATCTAAGAGTGAAATCGACGAGGAATTCCTTATGGATCCAAGAGAAGAAATCGATGAGGACTCGTGCTTGGAGGAAGAAAAATACAACGTCACAATGTTGGACTCATTTGTTGGCAACACATCAAGCAAAAAGAGAAGACGAAAATTCAACTATGGAAGAGGAATGCAAAGAAGATGCCAAAGGAATCGTTGGTCCAAATCTTGCCTCATCCCATAGCAATGTAAGAAAATTTAAATCTTCTCTTTTTGTAACAAATTCCATTTCTACTTCTCGTATGCTTAAAATTGCTAAACGTAAAATTTTAAAGTTAAAAATTGCTAATTCCAAATTACGTTTAGAAAATGAATCATTAAAAGCAAACGATAACGTATAGTCAAATATTGATGTGTTAAATTCTCTTTCATGTTCTTTAGTTAAAATTCCTATTCCTTGTCTTAATTGCAATTTATTAAAAGAAAAATTCAAGGAAATTGAAAAAGGCTCTTAATTTCTAAAAGGCATAATGAAAAATTGTTAATTGAAAATGATGTTTTATCTTGTAAGTTAATACAATTAAAATCTTTTGTTGAAAAATTTCAAATGTCATGTAATGAATTTCATCATAAGATTTTGAATAACAAGGATAAATTAACTTACAAAATCATTTCTAAAAAGGATCATTTTCATACATCAACTCAAAGGAGTTTAGTTTCAAAAAGAATTATGACCCTCACAAAATTCTTAAGAGTCATTATTATAAATCTCAATATATTTTCAATCATGACTCAAATTTAAAAACTCCTTTTCATGAAAATCAAAGTACAAAATATTATCCTTCATATTATAAGAGTATGTCTATAAGAAAGAGTAGAAATGAAAATTATCAAAATAAGAATCAATTATTTACAACATTTTGTAACCCACTCTTTCAACAATCACTTCTTAAGAAAGACAATCACTCTTATAAATTTTCAAAGAATCCTTGTAATAAAATTCATTATGATTATCAATATCAATCTATTTTGAAAAATAACTTGAACAAACATAAATCAAAAATGAATTATTTTTCAAACAAATATAATCATATAAAGATGTCACATAATCATAACATGAATTTAAAAGACAAACAACGAAAGTATGAATGGAAGCCCAAAATTAAAAACGAAACACTAACTCCACTTGTAAAGGCCCATTCATCACTATCTCTCCAAAAGCCTACACGATATATTTGGGTACCCAAAGGAACCATCCCACTTGGTCCCCTTTGGATACCTAAATCTCTCATTCATTAATATCCATTCATTAGCATGAAGTAGAATCTATTAAACATGAGATATCAATACTCTACTTCATGATATGCTTATTGTCTCTTTTCTTTTGTTTATTTGATATTTTTTTTAAAACAAACATGCTATGATCACTTTATATATCATGAAATATGACTTTCATATATTAAGCCTAATGTTTATCAAATCAAATTTGAATTAAAATTGAACATTAAGTCATATATTTTTTTCAAAGTGATGTATCTCTCATATTTGATTGTACTTTATCCTTTTAAATCCTTTACCCTTAATTGTCTTGAATTATCATTAGAAATTGAATTTTGAAATTATAAACATATCAAGACTATTGAAACTATTTTAAAGAATGGATTTAAATGGTTTATTAAAGGGCTTAAAACTAAAAATTAAAATGCGCAACATTTTTTTTGATTCTATATTTGTTTGCTGCATATGATAGCCCTTATAATGAAGAATGTTATCTAGAAAAATTGAAAACAAAAATTCATCTAAACGCATGTTTAATCTTTCAAAAAGGTGAGTTTTTTGATCAAAGCTTCAAATAGCCATATCTTTTGATCCGCTCGCCCAATTTTTGCGTTTAATATCTTTTCGGAAAGAGCACAGAAATCTCCATCTATCGGCAAACTAAAATTGCCCATTTAAGTTTGTTTGGTGCTGTCAATTTGCCCAATTTCAACTCTGTTTTTAAATGCTATCTTAGTTCGCTTGATTCAGAAATTTCTGTGTTTATGGATTTTTCATCACATGATATCCTATGTATAATTGTTTCATATATTAATTTAGATATTATGTGTGATGTGTGTCACCATTGTTTGCATGTAATTTAGACCTTAGAATCATCTTATATCATTAAGATCAAATCAAAAGTTTAATCATTTCATTATAGGTCTAAAGAAAATTAATTTGTAAACTTCCCATATTACATGCAACATTATCTCCATTAATTCTATGTAATAACATTGCATTCAAACGTATCATTCTAGCATCACTTCTTAATTTGTGCTTAAATTTATATGCTAGGTATAACACTTACAATGTTATTTAAATTTGATGATAACTATGTGATTTGAAATTATATAGAATACTAAAATTCCAACAAACACATAGTTTATGGATTAATCATTAGAATATGTACATGAATATTATATCATAAATCATATATTATCATGCAAAACCAAAGATCAATAGATTCAATTATTGAATGCAAATTTTATTATAAATTTCAAAACATTCTATAGTGATCTTTGTCTTTAATATGATTACATGATCATCATTTCCTAGACTTACAAGTCAAACATACTCATTCAAAAGAAAATCTCCAAATCATATTGTCATAAGTTTAGAAGAACTAAAATTTACATACATCATGATGATCTAACATTTACTCTATGCAAAATCTCTATAATCATAAATCATAATTCATGTTCTATCAAGAAAAATCTCAAAACAAGAATATCACCTAGGAATTATGAATCTTATGATACAAATATGAATATTGTTTTTCCTTGCATTAGTTGGTGTATGGATATGATTTGATATTGATTGCATGTATCTCACATTTATATAGATTCTAGAATCAACTTTGGAATAATAAAGATACATCAAACTTAATCATCACTACATTCTAGATCTATAAATTGAAACTCCATTTTGGAATACATGCAATATTAGTAAAAATCTTATGTCATGACATTAAACCCAAAACTCATCATTCTAGCATTATCACTTATTGAATATTAGTAATTGTGCTAGTTATCTCATATCGTCATCTCATAATAGTAGAAAAGCTATGCGGATTTATATAACTCATCACATTAAACAAAACCCATAGTTTTTATATCAACCCTTAGATTTAAAAGCATAGGTTGTCCAAAGATTATTCATCTTTGACTTCATATCTCACAATAGCGGGGGTGTAGGGTTGTATGCATTAGAGACCTAACCTCTAAGTCATGTCTTGTCCTTAACCGGGGAGGGTTCCAGTGGGGCCTTGCGAGGCACTGGGGGGAAAGAGTGCTAGGTTGAGCGTTCTTTAGTGTGTGCATATGGGAGTAACACCCCAACCTACGGCATGTGTGCAGCTCCTCATGCCCATCCGTCACTTAGTACGGGGCTAGGGTGTAGACATTTAGTCGGGGTAGTCTTTAATCTTAGGACATACTTATATTACTCGTTGCATGATCATTTTATTTACTTATCACTTAATTCATGCATATTTTGGGTTGTTCAAACTATGTCCTCATGTGTTTTGCATAATTTATTTATTTTTGTACTTAATGTTTTTTTAAAACACATGTATTTAAAAAATAAAACTAAAGTTTTATACAAATTTGAGCAATCAAAACATCTCTAAAAATTACAAAATTTCTGCATAAGACTAATCTAAGGACACTTAATAAATATCAAAAATCAGATTTTTAAAATTCTCAAAAATAGTGTACTGTTTCCAGCGCTAGCGATAGCGCCGGCGCTAGCGTGGGTTTTGGAATTTTTTGATTTTTAAAATTTCTAAAAATCAACAAAAATATGTTAGTTTATTTGTGCAAATTTATTTGTGCTTATGTCTATTTTATTTTTGTTTTATTTGAATTATGAAAAATCAACTATAAAAGTTCAAAATACAAAAATACAAAAATATGTTTTATGGTTTTCTGTTTTATTCATATTATGAAAAATCAACTACAAAAATTCAAAATTCAAAAATACAAAAATATGTTTTTTGTTATTTGTGTTTTATTCATATTATGAAAAATCAACTACGAAAGTTCAAAATTCAAAAAATACAAAAATATGTTTTTGTTATTTGTGTTTTATTCATATTATGAAAAATCAACTACAAAAATTCAAAATTTAAAAATGACAAAAATATGTTTTGTGATTTTCTATTTTTTAATTGATTTAAAAATGATAAAAAAAAACTGTACGATCTTTATTGCCAATATCAAGCATGTATGAATTCTATTTAGAATTATTTACAATGTTAAAACATATTCTTTCAAATTACTATGAACATTGTTTTGCTTATCATGCTTTGATATATCTATTTAAAGTGCATCAATTGTATTGAAAAATGTGTAGAACCAAGCTTAGCATGCCTCTAAGTATGAGTAAATGTTTTATGATTGATAATGATACATTTCACTCACTTATTTTGGTAATCAACATGTGTGTCTAAATCTAAAAATGCTTGCTTGTGTATTATATTTGTGCAATGAATTAAAACTTGCATAAGTATATTTGCCTACACTACATTTGAATTGCACTTATGAAATTTAGAAAAGTGGTTTAGTTAAAAATTGGGTTTGCAAAACAAGTGTATTCGGAGAATGTTGTCTCACAAATGTGAACAAAAAATTATATATGTAGACAAATATAACTCCACCAAGCTCTACTTGAACCTCCTGATAAGTCTTCATAAGCATTGTGAGGTTGAGCACCTTGGAAAGAATAGTAAAGTGTATTGTGCAAACCTTAGTTAGTCACCACTTTGTTAAAAAACTATGTGCATTAAAAGTGTGTGAAGTAATTTACTTGTGTTTTATTGTGCATTTTACTTTACACATGTCTTGTATTTTGGTGATTTAAATCAATTGTTAACATTGCCCAAATACACTTATGTGCACATCATTATCTTTCATAACACTTCTTCTCATGAGCATTGGATTCTAATGCTTTATCTATACTACTCTTTATATAAAATGCACTAGATAACCTAGCATGATCTCTACAATGTTTTGGTATTTCTTGAACTTAGAATTAAGTAACATTGTAGTATAATCTCTCTTTGATATGTTCATTTCATGCTTGGTATTTTTATGAAAAACTTTGAGATTTCTAAAGGTTTAAAACATCTTCAATTTTGAACTAAAACTCATATTTCTACTTATGCTTTTCATGCTTACAAAAAGATATTTATTATAATCTTCCGCTTGCTCACAACTCTTATCTTTATATTTGAAATCTCATATTTATGCTATGCTTAAACTCTTTATCATTATTTATATTTCGAAAAGCTTGATCATGATATATAAATGCCTCCTTACTACCCTCACCCACCTTCTTTTGATAATACAAAAGGGGGAGATTTATTGAAGAAATCTATATATGAGAAATATAGATAAATAAGGGGAGACTAATCATGAAATCTATCATTTAGGGGGAGTAACACATAAATTGCATTTATGTAGGGGAGCATTAAGATAGGGGGAGTATGCACATTATCATGCTTATCATATACAATAGTTGCACTATCATCTTGCTTATCATTTACTATAAACACTACTAAGTGGATTTGTTATTATCAAAAGGGGGAGATTGTTGGACATGCGTGTCACATCCCTTTGTTTGAGAATAACAAATCTCATATTGTATTTGATATTGCTTGTAGTGTGTTTATAGTGTGCAGGAACTATAGGTTGCAATACTCCACAGGTAGAAGGCATCATGGAATACAACTTTTGAAAGGAACAACGCTACCGCCGGCGCTAACGCTACCGCCAGGCGCTAGCCGTTCGATGAAATTGAAGCTGCGTTCGACGAAATTTCGATCGACGAATTTGGCTCCGTTCGACGAAATATTCGTTCGACGAACTTGAAGCTCCGATCGACGAAAGTTCGTTCCCGACAGTTTTCGCTACCGCCAGCGCTATCGCTGCCGCCAAGCGCTATCTCCAATTCGTGCACAGCGCCACGCACCGACGGTTTCGCAACCGCTCCACACGAACGCTACTGCAGGCGCTAGCTCCAAGTTCTATAAATTGGAGCTTTGCTTCTCGTTTTGGCTAATCCATCCCAGAGAGGTTGCTTGTGCACAAATTCCCAGTGCTGTTATGCTGCCGAAGATGGATCTCCCACAAAAAGCTTAAGGAGAATTCTAGAGGAGGACTACGTCACGCTACATCCGAAGGACGATCGCTTCTACCTCGCTTATGCTACAACGATCCTTCATCCTTGACTCCAGAGATCTCATATAGGGAGTTTATTATTGTTTTTCATTATTTCCATTCCATACTTTTTGTAACCGTTAGAGAATTCGCCTTGTGTTGGCGACTAGGTCTGGGTAGGACTTAGGGGGAAATTTGCCTGTGTTGGCGACTAGGTCTAGGTGATTAGATCTAGGGGGTGCTCGAGGCCATATCCGGGGAAGGATTGGCTAGAGCGGCTTGAAGCCATATCCGGGAAGGATTGGATAAAGCCAACCGGTTCGTGGGGATACGAGTCGGTATAGAAAAGGAAAAGATATTTTCATTTGTACGCCTCCGATTTCTAGCGATATAGAAACCAAATTTATGTAAACACCATTTTTATATAAATACAATCATGTCTCTATTTGTGTTTACTTGATTTCTCACTTTTGGCGTTATCTCTAAATATTGGTTAAAAGCTTTCAATTCAAATCACTTTGTCTAAATTGTTTCTATTAATCTATTTCATCATATAACAATTTAGCACTTGTTTCTAAATCCTTAAACTTGCAAATTATGATACTTTCTTCCTTTAGCTAAATTGTTATTTTGTGTTCTAATATTACTTTAAACAATTTAGTAATTTCCATAAAATTATAAAAAGATTTTTATTCCCTTATTCACCCCCCCTCTAAGGGCGCCGTAAGAATCCAACAGAAAACTGGTGTGTGCAACACAGCCTACTCCAACAAATACCAACTGAATTTTCTATTACGCTCAAAGGGATTTCTTTTCATTCCAATTCTTTTCAGATTTTTCTTTTAACTTCATTTTTTTCTTTTTCTTTTAACCCCCGGTTGGTTCACAATAATGAGTTCAGCAAATAATACAGATTTTTTATTCACATCACAAAGGTTCCATACATCACACCAATCAAGAAATATGATTTCAGTTGGCTCGCTATTTGGTTGCGAAAATAGGATAGGCTTCAGGTTTTGGTGATTGAACGAGGGGCTGAAACAAAGAAGGGGTAGGCACAAATTTGGTTCGCAATGGTAAACGAATGGGTCAAGGAAAACAAGGCTCAAACTAGCCAAAAAAATGGCCTACATCACGTTTACAAATATGAATTGCTCTCGCCCATGCTTCAAGAGTCGATTGGGGCAAGTTCTTAGCCCACGAGAAGGTAAACCTTCCTTCCGACTCGAGCAACACACACTAGCGCTTGCCTACACACAACACCGTGCTACCGCAATTTCATTCACATTCACCAATTGAGTAGAATAAATCTAAAATTACGCAAAAATACTAATCGTAAATTAAATGCATAGAAATAATGTAATTTTACTCAAATTTCTTCTGGAGCATGCGGATGCGACTAGAGCCACTACACAAGTCAACATCGCACTCCGAATCGCAATTCCTAAACTAACATCCTATTTCACAAACAAAACCAAGATGGCGTGTTCGAAAACACAAAAAACAGGCGAGTGCTCGCTCATGTGGGTGAAACGGTGTATGATGCGTGCGAACAAGATTACTACAAAGGTAAAATAAAAATAACTTCTAGCATGTAGTGCAACTCGTGCGCATAATGGGCAACAACCGGCTCTCCCCCAGACTTAGTCTAAACATTCTATCACAGAAAATAGGAGCTAGAGGAAGAAATGTTACCCAATGCTCGGAGTTGAGCATACCAGAAGATTGGCGTTAGTTATGATGAAAATCCGCAGCATCCGCCACCCAAGAAAAATGCTAAATACCTGCAAGCAAGAAGACTACAAGCAAACAAAATACAGAAAAACTAAACTAAAAGCAAGTTAGAGAAATAAAAATAAAAAAGATTTGGGTTGTCTCCCAGCAGCGCTTTTATTTATTGTCCTTAAGCTGAACCAAATACCTGTATTAAAGTCTGAAAGCAATAGTTATAATGATTGTTCAAACTAATTAAGATGGTGTGACACAGCATAGCAAAATAAAGAAGTACAATATCAGAACAATCAACACAACACATTAAGGATAAAGTTGCAATTATCTAAAATAAGAGTCACCACCTGGGAACAAGGCCCTGGCCAACAAGATCAAGTCTTATGACGTGGATTACAATTACATCAAAAAAAAACTGTCCAAATAAATTAACCACACACCCTTGATGCAGAGTAGCAATATTTAGTCAACTAAATGTACAATTTGACAATCAGACAAGGCAGTGCTTCCCTCGTAGATCTTTAGGCGATGACCGTTCACCTTGAATTTGCCTTCTTTTTCGCCGGATATCTCAATTGCTCCGAAAGGCGCAACGTCGGTTACCACGAAGGGACCACTCCATCGTGACTTCAGCTTTCCCGGGAATAAACGGAGATGGGAATTGTAAAGGAGAACATGATCTCCAATTTTGAATTCTTTTTGCGTAATACGCTTATCATGCCACCGCTTCGTCCTTTCTTTATATATGTGTGCATTTTCATAGGCAAACTGCCAAAATTCGTCAAGTTTTGTTTAACTGGGCGAAACATCGGTCTGCTGTGGCATGGATGTCCATGTTCAATAATTTAGTTGCCCACAGAGCTTTATGTTCTAATTCTACTGGTAAGTGGCATGCCTTTCCGTAAACTAGCTAAAATGGGGACATCCCGATAGGGGTCTTGAAAGCAGTTCGGTATGCCCACAATGCATCGTCCACCCTCATTGCCCATTCTTTTCTATTAGAGTGGATCGATTTTTCTATTATCCTTTTAAGCTCTCTATTAGAAACTTCCACCTGTCCACACATTTGCGGGTGATAGGCTAACGAGACTTTATGATGCACACCAAATTTCTTCAATAGTTGAAGGAACTATTTGTTACAAAAATGGCTGCCCCCATCGCTTATGATAGTCTGCGGCGCCCCGAATCTGGAGAAGATGTTCTTGTGGATGAACTTTAACACCGTGCGAGCATCATTTGCAGCAACAGCTTCCGCCTCCACCCATTTTGAAACATAATCTACTGCCACTATCATGTAAGCTTTCCATGGGACATTGGGAATGGGCCATGAAGTCAATCCCCCAAACATCAAATGGTTCGCAAACTAACATATTATTGAGCGACATTTCATCTTTTCTCGAGATGTTCCCGGTTCTTTGACATTCATTACATTCTTTCACGTGCATATAAGAGTCACGGAATAAAGTGGGCCAATAAAAGCCACATTGAAGAACCTTATGTGCTGTCCGTGCAGACCCCATGTGACCACCCGCTTCACGATCATGGCAATGGAGTAATATAGACTTATGCTTCAGTTCAGGAATACACCAGCGGACAATCCCATCAGCGCACGTGCGGAATAATAGCGGATCTTCCAGAAATAATACTTCGCGTCAGAGAGGAATTACTTTCTTTGCTGAAATGATAGATTCGGAGGAAGTTTACGGCACGCCAAGAAATTAGCCAAATCCACAAACCACGGGAGTTGCTCGGGGCCGTTCCCACTGTGAATAACATCTCATCCGGGAAAGAGTCAGAGATTGGCGGGTGTTGGGATGAGAAGGACCCCCATACTCTAGCCTGGACAGGTGATCCACAATCACATTCTCGACACCCTTCTTGTCGCGAATTTCAAGATCATACTTCTGAAGCATCAGGATCCAACGGAGGAGCCTTGGTTTGGCATCCTTCTTCTGCTTAAGATATTTGAGAGCAGCGTGGTCCGTGTGCACAACTACTTTGGACAAAACGAGGTATGACTGAAATTTCTCAAGAGAGAAAATGACTGCCAATAGCTCCTTTCAGTGGTTGTGTAGTTCTGCTGAGCCTCGTTCAGTGTGCGACTAGCATAATGAATTGTTGTAAAAAATCTGTTTCTTCTTTGCCCCAAGACGGCACCAACAGTGATGTCACTGGCGTCACACATAAGCTCAAAAGGAAGCGACCAATCCGATGATGTCAACACCGTGGCCGTAGTTAAACAACTCTTCAACACGTTGAACGCTTGCATACATTCATTATTGAAGTCGAACCTCTCGTCCTTTCCTAAGAGATTTGATAGCAGCTTGGCTATAGACGAGAAATATTTGATAAAACGTCGATAAAATCCTGCATGTCCTAGAAAACTTTGAATCCCTCTCACAGATGTTGGGGGAGGGAGCTTCTTGATAATGTCCACTTTGGCTTGATCGACTTCTATTTCCCTTATTTGAGATTTTGTGTCCCAGAACAACTCCCTCCCGAACCATAAAGTGACATTTCTCCCAGTTCAGCACTAGGTTGGTGATTTCGCATCGCGTGAGAACCGCCGAGGGATTCTGCAAGCAGGAATCAAAATCAGCACAGAATAGAGTAAAATCATCCATAAAGACCTCTAGGAACTCCCCTACCATGTAGTGAAAGATAGAGAGCATACATCGTTGAAAGGTGGCAAGGGCGTTACACAACCCAAATGGCATTCGCTTGAATGCAAAGATGCCGAATGGGCATGTGAACGTAGTCTTCTCTTGGTCCTCTGGGTCAATGAGAATCTGATTGTATCCTGAGTAGCCATCCAAAAATAGTAATAGTCCTGTCCAGCCAACCTCTCAATCATCTGATCAATGAATGGGAGAGGAAAATGATCCTTGCGTGTCGCATCATTGATTTTCCTATAATCGATGCACACTCTCCATCCTGTAACAACCCGAGTTGGCACTGGGTTACAATGCTCATTTTCGACAACAGTGATACCACCTTTTTTTGGGACTAACTGCACCTGACTTACCCACTTGCTGTCACTGATCGGGTATATAATTCCAGCATCAAGCAGTTTGATCACCTCTTTCTTGACAACTTCCTGCATCCATGGATTGAGTCGCCGCTGAGGTTGTGCAGTCCTTTTAAGTCCGTGATGTTCCAGCCGGAATGCGCCCTTATGCATTCGCAGGAGATCGCCTAAGCGTCGCTCATGCTCGGGTGGAAGCAAAGCAGAGATAATAACTGGGTGAGTTTGCTGTTCTCCCAGAAACAGATATTCAAAGTCATCGACAGGGGTTTGAGAGACAAAGCTGGAGGAGTATTGAAATACGCAGCAGAAGTACATTCCCCGTCAAGGTCTCGTGAATGATGTGCCATATCAGGGCTATCACTAACGACGTTCCAAGAAGCATCCTCAGCATCTTGAACCCAAGGAGGTGGAGACAAAGGATTGGGTTCACCATCCAAGAGTTTCGAGCGCATCATCGTCTGCATGATAGTCATTGCCGATGGCTTTATACATGTCGAAGGTAGTCATGACGTTGCCTAGACGGAGAGTTAACCTCCCCTTCTCGGCATCGATGAGAGCTCGTGCTGTGGCAAGAAATGGTCTTCCCAAGATAAGAGGGACTGCGACATCTGAAGCAATATCCATGATCACAAAGTCAGCAGGAAACACCAAGTCATTGATTGATACCGCCAGGTCTTCGACAACAATGGGTTTCTTAATAGACCGATCTGCCAGCTGGAGATTGATGTTAGTGGGCCTCAAGTTACCAGATCCGAGTTCCGGGAAAATTGAAAGAGGCATCAAATTAATTGATGCGCCGGAGTCGCATAATGCCTGGTAGCAGCCGGAGTGCCCAATGGTGCACGAAATGGTGAAATTCCCTGGGTCCTTGCGTTTAACCGGCCAATGTTTAACACCAAAAGTGACACCCTCAGTTAGGGTGGACATGGACTTGGAAGTCTCAAGGCGCTTGTTCTGAACAAGCAAGTCCTTTAGATACTTTGAATAGCTCGGAATCTGGATGAGGACGTCCAAGAGAGGAATATTAACCTGCACCCCTTTCATAAGTTCTTGAAATTTTTGGAATTGTTTTTCCTTCCTCGTATTCTTCAGTCTGTGCGGGGAAAGTGGGAGTAATAGATGGTTGGGCTGGAATGAGCTACGAAGCAGTTGAGGAGTGTCAGAACCAGCCTTTGGCTTATCTTCGCTTGATGCGTTTTGCGGTCCTTCCTGAGATTCATTCCTTTCGATGGGTTTCGCGGTTGACTTGCCGCTCCTAAGCTGCATGGCATTCAATGTCTCATTTGGGTGGACCATAATTGCCGAGACCATTGATATGATGTTCACAACCATGGACTGGAACCTCTGCAGAGCGCAGTTCTGGGCCTCCATGCATCCCAGGATGCATTCAGTGAAAACATGAAACTTATCCACAGAGAGCTCAGGTGGGACGCTGTCGTCCGGCGACGATGCAGTGGAGGTGATGTTCATGGCCTCATTACATCTCGCGGGGGTACACCACATCCCACTGGTTCGCGAAACCTTTTCAACAATTTGCCATGCGTCGGAGCTTGACCTGCTGAAGAACGATCCACCTGCGGCCACGTCGAAGTAGGGTCTATACCCATCCGATACCCCAAAATAGAATATCTTAAGGCGTGCTAGATCTGTGAGGATATGCACGAAACAGAACTTCTGAAGGGAAATGAATCTCTCCCATGCGTCAACCAACGTTTCATCCTCGTCCTGCGTAAACAATAATAATCTATTGTGCATTTCCAGAAGGCAACAACGTGAATAGAATTTGCCGAGGAATTCCTCTTCCACTTTGCTCCAAGATTGGATTTTTTTAATTGAATCACCCGATACCACACCCGAGCTTTTCCTGCCAAGAGAACGCGAACAACTGAATCCTGACTTTCTCCGAATCATCGTCAGCGTGCTGAAAAGTGCTGTAAACTTCAAGAAAGCTCTGCAAATGGGACAATGCATCCTCACTAGGGGTCCCCGAAAATAAGTTAGCCTGAGACACAAAGTGATTAGCTCCGTAGACATTTTAAAATAGTTGTTGGCCATGTTAAGTAAATAGATAGACAAAAGGCTATACGTATCCTAACAATCGCACAAAGGCTAGCAAGAAAAGAGAACACACACAAAAGTATTAAACTAATTCCTGAGAAGGACGAATCATACACGCTTGCATTCCCCGACAACGGCGCAAAAACTTGACGCGCTATTTCAGCACCGCTAATTAGCAAGCTCGAAATGCGTTACGACGGCAGTGCACCGGTCGTTGTCAAGTAATAAAAGTAGGGAGAAATTCCCTGAATATCATTCTCAAAGGACCGCAAGTTGGGTAGTATGATTTGCTTATTAGGAAATTAATTATGAGGATCACTAAGTTAACAAAAGGGAGTTTGGTTGGTTTTGTAGAGACAAGAAGAAGTAAAACTAAATTAACTATGCGGGTCACAATCACCGCTTCGCAAGGCGAGATGGAGTGCGTCGGCCGCTATGCCGAGCTTCATGAAGCGGGTGGATGGTGCGCATGCGAATGGAATATTCTTGAATGCGGAGAATGAGGGCCGAAGTCACCTCTTCACTAGTCACCGTTAGCTCTTGCTAACGCGAATCGAAAACTACACGAGTGAGTGAGTGAGTGAGTGGGTGAAAGCGAAGTGCATCATAAGCAAACATTGCAGTTGACCAACAAAGAAATAACACTTTCATTCAAAAAAAATATAACAATATTCATCTTCAAATAGTTCACAAAGTCAACAAGGTAAAGGAGAGAGTAAACCAATAGACAAAGACTAGCGGCCGTTCTCGGCCGGAATAATAGGTTGTCAATCTACTTCCGGGCTCGGGCGGTCTGTGCTTCCGGAGTTAAGAGACTGTCACGATCTCTGACCTTCTTCCGTCGTCCTTCTACGTTTAGGTTTCCTCTTCTTCTCACCGAACGGAAATGTGGAATCTTGGTTTGCTTGCTTGCGAATGGCGGAGACGACCTCCGGACCTTTGGATATTGCTTCAGATCACCGAAGAGGACTTCTCCCGCGAAGGAGATGGAGTGGAGGTGGCTGGAGATGAAAAACGACGCTGGACGGACGTGAATTCGCGCTCCCGGCGGAGCTCCCTTCCCTAATTTCGCGGAACATGGTTTAAATATGCGCTGGCAAAATAGTGCGCACGGTCATTGGCGCACGACCAGTGATCGTGCGCGCTGGCATTATGCGGTCGTGCGCGCTGGCTGGGCGGAGCCTACAAAACAAAGATTTATAAAATAAAATGTTCGCACGACCATTGGCACACGACCAGTGGTCGTGCGCACTATCGTAAGTGGTTGTGTGTTTGGAAAGACAGACCTCCGATTTGAAGGGTTAAGTGCGCAAGATCAGTGGCGCACGACCAATGGTCGTGCGTAATAGAACCAGTGATCGTGCGCAGTGTTCCTGTACAGATTTGTACCGGGAACACCTGCACGACTCCTGTTCCAGCATAAACACCAATCAAACCACTGAAAGTGGCACTTAACAATGCTTGAAATCTAATAAAGAAGATAACCACGAAAATACACCAAGATGGGCCTAGAAGTGCACATAGCATGGAATATCAAATATGAACGAAAACATGCCTAAAGTGTAGTGCATAGACTAGATAATCGGCCCAGATGAGTCCATAAATGTGTATATAATTGGGACTCATCACTTGTGATGTCCATCAGTTTGATGCTTCTCCCATTGAGGGATTCTTCAAACTTTTTAGCCTCAGATAATTTGTTCTCAATGAGAACAATATGTTCTTTGGAGGCAGCCAGTTCTTTCTTAAGATTGGCATTATATTTAGTCAGTTGGTTCATTTCAGCCAACTTACTTCTGAGGGAAATTATTTCCTTCTCAGATTTAATTAAATCTAAACAATGAATTTTAAATTCATTTTTAAAATCATCTGAATTAATGTCAAAGGTAGAGATTACCTGATCACTGTCATTGTCAGATTCTGATTCATCAGAATTGTTTCCTGAGGCATTGATGGCCATCATGTAGAAACTTCTTTCATCTTCATCATCACTAGAGCTGGATGATGATGCATGTTCTGACTCACTGCTTGAGTCATAAATAGCCATCAAGCATTGATCCTTCTCATTTGCATTATCTTCTTCTTCTTCAGAAGAGCTGGATGAAGACTCTGATTCTGTCTCACTCCATGATTCAGCTACAAAGCCTCTTCCCTTGTGTTTGTGTTTGTGGGAGGATGGCTTGCTGGAGTGCCTCTTTTCTTCTTTATCTTTTCTCTTGTCCTTCTTTTGATTCTCTGGACACTCAGGTAGAATGTGTCCAGGCTTCCCGCAACCAAAACAAATAATTTCTTTAGAGTTTGTTTTGTCCTACCTTGGTTTTTCTTTGGATTTGAATGTTGGAGTTTCTGAGGTGATCTCAAAGCAATCAATAGTTAGTCTTGCTGCCAATGCAATATGAGCCTATAGGGTCGCACATAAAAGCGTTTGGAGAAATTGGAGAAAGGATTGTGTTGGCCTTACTCATATTGGATATGAGTGGAGGACCAATCCTGTGACTGCTTGGAATCAAGTTGAGAATGTCTCAAAAGGGAAATCGTTTAAAGTGTTTAAACGAACGGATTTACACTAGATAATTCGGCTAAAGACATTAACCGAATTCGGCTAAAGGGTTTAGACGAATTCGACTAATGACATTAACCGAATTCGGCTAAAGGGTTTAGACGAATTCGGCTAATGGCAAATTCGGCTAAAGGGTTTCGCCAAATTTATATAGCCGAATTTATATATAGTCGAATTCGTCGAAATGGTTTCGCCGAATTCGGTTATAATGATTAGTCGAATTCGGTTAATGTGATTAGTCGAATTCGACGAATGTAAATCTGGACGGATTTTCTTTTGGTCTGCGGATAGCCTTTCATATACCTTACGTATATAAAGGCATGCGATTAGGTCTTCAACAGACACTATTTTATGACTTGATCTTTCCGCGAAGACGAGAACTGCCGACCGAAACTGTTCCGCGCGAGGGCACGTTCTTCCATCCGCCGATCATTTTCCCGCCGCCGCTAGTCGCCGCCGTCGGTCGCCGCCTCCCCTGGATCAGATCTAGCAGTCCGTGGGGACGTTGAGAGCATCCTTCTCCGACCTAGTTCTTGTGCGACAAGAAGCTAGGGTTCTTCATCGTTCGTGTGGACTTCTGTAGAGGGATCGATCCATTTCGATTCTCGAAGAACTCAAAGACAGAAATTCGGATTTCATCTTGGAGCACCTTGGTTGAGTATTGACTCAATCCCGCGAAGGTATATATTGTATTTGCTTTCTTATTCTCTTGAATCATGAAAACCGCAAGATCCGTTGATCTCTTTTTGGGTTGTTCTTGTTCATTTCCGCTGCGCATATTCGATATGTCATCCCTTATGAAGGGGTATAGAAAAACCCAACAGTGGTATCAGAGGGAGGTTGCGGTCAAGTGCGTGTAAATTGGGATATTTAGAAGCGTTCTAAAAGCCCTAATTTCGTCTTGGAATATCACATTTGATGTGATTTTGTGAGGTTTCTGGTGGTGGGATTTCAAAAATTTGGTCGGGGCTCTGCCCCGCACCCCGCAAGGGCGCTGCCCCTTGGACCCCGTTAGGGGATCTTCCCCTAAGACCCCTCCAGGGGCGCAGCCTCTTGGAACCCCGCTAGGAATGCATGTGATTGCGTTGCGATTTTCATGTTTCATAGGTTGTTTCTCCTCTGCAGTAACCGTCCCTCAAAATGGTTTGTGAAACCAAATGTTTAGATTATTGAATCTGACATGAGAGACAAGCTTGTCTACTGCACTTGTGGAGTTGTTGTTCATATGTCCAATGCATGTAAATCTGGAGATTTAGAAGTGTTCTAAATGCTCGGATTTAGCCCTGTTTTGTCAAAGTGTTGATAGACTGTATTTGTGCACATCTGGGATGTATCTGGAATGTGAATGTTGTATTTTATTTTCTGATTGTGCACTGTGATTAAATGTTAATCATGATTAAAATGTTAATCACGATGAAACGTTCATCTATTGAAAAATAAAACCCCTTATCCAATATTAAGTATTCGGATGCCTTCCGATGGATGACACTCTTCCTGCCTCGATCGATGAAGTGTGGGCTTGCCAAAGCAAGGTGCATTAATCTATCTTGGTAAGGGTGCGAGCGGAAAATTGTGATATCCCACTGTCGACATCGGGTCTAACTTAACTAGGTGACCTCAAAGGTTGAGTGCCTAGAGGCATAGGGTTGGCATGCTCCATATGATGGATGCGAATAAAGAGTTATTCACCAACCATACAAGAGTTGCATAGTGATGCAATTGACAAATGTTGTCTACCTTAATAACCGCATTATGAGAGGAATGCCAAAGCGGACTCGTGGTGTTGGTGAAATACGGATCTTGTCCACTAAGAGAGTAGCTCGCATAAACTCTCCGAATCGATATCAAGGGTTATTGATTTGATTAAAATAGTGGGAGCTCTTTAATAAAAGTCCTTATTAAAATATATAAAATGTATTTTGAAATATAGTACTAAAATTTAACTTTGCAAAATTCCTTGTAGAATATCCATGGCAAGTGGATCTCACTCCGCCTTGTCCCTGAGAGCGATCCTTGAGAAGGATAAGCTAAATGGGACAAATTTCCTTGACTGGTATAGAAACCTGAGAATTGTTCTCAGGCAAGAGTGCAAACTCTATGTCTTGGAAGAAGATCCCCCTGAAGAGCCAGCCTCTAATGCACCACGTGCAGATAAAAATACTTATAAGAAGTATGGAGATGACTCCTTGGATGTTGAATGCCTTATGCTCGCGACTATGAACTCTGAGCTTCAGAAGCAACATGAGAACATGAGTTGTTATGAGATGGTTGAGCACCTGAAGAAATTGTTTCAAGGGCAAGCTCGCCAAGAGAGGTTTGATATATCCAGGGCATTGTTTTAGTGTAAGATGGGAGCTCGGGCCCCAGTAGGAACTCACGTACTCAAGATGATTGGGTATATAGAGAACCTTGAAAGACTGGGGTTCCCGTTGGGCCAAGAGTTGGCCACTGATCTGATCCTGCAATCGTTGCCGGACAGTTACGAGCAGTTTGTCTTAAATTACAATATGAATGAAATTGACAAGACACTGCCCGAGCTCCTAGGCATGTTGAGAACTGCCGAGATCAACATGAAGAAGACCAAGCCTGCTAGCCCCATACTGATGGTGCATAAAGGCAAGGGCAAGGTCAAGGGAACCAAGAAGACTAATGTAGGACCTAAGTCACATCTTGATCCCAAGTCTTCAGCACTAAAAAAGAAAGGATTGGCTAAGGAAGGGAAGTGCCACCATTGTGGTAAGGCAGGGCACTGGAGGAGGAACTGTCCTCAGTATCTAGAAGATCTGCAGAAGAAGAAGGGAAGTATGACATCCACTTCAGGTATATTCGTTATAGAAATAAACCTTTCTGCTCCTTCATCCTGGGTATTGGATACCGGATGTGGTTCTCACATTTGTATAAATGTGCAGGAACTGAGAAGGAGAAGAATGTTGGGTAAAGGGGAGGTAGACCTGCGCGTCGGGAATGGAGCAAGAGTTGCTGCCGTCGCCGTTGGTGTTTACTGTCTTTCTTTGCCCACAGGGCTTGTAATAGAACTTGATAATTGTTATTATGTTCCGTCCGTAACTAGAAACATTATTTCTATTTCATGTTTGGACATGATTGGTTTTTCCTTCGTAATTAAGAACAATTGTTGTTCTATTTATAAGAATGATGTTTGTTATGACATAGCCCAAATGTTTAATGGTTTATATGTTTTGAACTTAGACCATCCGATCTGTAACATAGAAAATACTAAAAGACCAAAAACAAATGACTTGAATTCTACGTACCTTTGGCATTGTCGTTTAGGCCATATAAACGATAAACGCATATCCAAGCTCCATAAAGATGGACTACTTGACTCATTTGATTATGAATCATTTGAGAGATGCGAGTCATGTTTGTTGGGCAAGATGACAAAAGCTCCTTTCATTAGTTGTAATAAGAGGGCTAATGATCTCTTGGGTATAATACATAGTGATGTATGCGGACCCATGAGTTCTATGGCTAGAGGTGGGTTCTACTACTTCGTTACATTTACTCATGATTTCAGTAGATACAGATACGTGTTTCTTATGAAGAACAAATCCGAGACCTTTGAAAAGTTCAAAGTGTTTAAGAATGAAGTAGAAAACCAACTGGGAAAAAGGATAAAAGCACTCCGATCTGATCGAGGTGGCGAATATCTGAGTCATGAGTTTCGTGATCATCTGAAAGAGTGTGGTATTGTATCACAGCTCACTCCGCCCGGAACACCTCAACATAATGGTGTTTCTGAGAGGAGGAATCGTACCTTGTTAGACATGGTGCGATCGATGATGAGTCATGCAGATTTGCTATTTTCCTTTTGGGGATTTGCTTTAGAGACTGCTGCTTTCACACTAAATCGAGTTCCAACGAAAACGGTTCTAAAGACACCATATAAGATATGGACTGGGAAGCGTCCTAGTATGTCGTTCATCAAGATTTGGGGCTGTGAGGCATACGTGCGACGTCAAATACCTGACAAGCTGGAACCCAAATCAGATAAATGTTATCTCGTGGGGTATCCTAGGGAAACCAAAGGATACTATTTCTACTTACCGTCTGAGGGCAAAGTGCTTGTCGCAAGGACTGGTGTCTTTTTGGAGAAAGAGTTCTTATCCAGAAAGACTGCAAAGGTAGAACTTGAAGAAGTTCAAGAGCCACAAACAATGAACGAACCAGAATTGGAACCTGAGCAAGGACTACAAGAAGTTGTAGCTGGAGAGCCTGCTTAAGAAACACAAGTCCTACGTAGATCTGGTAGACCAAGATTTGAGCCTGAGAGATATGGATTTCTCATGACTCAAATAGGTAATGTGTTGCTTATGGATCATGATGATGAGCCTGCAACCTACCAAGAGGCTATGAATGGACCCGACTCCGAGAAGTGGCTTGAGGCCATGAAATCTGAAATGGACTCCATGTACACAAACCAAGTTTGGACCTTGGTGGAACCACCTGAAGGGGTACGACCCATAGGGTGCAAGTGTGTCTTCAAGAAGAAGACCGACATGGATGGGAATGTACAGACATTCAAAGGCCGGCTGGTGGCTAAAGGTTTCAGGCAAATTCATGGTGTTGACTATGATGAAACCTTTTCCCCTGTAGCTATGGTCAAGTCCATCAGAATTCTACTTGCTATTGCTGCGTATTATGACTACGAGATCTGGCAAATGGATGTCAAAACGGCTTTCCTTAATGAAAACCTCCTTGAGGAAGTGTATATGACACAACCCGAGGGTTTTGTATCTCCAGATGAAGCCACTAAAATATGCAAGTTGAATCGATCCATTTATGGATTGAAACAAGCTTCTCGAAGTTGGAATCTGCGTTTTGATGAGAAGATCAAAGAGTTTGGTTTCATCATGAACGAAGATGAGCCTTGTGTTTACAAGAAGATTAGTGGGAGCATTGTTGTCTTCCTGATATTGTATGTAGATGACATACTGTTGATCGGGAATGACATTCCGACCCTGCAAGTTGTTAAGAACAACCTATGGAAGTGCTTTTCTATGAAAGACTTGGGTGAAGCGACTTACATACTTGGTATTAAGAACTATAGAGATAGATCAAAGAAGTTGCTGGGTTTGACCCAGAGTACATAGATTTGACAAGGTGTTGAAACGATTCAACATGCTTGAGTCCAAGAAAGGATTCTTACCCATGTCACATGGTGTGAGTCTCTCTAAGGACCAGTGTCCTAAATCTTTGGAAGATAAGGACCGCATGAAGATGATTCCATATGCTTCGACAATTGGATCAATCATGTACGCAATGTTATGTACTCGACCCGATGTCTCATATGCTTTAAGCATGACTAGCAGGTATCAGTCTGATCCGGGTGATGGTCACTGGATCGCAGTCAAGAATATCCTAAAGTACTTGAGAAGGACTAAGGATACATTCTTGGTGTTTGGTGGAGAGGAAGAGCTCGTTGTAAAGGGTTACACGGATGCAAGCTTCCAGACTGACAGAGATGACTCAAAGTCACAGTCAGGTTTTGTGTTTTTGCCTTAATGGAGGAGCTGTAAGATGGAAGAGTTCCAAGCAAGAGACAGTTGCTGATTCTACGACTGAGGCCGAGTATATTGCTGCAGCGAATACGATGAAGGAGGCTGTATGGATTAGGAAATTCATCAGCGAGCTTGATGTAGTTCCTAGCATTGTTGGTCTCGTAATTCTCTACTGTGACAACAACGGTGCAATTGCACAAGCTAAGGAACCTAGATCTCATCAGTGCTCCAAGCACATACATCGGCGCTTCCATCTTATTCGAGAGATTGTCGATCGAGGAGATGTGAGCATATGCAGAGTACCGACTGAAGAAAATAAAGCTGATCCACTGACAAAGCCTCTTGCGCAAAAGAAGCATGATGGTCATGTTAGATCAATGGGTATTAGATACCTGAATGATTATCTTTAGTGAGAGCCTTGTGGATTGCATATTTGTTGGTTGTTTGTTCATTGGATGAATTGTAAAATGTACTATGTATTTCATTTTATATTTATGGCAAGTTCTTTTATTATGTCATTTATATCTATCTGATAAGATTAATTAGCATAATAAATGCCCTTAGAGTGTTTGCTTCCATAGGATTCAAGTACATGACTTGAATGTGAGAGCCTATGTTTACAAGAAGCTTCATTCTTAAATGGTCCCTGGTCGGAGTATTATCTTAGAAGCTAAGGGCGATGATGATACATTGAGACTAACACGTGCGTTGACTGATGACCGGTTCTCATAGGTCATGATATTGTGATATCAAGTCATCACATGGGTACTTGTTAGTGAACAAGTTGTACTGGACAGACCCCCCGTGAGACTACTTTGTGGATTGTTATATGAACATGTCACAAGTAGGTCTCAAGTGACAATGGTGTTTGTGGTCCTTTGACCTGAAGTCATAACATTCATCAGGTGAGGAAGAGCATACTTTGATGCCATCTAAAGTCTTCTCTTGAGAAAGGTTGACGATAAGGGTGGTTGTTGGGTATGTTACGAATCATTTGGATGTTTGTGTGTGAGCAGAAATGGGATTTGTCCTCCTGTATGACAGGAGTTACATCCATGGGCCCCTTGATGGAATGAGACTGAGAAATGCATGGCCATGCTTGGTAGAGTCAATATGTGATATTGAGCTCACCAATTTTCAGACGTTCTATTCTGGATCAAGAAACTGGGATTGAACAATTATGAGGGTGACACGGTCCATGCCTCTAGTTCTATCCGGATGTAAAGGACAAAGGGACATGACAACACTGATACATTGGACATGACAGGCTTATATGAGTTATGAACTCTTATTGCTTGGGTAGCAATGATGTATTGCTAGATGCCGCTCATTGTTTGTGAGACTTTTGTTGATACTTTGTGATCAAGTGGGAGACTGTTGGAGTTTCTGAGGTGATCTCAAAGAAATCAATAGTTAGTCTTGCTGCCAACGCAATATGACCTTATAGGGTCGCACATAAAAGCGTTTGGAGAAATTGGAGAAAGGATTGTGTTGGCCTTACTCATATTGGATATGAGTGGAGGACCAATCCTGTGACTGCTTGGAATCAAGTTGAGAATGTCTCAAAAGGGAAATCGTTTAAAGTGTTTAAACGAACGGATTTACACTAGATAATTCGGCTAAAGGCATTAACCGAATTTGGCTAAAGGGTTTAGACGAATTCGGCTAATGGCATTAACCGAATTCGGCTAAAGGGTTTAGACGAATTCGGCTAATGGCAAATTCGGCTAAAGGGTTTCGCCAAATTTATATAGCCAAATTTATATATAGTCGAATTCGTCGAAATGGTTTTGCCGAATTTGGTTATAATGATTAGTCGAATTTGGTTAATGTGATTAGTCGAATTCGGCGAATGTAAATCTGGACGAATTTTCTTTTGGTCTGCGGATAGCCTTTTCTATACCTTACGTATATAAAGGCATGCGATTAGGTCTTCGACAAACACTGTTTTATGACTTGATCTTTCCGCGAAGACGAGAACTGCCGACCGGAGCCGTTCCGCACGAGGGCACGTTCTTCCGTCCGCCGATCGTTTTCCCGCCGCCGCTAGTCGCCGCCGTCGGTCGCCGCCTCCCCTGGATCGGATCTAGCTGTCCGTGGGTACGTTGAGAGCATCCTTCTCCGACCTAGTTCTTGTGCGACAAGAAGCTAGGGTTCTCCATCGTTCGTGTGGACTTCTGTAGAGGGATCGATCCATTTCGATTCTCGAAGAACTCAAAGACAGAAATTCGGATTTCATCTTGGAGCACCTAGGTTGAGTATTGACTCAATCCCATGAAGGTATATATTGTATTTGCTTTCTTATTTTCTTGAATCATGAAAACTGCAAGATCCATTGATTTCTTTTTGGGTTGTTCTTGTTCATTTCCGCTGTGCATATTCGATATGTCATCCCTTATGAAGAGGTATAGAAAAACCCAACACTGAAATCCTTCTTTCTGATGTCCTTTTAGCCATCTTGTAAAATCTCTTGGCTAGGAGGCTCATAGACTCCATTTCTCCTGGAGCTTTATCTTCCTATTCTGTAGCTTGGAAAGCAATGCTTCTCTCCTTTTTGGAGGCTGGAGATGAGGTAGACTGTTCAGCTTCTCTAGACTTGATAAGCTGCTCATAGGATTTTTATTTGCCTAACAAGGTCTCAGTAGAGATCTCATTTAGGCTTCTGGCTTCCTTGATTGGCCAGATCCTTGAGTCACATGTGCTGAGGAAGCACATTAGGATCTTATCATTAACTTCAGTGATTGAGATCACTTTATCCAGAGACTTCAGCTCATTGATTATGAGACTGAGTCTGTTGTACATGTCTGATACTGTTTCAGTTTCTCCCTTTTTGAAATTCTCATATTGGGAGATGAGATGAGATCTTCTGTCCTTTCTCTCATCTGCAGATCCTTCAACCATGTTGTTGAGGGAGATCCAGATGTCCCTGGCTGAGGTGCAGTCCACAACCTTCTGGAATATATCATTAGACATTGTTTGTGCCAATATGTTCATTGTTTTGGCATCTGCATTTCTTTGTTTCTTTTGAGCATCTGTCCACTCAGGAGGTGGAACATCATGAGTGTTGGTTGTTGTTTCAGCACTTGTTGTTGCTGTTGGAGTGGGAGGTCCTGTCAAAATAGCATTAAAGATATCCTCATCAATAGAATCTGATCCTTGCCTTCCATAATGAATATTTATTAAGATTACACATAGGAGGTCTTGTGCTTGAGTATTCTTTGTTCTGTGCCATGAGTTTTTAGAAAAAGAAAACTCTAGAATAAGTTAAGATCTAATTGATCTTTGGATTCAGGTGTTAGTGATACGCGAAAAGTGAATATATACGCAAGTGCACATGTCGATTCAAGTAATAAAGTGTGAGTAGAGATCGTTCCCACGAGGAAGTGTTAAATCTAACGCTCGCAAATACTAGCTTATTCTTTTCTTTAAATTCAAGTTGATTAATTAGCGAGATGATTGATTTTGAAAATAACTAATTATATTAACTTCTAAAGATTACAACTACGATTATCTAAAAGTACTATTGATAACAATTTTAAGAAAAGATCTTGTACGTTGATTTCCCTTGCTTATTGTGATGGATACTTGAAGTGATTCCATATGGACGCTAAAATGACTATCATGCAACGATTTGAAAGTGGAAAACATGATCTCTCGATCTATGAAATCCGTTTACCCTCTATTTCCCTAGTTATCTCTAACTTAAGTAACAATAAGGAATAACATCAAGCACACAAATCAATGTTGCGACCGAGAAGGCGAAATCTCTTTCTCCCTTCTTCAATATATTAAATTTATGATGCACTTACGCCACTCCTCTCTCGAATCTTGCGACGCAGTATAAAGGCGAAAACTTTGGTGACAAATTTACGCAACTCCTCTCTCGAATCTTGCCGCGCAATATAAAACACTCATCTAGCCTGACTCCTCTCTCGAATCTTGCCAAGCAAATTTAAAGATGAGACTTAAGCCAAAATTTCCAAGAACAAAATCATAAATTCAATAAAGATAGTATTTCAAACATCTGCAAGAAAATTAAAATCAAAACATCACAACAAACAAAGTACTTTCAACATACAAGACAAAGGAAATTAGTTCATGATAAAGGAGAGATCACACACAAATTGGAAGTTCTTACTAGACATAATTAAAAAGAAGAAGAAAGATGCAAGAGTTCCTTCCCTAAAATGCTGCAGTAAAATCCTCCTCCTTCTTCCCTTGGCCAAAAATCTCTTCTCCGCCTTTCGTGAACAGTAAATTGAATGAATATTCAATACCTCCCCTCAATTCCCTTTTTTGGCGTGAGAGGGATAACTTCCCCCCACTTTCTCTCTCTCTCTCCTCTTGTCCAATAACCATATTAAGTGTTTTTCCACTTATATTTCGAAAATTCTCTGAAAAAGACGCACTCTCTCCATGTTTGTTGTTGGAACACGGTCTTCCGCATCTCCTAAGATTTGAGAATAACAAATCCCATGTGTGTATTTAATCTTGTGTGATCTAAGTGTGCAGGATAACAGGTCAAAATGACTCAAGGTTTACATATGGGTGTTGCCCCCGAATTTGAGCCATCAACTCCAAATTGAACACTAGCGCAGGCGATAGTGGATAGCGCCGGCGCTAGCTCGATGCACAGAAGGCATGCTGGATGTGTTGCCTCGGATTGAAGATCTTGCCGCGCAAAGAGTTTCCTAACCAGGGATAGCGCCGGCGGTAGTGGATAGCGCCGGCGGTAGAGGAGCACACAGAAGGAATAGAGCAAGGGGTTGCCTCGGATTGAAGATTCTGCCGCGCAAAACGTTGCCTAATCCGGGCTAGCGCCGGCGGTAGCGCTAGCGCCGGCGGTAGCGCTTGGACTATAAAAGGACCCCATCTCCTCGTGTTCAATACACCAATTGTATACACATCAGAGAGAGAGATTGCTCGAGTTCCAGAGGCCCATCTTGGCCGAATCTTGAGGATCCAGCGAAGCTCTGCCGATTTCTGAAGGAGGATTCCATCAAGCCGAACCCGAGCGAAGTCCGCTTCAACAAACGCTGATTCTCCAGCGGATCTTCGTCACCACTTCAGAAGTTCATTATAAGGGAGTTTTTATTATTGTTATTTCTTTTTTATCTTGTGAACGGTAGTGAAATCGCCTCGTGTTGGCGACTAGGTCTGGGTAGGACTTAGGGGGAATTTCGCCTCGTGTTGGCGACTAGATCTAGGCTAGGTCTAGGGGGGCTCGAGGCCACATCCGGGGTAGGATTGGCTAGAGCGGCTTGAGGCCGAATCCGGGGAGGATAAGGCTAGGGCCACCGGTTCGTGGGGAAGCGAGTCGGGATAGAAAACCAAAGGTTGTCTTTTCTATTTAGCTTTGATTTCTAGCTTTCAAAAGAGATCAAGTTTTTGTAATCATGTCTTTCAATTTAATACAATCTTGTCTCTATTTTCTCTTTACTTGATTGTCTTGATTATCAGATTCAAAGCTTTTTCTAAAATAATCAAAATTGTTTTAAAATCTTTAAAACCCTTATTCACCCCCCCCCCCCTCTAAGGACGCCTACCGATCCAACAAGTGGTATCAGAGGGAGGTTGTTCCAATCGGCTTAACAACCGGGAACAATGGCGTCTCATGATCTCGCTTTTCCTGAGGGTCAAGGGGTTAGTCGACCACCTCTCTTTACTGGGTCTGATTTTAACTACTGGAAAAATCGAATGATGTGTTTTCTTATGACCATGGACGTAGAAGTATGGAACATGGTAGAAGTGCGGTACACTCCGCCTACAACTGTAGTAGGAGAGGTGACATTAGCAAAACCTAAGGATAAATGGGATGACAACGATAAACTTAAGTGTAAAAATAATGCTAAAGCAATGAACGCTTTATATTGCGCCTTAAATAGGACTGAGTTTAATAGAATTTTTGCATGCACTACTGCTTATGATATTTGGAATCAATTAGAAGTAACTCACGAAGGTACATTGCAGGTGAAAGATGCAAAACTATTTCAACTGGAATCTGAATACGAGAAATTCAGGATGGACACGGAAGAGGACATCAACTCCATGTACACTCGCTTCACAAAGATTGTCAACGCATCAAAGGCACTTGGAAAGACCTACTCCGACGGGGACTTGGTGAGAAAAATCCTTCGTTCCTTACCCCCAAGGTTCAACCCGAAGGTGACAGCCATCTCGGAGTCGCACAACTTAAGAACACTCCAGATAGAGAACCTCATTGGGAATCTCAAAACCCATGAGGTAGAACTGCAAATTCAACATGAAGAATACAACATGGAGCCGAAGAAAAAGGCGTTGGCACTAACATCAAAGAAGGAGTGCACCGAAGAAGACGATGATGATGAAGAAGGACTCCTGGTGAAGAACTTCAAAAAGTTCATCAGGAATCCAGAAAGAAGGAACACTTTCAGAAAATTCTTTCAAAAGGACACTCGACGAAAGGGATCTTCCTCTTCATCAAGGAAAGAAAAAGGAAGCGATGACGAAGAAGAAAGGCCGCCTCCAGAATGCTATCACTGCAGAAAAACCGGGCACATTCGGAGCCAGTGCCCAAAATACCAAAAGGAACGGAAAGAACATATGAAAGCAAAAGAAAAGAAGAAAGTGCTGAAGGCCGCTACTTGGGATGACTCTTCCTCTGAAGAGTCAAACGGTTCTGAGTCAAGTAGTGAGGAGGAAGCAAACTTGTGCTTGATGGCCAAAAGCGACGACGACGACACCAGTGTTCTTAGCGACACTGAAGTATATCCTCCTACCTTTGAAGAACTTTATGATAAAATTGTTTTATTAAATCATGAAAATGAATCTATTATGAAAGAAAATCGTAGGCTCACAAAAAATTTAGTCTCTCTTGAAAAACGAAAGGTTTCATGTCAAGAATGTGAGCACTCTCTATTCAAGGCAAAAGAACTTCAAATCTCTCTCTCTAATGCCCTCTCACAAATCAAAATCATTACAAAAGAAAAGGGGAACTTAGAGAGGAAATTGAAAATTTCTATGTTAGAAATAGAAAAGAACAAAAAGGGATTTGAAAATAAATGTGTTATGATTGTGAAAGAAAACACATCTCTTAAAGAACAAAATCATAGCCTCAATTTAGCCATAAACAAATTCGGGATTGGACAAAAATCCTTGGATATGCTTCTGGGTAATCAATGCTTTGGGTCTAAAAAATTCGGACTTGGATATAAAAATGATCACTACCGCCCGGCGATAGCTACTAACGCCGGCGGTAGCTCTTATGTTTATAAATCTCCTATTTTTCCTAACACTCGAACTTCATCCTTCAAGAGCAACATAGAAACTCCGAAAAGGGTCTCAACCCCCTTCATTTCATGTGCAAATTGTCTAAAATTTGGACACACGTCTGTCTCTTGTAGGAGTATAGCACAACGAACTGTAAAACAAATCTGGGTACCTAAGAAAACCACTTACTCTATGGGTGGTACCTCTTGGGTATCCGGGTCTTTACTATCATCTTCTTTCTAGATATGCAGGAAGGCTAAGGAAACAGAAGACGTGTGGTACTTGGACTCAGGCTGCTCCAAGCACATGACGGGCAATAAAGCAAAATTCCTTAGCCTAGAAATAAAGAAAGGAGGGATCGTGACATTTGGAGATAACGGTAAAGGAAGGATCATGGGTGTAGGTACAGTAGGTAACACATCTTTTCTTATATCAAATGTACTCTATGTGAAAGGATTAAAACATAACCTAATATCTATAAGCCAACTGTGTGATAAAGGTTTAGACGTACTATTTGAATCATCTACTAACCTTTGCAAAATTGTTAATCCTAAAACAAAAGATGTATTATTAACTGCACCTAGAATTCATAATGTTTATATAGTTTCATTTCATGATCTTTCTAAATCTTCTATAAAATGTTTTATAACCAAAAACGATGAATTGGAATTATGGCACAGACGTTTAGGCCACGCTAGTTCAAAGCTCATCTTAAAACTAGCAAAAAGAGAATTGATTAGAGGATTGCCTAAACTAAACGGAAACTTATCTTCATTATGCTCTCCATGCCAAAAAGGCAAATTTACAAAGTCATCATTTAAAAGCAAAAACGAAATTTCTACATCAAAACCATTACAATTAATTCATATGGATCTCTTTGGTCCCGTTAACACTGCAAGTCTTGGTGGTAGATTATACACTTATGTTCTTATAGATGACTATTCTAGATACTGTTGGACTTTATTTCTCTCCTCCAAATCTGATGCGTTTTGCGAATTTTCAAAATTATGTACTCGTATTCAAAATGAATTAGATTTAAAAATAAAATGCATTCGCTCAGATCATGGAGGTGAATTTGAAAATGAAAATTTTAAATGTTTTTGTGATATGCTTGGTATTAAACATGAGTTCTCCGCTCCACGCACACCTCAACAAAACGGTGTTGTGGAACGGAAGAATAGGACAATTCAAGAACTTGCACGCACCATGTTATCTGAATACAAATTACCCAAGTATTTTTGGGCAGAAGCCGTAAGCACTGCTTGTTATGTAATGAATAGAGTTATGCTTCGCCCATCCTTAAATCTCACACCATATGAACTCTATTTTCAAAAGAAACCTAACGTATCGTATTTTAAAGTATTCGGATGTAAATGTTTCATTCTTAACACAAAAGACTCTTTAGGAAAATTTGACGAAAAATGCGACGAAGGAATATTTCTTGGTTATTCTTCAACTAGTAAAGCATATAGAATATTTAATAAAAAATCAAGTAAGGTTGAAGAGTCAATTAATGTTAGATTTGATGAGTTTGTTCCATGTGCAGAGAAGCTCTCTACAGGTACCGATGATGAACCCTTGCCATCCTTGGAGCACGACGAAGAAGAGCCGTCCAAAGAAGAAGAAGAAAAGTCTAATGAAGATACACTCGTACCTCCAAGCGTGTTAAACTTCTCCAAAAATCATCCAAAAGAACTCATCATTGGGGAACCTTCCGCCGGGGTAAGAACTCGTTCCTCTCTTCATGAAACGTTTTCTAATATTTGCTTTATTTCTGAAATCGAACCTAAAAACGTTTCCACCGCTTTAAATGACGAATTTTGGTTTCTGGCTATGAATGAAGAGTTAGGACAATTTGAAAGAAATAAAGTTTGGAATTTAGTTGAAAGACCATCTGATCATCCCATTATAGGAGTAAAATGGATATTTAAAAATAAATTAGATGGTGAATCTAGGATTGTAAGAAATAAAGCACGCTTAGTTGCTCAAGGTTATTCACAAATCGAGGGGGTAGATTTTGAAGAAACTTTTGCACCCGTTGCTCGCTTAGAATCTATACGAATATTTTTGGCCTTTGCGAGTTTTAAACGAATAAAATTATTTCAAATGATGTTAAAAGTGCTTTTTTAAATGGGTATATTAAGGAAGAAGTCTATGTAGAGCAACCCCCCGGTTTCATAAATGAAAAATATCCAAATCATGTTTACAAATTAGAAAAAGCGCTTTATGGTTTAAAACAAGCGCCCCGTGCATGGTATGATCGTCTTACATCATTTTTGTTAGAGCACGGTTATGTTATGGGAAGTGCGGACAACACACTCTTCATTAAGCATAAAAACAATGAATTAATCATTTTACAAATATATGTTGATGACATAATTTTTGGAGCCACTAATGAAGAGTTGTGTAATGAAGTAGTTGAAATAATGAAAAATGAATTTGAAATGAGTCTTGTAGGAGAACTATCATTTTTTCTTGGTTTTCAAATCTCACAACGAAATGATGGTATTTTTATTTGCCAATCAAAATATGTTCAAGATATGCTTAAACGCTTTGGTTTTGAAAATCTTAAACAAGCTTCAACTCCTATGAGTGCTTCTTTAAAATTAGGAAAAGATGAATCTGGTATTTCTATCGATCAAACACTATATAGAGGAATGATAGGCTCTCTTCTTTATTTAAGCGCATCTAGACCAGATATAATGTTTGCCGTTTGTTTATGTGCTCGCTTTCAAGCCGATCCAAAGAGTCTCACTTAAAAGCGGTAAAACGTACCTTTCGTTATCTAATAGGGTCATCTAAGTTAGGATTATGGTACCCACACAATGATTCTTTCACACTCCATGGCTATTCAGATTCAGACTACGCAGGGTGTTCACTAGATAGAAAAAGCACTAGCGGTACTTGTCATTTTTTAGGACCCTCTTTAGTTGCTTGGTCTAGTAGAAAACAATCTTCGGTTGCACTCTCCACCACGGAGGCCGAATATATCGCACTTGGTAGTTGTTGTGCACAAGCATTATGGATGAGCCAAACATTAGAGGACTTTGGTTTTCACCTCAAACACATAGATCTTAAATGTGACAACAAAAGTGCAATAGACCTCACATATAATCCAGTACATCATGCTAGATCCAAACACATAGATGTTCGTCATCATTTCATTAGGGATCACATTAAGAAAGAGAATGTAAAAGTAAGCTTCATTGGGACGGACTCACAACTCGCTAACATATTTACTAAACCTCTTCCCGATACACGATTTCGTTTACTACGACTTGAATTAGGTGTTCTAGATCTTTCTTGCTAAAACATGTTTACAAATATAATTTTCTTCATTTTTCACCATCAAAAACTTTTTCAAAAATTCTGCAATTTCAGCATGAAACTAATATTGGGACACCTAATCACAACCAACAATCAAAAATTTCATAACCCTCAAAAATCACTTACTGTTTCCTGCGCTAGCGCTAGCGCCGACGCTAGCGTCAAGTTTCAAATTTCTGTGATTTTAAATTTTCTAAAAAATCTTAAAAATATGTAAATCTATTTGTACTATTTAGTTTTGCACATCTGTTTTTCTTCTATTTTAGAAAAATAAAAATCAAAACTATAAAAGACAAAATTCCAAAAATATGTTTTGCTCTTGTTTAAAGCTTTTGTCATTTACCAAAATCAAATATAAAATTACAAAAGACAAAAACCAAAAATATGTTTTGCTTTTATTTAAAGTTTTAAAAAAAAAAACATAAAACTTGAAAACAATCCAAAATTTTTGCATTTTCAATGAACATCAAGCATGATTTAAATCTATTCTTTAGAGTCTCTATAAGGTTACAATTGATTTTTTCAAACTTCTTTAACATTGCTTTTATCATGCTTTGATCTATCTATTTATATGTGCATCAATAATAATTAGAAAGGTTTGTGTAGGACTAAGCATAGCATGCCTCTAAGTATGAGTAAATGCGTTATGTTTGATAATGATATTATTTCACTCACCTTTTGGCTTAGTCTGCTTGTGCTTCTTAATCTAAGAATGCTTGCTAATATATTGTAATTGTACATAAAATTAAAATTGCACAAGTATCTTACCTACACATCATTTATTTGCACCATTAAATATTAAGAAGAGTGGTTGAAATGTTTTCTTTAAAGTGTTTGCGAAACAAGTGTAATCGGAGAACTTTGTTCAAATTAAAACTCATCATAACCGTGACAAAGTCACCTCCACCAAGCACTACTTGAACCTCCTGATAAGTCTTCATAAGCATTGTGGGGTTGAGCACCTTGGATAGATTAGTAAAGTGTCTTGTGCAAACTCTTCATTCTAAAAATAAAACCACTTCTTCTTAAGTACACCGGATCACAAAAAAAATAAAATGAATCCACTTTGATAAATTAACTTGTGTGATCCCCCAAGCACTACTTTGCACCCTGATAAGTCTTCATAAGCATTGTGTGTGCAAAGCACTTTGGTTGTTGTACATTTTACTTTGTGCTTAAAAGTGTGTGGAAGTAAAATTATTTGTGTTTTTATTGTGCACTTTACTCTATATTTGTCTTGTATTTTTGGTTAAAACAATTGCTCACTTTTATCAAAATACACTTGTGCACATCATTATCTTCCATAACACTTCTTCTCATGAGTATTGGATCCTATAGCTAATTCTATACTTACTCTTCATTTATAAAATGCACTAGATAACCTAGCATGATTTCTTCAATGTTTAGTTTGTTGTTGAAATTATGAATTACCATAACATTGTCGTAATCTCTCTTGGAATACTATTTATTCATGCTTGGTTTCTCCTTTGGTGAAATTTACCTATTGTTTAAAGTACAAAACATCTTCTTTCTGAAGTGAAAACTCCACTATTTTTTTGAATTATCAATTCTTATACAAGATGTTTTCTTTTAAGTCTTCCGCACCTTTGCTTTTATCTTGGGTTGATGCTACAAAACTTTGAATTATAACAATATAGATACTCAAACTCTAATCTAATTCAATGAAAAGATTTCTACAACTCCTTATCAGTTCCTTCTCTCAAAGCTCGATCATGCCTATTAACCGTATTATTACAGTTTGCCGTGATATCTCCTTACCCACTTTTGCTAATAACAAAGGGGGAGAAATAACATATCTAATTCAGTTAAGAACATATTAGGAGAGCATTCACATAGGGGGAGCATGTATTTAGGAGGAGCATGTATTTAGGGGGAGCAATACATAAATGTTATAATCATTATTTATCCTAAGTCATCCTTGTCACACACACACATTTGTGTCTTCATGCTTATTTTGATTAATGCTCTGATTTATCATTAATGGATTTGTTATTATCAAAAGGGGGAGTTTGTTGGAACACGGTCTTTCGCATCTCCTAAGATTTGAGAATAACAAATCCCATGTGTGTATTTAATCTTGTGTGATCTAAGTGTGCAGGATAACAGGTCAAAATGACTCAACTTTTACATATGGGTGTTGCCCCGAATTTGAGCCATCAACTCCAAATTGAACACTAGCGCAGGCGATAGTGGATAGCGCCGGCGCTAGCTCGATGCACAGAAGGCATGCTGGATGTGTTGCCTCGGATTGAAGATCTTGCCGCGCAAAGAGTTTCCTAACCAGGGATAGCGCCGGCGGTAGTGGATAGCGCCGGCGGTAGAGGAGCACACAGAAGGAATAGAGCAAGGGGTTGCCTCGGATTGAAGATTTTGCCGCGCAAAACGTTGCCTAATCCGGGCTAGCGCCGGCGGTAGCGCTTGGACTATAAAAGGACCCCATCTCCTCGTGTTCAATACACCAATTGTATACACCTCAGAGAGAGAGATTGCTCGAGTTCCAGAGGCCCATCTTGGCCGAATCTTGAGGATCCAGCGAAGCTCTGCCGATTTCTGAAGGAGGATTCCATCAAGCCGAACCCGAGCGAAGTCCGCTTCAACAAACGCTGATTCTCCAGCGGATCTTCGTCACCACTTCAGAAGTTCATTATAAGGGAGTTTTTATTATTGTTATTTCTTTTTTATCTTGTGAACGGTAGTGAAATCGCCTCGTGTTGGCGACTAGGTCTGGGTAGGACTTAGGGGGAATTTCGCCTCGTGTTGGCGACTAGATCTAGGCTAGGTCTAGGGGGGCTCGAGGCCACATCCGGGGTAGGATTGGCTAGAGCGGCTTGAGGCCGAATCCGGGGAGGATAAGGCTAGGGCCACCGGTTCGTGGGGAAGCGAGTCGGGATAGAAAACCAAAGGTTGTCTTTTCTATTTAGCTTTGATTTCTAGCTTTCAAAAGAGATCAAGTTTTTGTAATCATGTCTTTCAATTTAATACAATCTTGTCTCTATTTTCTCTTTACTTGATTGTCTTGATTATCAGATTCAAAGCTTTTTCTAAAATAATCAAAATTGTTTTAAAATCTTTAAAACCCTTATTCACCCCCCCCCCCTCTAAGGACGCCTACCGATCCAACATTTGTAACCGCCGCAATCATAAAATGCGGAATTAAAATCTGTAATTTCGGATCCAGACATGTTGCAACAACTTTTCAACAACTGAAAAAGTTGTTGCAACAACTTTACTTAGACAGAAAAACTGTTTTTTTCTTCATTTCTTCGGGATGGCTCCTTCAGCATTTTTCTTAGGAATGACACCTTTATTTCTACAATGAAAACATAGCAACATATTGAATATATCCATACTTAAATTAGTAATGGAAATATCGAAGTATTAAGCTTTTTAAATACATGTTCCATGAATAAATGTGTTATAAAATCATATTTAATAGTGATAATAACTTCTTTTCAAGAAGTTATCAATCACCCCCCCACATTTAAGACTTTGCTAGTCCCTAGCGAAGATAATCAACAATAGTTTAATTGGGTGATCAACTATATAATACAACTTCGGTAGACCCTTATCACTGATATAAGAACAGTTATCACAAGAAATTTCTTTTAACAATTGAAAGACTTATCAATCTTCAGGATTTCACAATTACAAAAGAAAATTCATTAGATTGATTGATGATAACATTCAGTTAAGCTTTCTAGTGCAGTGTGTGTCAATTCTCAAAATTCATTAATCCTACACAAGTTTAAAATCTTGAACTTTCATACTAATGAGGATGAAAAAGAATAAGTTGAATCATGATTTGGTCTTCACATAAGTTTAGTAGTTCGATTGAAAGAGAATTACAGGGACATCATAAACGTGGCTAGAACTATAAACCTTTGATTACAAGATAAAAAAAATCTCTTCCTTAATAATCTTAATGATGGTATATTATATGGGGTTTAACTATACAACATTTCTTGAAGTCATAGTTGGGATCATTCCAAGCATGTGTGAACATACTTAGGCCGCATATCACTATGAACTATTTTTCTCTTTTGCACATTGTTTTTATAAATCTCATAGTTGGGATCATTCCAAGCATGTGTGAACATACTTAGGCCGCATATCACTATGAGATGTTCTTTTTTTCACTTTTTTTTATAAATCTCATAGTTGGGATCATTCCAAGCATGTGTGAACATACTTAGGCCGCATATCACTATGAGATGTTTTTTTAACGGAAAATTAAACACCCATAAATATAGACATTCATTAAAATATATTAAGAAGGATTATAAGAAAATTCATTTCAAAATGAAATGACTCACAAATTGAAGTCCCTGGATCCTCTTACCAATCAACTACTAAACCCAGATTTTAGCTTACATCAATAATTCAATTCTTGCTTAAGCTTCCATCATTTCGTACATCATTCAATAAAAATGTTTTTGCATAGGAGAAAATTTGTTTGAGAAAATAAAATAAACTTCATAGGAGAAAAATCTTAAATGAAGCTTATCCGATCAAAATAAGTTTTAATTTTATAATTGGTAATCCTAAGCTTGACTCGTCATCAATTGTAATTAAATGACTTGAATAACACAATCATGAGTATAAGATTAAGGGCAATTAAAGAAGTATTGAGTCTAGTTGAATTTTCACCCAATTAGTATAGGGTGTACCCACACTTGATACTTTGCTAGTTTCTAGCAAAGATATCACTTAAAGTATGCATACGATATGTCATATTTGAGCAAAGGAATATTTAATCAAGCAAAAGAAAATGTGAATGTAAATACTTCCCTGGAATCAGTAATCCAAAGCTTCTTCACATCTTTTATCTTACGTACTTAGGAGGAGAAATAAGATCAAAAATTCTGCTGCTAAGTCCAAATGAAGTGTACCTGCAGTGGTGAACTCCAACAAACAAGGAAAAATAGACAACAACAAAAATTAAACTAATTAAACTAGACTTGGAAAAATAAAAATGCAGGAAAAATAAGATAACTACTGGGTTTATTGTCTCCCCAACATGACTTATTCAGGCCTTAAAAATATTCTAGATTATTGGCCTGTGAAAGATAAAGTGAACAGGTAACTGCCTTAATATCCGTTGTGGTAACGGGTACCGATACGGAGATAACGCAGTTACTCCCTCTCCTGAATAATAATACATGAACTTCACAGGTAAGGGAAATAGAAAATACGAGGAGGAGGAGGTCTGCTCCTCACTCATCTCATCAAAATATATATCCTTGTCTAGCAAGGTGTCATCGTCCTCAGGGACAATACATGTGGAGAAAGCAACAAGTAGAGTTGTCTCGATGAAGGAGGGATCAACCTCCTCATAAAAGAGGATGCTCAACGCATCAAATTGAGCTTATTGCTCCCTATCCTCCTGACGCACCTGCGACTCATCCACTTGCATAGACTTAGATGGAGAAGGGGGTTTAGGAAATAAATTAGAAGAAAGACTTAAATAATTGAAAATCATGGGAGTGGTCCCGGTCTCACTCCCAACAGGCTCCAAAGCACGTACACTGATGTTGACATCCAAGGCGGGGCAAGAGATATTATAGGGTATAGGAGTCACGCAAGCGATATTGGCATCGTCAACAAGTGAGGAAGTGGATACTTCCTCAACCGGTGAGATGTCCTCGTCAAACATTTGCGAATCGACTACAATCTCTGTAACCTCGCTCTGCTGGATGGCTAAAACAGGATCGGTGGAAATGAGTGTAGAAAGTTTATGCAAAGGAGGAACTGCGTCAACCGCAATATCAGAGAATATGTGGATTGGTTCCTCGTGGGGTGAATCCAAAAGAGATGATGAATGCGTGTGTAGAGGAGGCACAACCATGTCATTGCACAAATCATCAGAAAATACAATAGGAAAATCCGCAATACTCCCTCATAGACAAGGTGGTATTGCGTATGGATCATCAGAGGTAGAAGGAACGTCATGTGTGCGGAGTGAATACGCAATAGCTCCCCGTAGACAAGGTGGATAATCAGATATACTAATTTCAATATACGACCCCTTCTCCTCCTCCCTTTTACGTTGTAATGCAGCGCACTCTTTTAATACATGGTCGGTGCTATGACAGAATATGCATTGTTCCCCACTTCTTTGCGGCCTTTGAGGGGTCGTGCTGAAATAAGGGAACTATACTTGTTGTGGAGGTGCGTAATTATAAAAATTAGGCTCGTCATATGACATATCATATGATAATGGTGCTCCGTAAGGTGAGTCATATGACGTATAACCATGGTCTCCTATACAACATTCATTACTATTATGAGTATAAAACCCGCACCATCGACATTGAGAGTAAGAAAACATGATGTTGCATGGGTGGATTCACAAATTGAAATGATGCATAAACTAGTTGTACAAATACAAACCACTATGGAGGCCCGCTTAAAAAATTTAAAATAACAATGAAAAAAAAAGAATTAAAAAAACAATAACTTCACAATTAATTTCTCAAATAGAACAACAAAAACTTGAGCTCTAAATACTCAGGGTTTACTAATATTGCAAGAAAACATTAAATTAGCTTACACTTCCCCGGCAACGGCGCCAAAAACTTGATACGCTAAAAGTGAATATATACGCAAGTGCACGTGTCGGTTCAAGTAATAAAGTTTGAGTAGAGATCGTTCCCACGAGGAAGTGTTAAATCTAACGCTCGCAAATACTAGCTTATCCTTTTCTCTAAATTCAAGTTGATTAATTAGCGAGATGATTGATTTTGAAAATAACTAATTATAGTAACTTCTAAAGATTACAACTACGATTATCTAAAAGTACTTTTGATAACAATTTAGAGAAAAGATCTTGTACGTTGATTTCCTTTGCTTATTGTGATGGATACTTGAAGTGATTCGATATGGACGCTAAAATGACTATCATGCAACGATTTGAAAGTGGAAAACATGATCTCTCGATCTATTAAATCCGTTTACCCCCTATTTCCCTAGTTATCTCTAACTTAAGTAACAATAAGGAATAACATCAAGCACACAAATGAATGTTGCTACCGAGAAGGCGAAATCTCTTTCTCCCTTCTTCAATATATTAAATTTATGATGCACTTACGTCAGTCCTCTCTCGAATCTTGCAACACAGTATAAAGGCGAAAACTTTGGTGACAAATTTATGCAACTCCTCTCTCGAATCTTGCCGCGCAATATAAAACACTCATCTAGCCTGACTCCTCTCTCGAATCTTGCCAAGCAAATTTAAAGATGAGACTTAAGCCAAAATTTCCAAGAACAAAATCATAAATTCAATAAAGATAGTATTTCAAACATCCACAAGAAAATTAAAATCAAAACATCACAACAAACAAAGTACTTTCAACATACAAGACAAAGGAAATTAGTTCATGATGAAGGAGAGATCACACACAAATTGGAAGTTCTTACTAGACATAATTAAAAAGAAGAAGAAAGATGCAATAGTTCCTTCCCTAAAACGTTGCAGTAAAATCCACCTCCTTCTTCCCTTGGCCGAAAATCTCTCTTCTCCGCCTTTCGTGAACAGTAAATTGAATGAATATTCAATAACTCCCCTCAATTCCCTTTTTTGGCGTGAGAGGGATAACTTCCCCACACTTTCTCTCTCTCTCCTCTTGTCCAATAACCACCTTAAGTGTTTTTCCACTTATATTTCAAAAATCCTCTAAAAAAGACGCACTCTCTCCATGTTTGTAACCGCCGCAATCATAAAATGCGGAATTAAAATCTGTAATTTTGGATCCAGACTTGTTGCAACAACTTTTCAACAACTGAAAAAGTTGTTGCAACAACTTTTTTAGACAGAAAAACTGTTTTTTTCTTCATTTCTTCGGGATGGTTCCTTCAGCATTTTTCTTAGGAATGACACCTCCATTTCTACAATGAAAACATAGCAACATATTGAATATATCCATACTTAAATTAATAATGGAAATATCGAAGTATTAAGCTTTTTAAATACATGTTCCATGAATAAATGTGTTATAAAATCATATTTAATAGTGATAATAACCTCTTTTCAAGAAGTTATCAGTTAGCCTGTAAACAATCAACCTAGCTCAATACTGATATATATATGTGTAGCAGAGTGAGTTATAAAAACAAAAAAAAAATCACAGCACAGTACAGAAAGAAAAACATAATCACAGAAGACACAAAGATCTATAGTAGTTCCCCAATCAACCTGGGTACATCTACTCTTCTACCATCCTTGGTAGGAATCCACTAGGTTTTTGATCACGTGCCCTATCACCAATGAGATTTTTGATCAGGTGCCCAAACACCACTGAGCTTTTGATCAGGTGCTCAAACCAAATCACAGGTTTTTGATCAGGTGCCCTGCCACCAAAGGGTTAACTTTTGAAGGGAGTTAGAACCATGTACAAGATGGGGTAAAATAAACAAAAAGGTGTTTATGAAATTCTTCTTTGTCAACAAGCTGAGAGAAGACTAGTGGATTGTTGATGTAAAGCTCCCCCTGTCTGATAGAATTTCTTGATAGATAATGGATGGAGCTTTCACTTGAATGTAGAAAATCTTCCTTGATAGCAGATGAATCTGAGAGACAATATTTCTCAGATTATTGTTGCTCTTTGAAGATTAAGAACCAGCAGCTGAAAACTAAGAGAAGATTTTGTTGTTCTCAGAGAATGAAAGTGCTGCTGTTGAGGATGAAGATCTGTAAATCTTTTTGACTTTCTATTTTTTTTCTCTACTGTTGCTTCTCTATTCTTTCTGTCTTACTTTCTTACTAGTCTATCCTTTTCCTTAGGGAATATATCACTGATTTGAAATTCAAATCCTCTGAATAAGAAATAGAATAATCAGAAAGTATTATTTCTTGGAACTGCAATTTGATTCAGCAAATCTTTAATTCCTTTTCCTTTTCCATAAAAGCATCCTTTTCCAATATGTCAAACAATCACTTTCTCGAGAGAAGAGAATGGAAAGGAATAAATAAAAAGAAGGATAAAATCTTTGACTTATCTGGAAATGAATAAGTCCAAATAATTGAATAGATCCGTTGTTGATTAGTCGATCTGAGTTCAGAGAATAATAGATAACCGATCCTTCATAAATTGACAAGCTGAAGAGAAAATTCGTCGAGCCGAAAACTGAGTTCGTCGAACTGAAAGCATTCGTCGAACACATAGCTGAGTTCATCGATCTAAAACTGGAGTTCGTCGAACTGAGATAAAATCTGATAGACTGGCTGGAGAACTGAATTCGTCGAGCTAAGAAGCAATTTCGTCGAACTGAAACACGACGTTCGTCGAACTCAGGAAGGAGTTCGTCGAGCGCAGAAAGATGTTCGTCGAACACAGAAACTTGGAATTTTTTCTAAGTTCTAGCTAACTCAGACAGCCTAAGACCTAGACCCTTAGACTATACAATGGGGTCAACTGAGTCCTAATCAACAGATAGTGATCCTAGCCCAAATCAGTAATAGGGTTGTTCCAACACTCCTCTACCTCGGAAGATAGTTGGGACCGAGCTAGGACGCGGATTGAAAACCCGACGATTCCTGCCGTGAATCTACAACAAGCCTCCGTATTCGGTCGTATCTCTTGCCTTTTTCTCTTATTTGTGTTGATGTATATGAATGTATTCCTTATTATTTGATGATGTGGCACATGTAAACCTCAATTTGTAGTGTTTATTTCTTGTCTATGTGAAATTATTTTTTTGCTTATATGTGTATTTGAGGTGCGCCACCAAATCCACTCCACTCTCCACTCCATCCGCCTAGCTAAGAGGTGCTAACGGCCCTCAAACCTTTTCGCCAGTGTGAACCACTCCATCCGCTTGCCTTCTCGCCCATCCGCCTAGCGAAGCAGTGCATAACATCCTGCGTAGTTTCCATCCACCCGGCGAAGCATTGCATAGCGTCATTGCATAGGAGTAGTTTAATTTCTTTTATTTAATTTTCCATAAGCCAAATCAACCCTTTCGCAATCCATCCGACATAAAGGACTTCAATCTCTAGTCCTTCCTCGATAGATAACTCCACCTTACCGTGTTCCTTTGAGATTCGATACTTGGGGATTCACTCCCACATTTTATATTACTTGAATGATCGGTACACTGCCGTTTCGTGCCGCAGTCTTGCTACCGCCTATAGCGGTGTGCTAGATTAGCGCATCAAGTTTTTGGCGCCGTTGCTGGGGAACACAGTTGTGTGAGTTTTCTGGAGAGGGAGAACCGGAGAGAGAAGTTCTTCCATTTGTTTATAGCATCCTTTTTGTTTTATTTCTTCCTAATCTATTTTACAGTTTTAAAAATCAGGTTTTTACTAATTTTATTTCCATTTCGTGTGTAGTAAGTCTCATTTCTGTTTATTCCATTTTTTTTAATCTACTGTGCACCATTAATGTATTCTCGTCCATCTTGCAATTGGTGCTCTTCTCGTAGTCACCTTAGTGAAGATTGTTATTTAGGAAGGCGTAATAATAACTCGTATGGCTCGTCATATGGTGCTCCCACTGCGGTTGCACCCTCAAATAACAAGCCTACTTATTATCATTACGCACCTCCTGTGCAAGCATCACCTTCTCTGGGTGGTTGGACCCCATCGTGGTCTAAACCTACCGGGAAGCGGTGCTTGTGTTGTAAGAGTCTCGATCATGCACTGAAGGACTGTGAGCAATGGAAGTTGCAATTGGCGGAGGATGATGAGCCAGCGCTTATATCCATTCCACCACCTTCCTATGCCACTGCTCCTTCCATCACGGATGACACATACGTTAGGCCCCCAAGTCATCTTGGGAGCATAATGAATGCGTCGATTAGTGTTGTCGTTGATCGTCATGAAGACATTATGGAGTTCCCTCCTTCTTCACTACCGTCACTACCGGTGGATTCATTTTCTGAGGATAGCTCGCATCCTTTAGTTGATTCTATCATGAGCCCTGCTTATCCTCCATCTTTTTCTGACTTTACTACGCTTTTATCTTTTGATCTTGTCATTAACATAGATGTGCAAGATGAGCTTCTGGATCCCAAAGCTCCGTCGAGTTGCACTGAGGATGGTGATCTCTTCAGTGATGAGGTTATTACCTCATCATCAGAAGAGAAGGTCCAACTCATCACCGAAGATCCATGTTGCTCATTTTCTCCTTGCGGCGATATGCTTATAGCCGACATTGATCCCTTTATGAAACCTGATGGGAGTGAGACCGGGACCACTCCCCGGATTGATGTTTATTTTAGTTGTTCTTCTCTTTTATTCCCTGAACCCCTTCTTCATTTGAGCCTGTGCAGGTTGAGTCTTTACAGGTACTCAAGGAGGACTCGGAGCCTCATTCATTGCCTTCTCCTCTTGTCGCCTCCCTGAAGATGACACCTTGCTGGGCAACGATTATTTTGGTGAGATGAGTGAGGACTCCTCCTACACTTCTTACTTTCTGCTTCCTCTACCTGTGAATAGCAGGTATTATTATTTAGGTAGGGGAGTAATTGTTCTGTCGCCATATCGGTACCCGCTACCGACACGCATATTAGAACAGTCACCTGTACATTTCCTTTTTCATAGACCCATTAGCTAGAACTATTTTATATTTGAATAAGTCGTGCTGGGAGGACAATAACCCTAGTAGTTATCTTACCTTTTCCTGCATTTTTTTATGTAGTCAGTTTAGTTAGTTGCATTTCTTTTTAGTTTGTCAACTTTCTTTTGTTTTTGCGGAGCTCACCCCTGCAGGTATTCTTCTGGATGGATGCTGCAGCTAGGTCTAGATTTAAATGCCAATCTTCTGGTATGCTCACTTCTGAGCATTGGGTACTCTCTTCCCCTAGCTCTTTTCTGAATTTCATAGCTATATATTGTGTATTGTCTAGATTAAATCTGGGGGAGAGTAGTTCTGTGTGCCCACTCACATGCACTATTGCATAGCATGCTAGAAGTACTTTTATTTTAGTTTATTGAAAATTGTTCTTCATTCTCTTTGCGCACCACATCACCCACTTGAGCGCGTACTCATCTGTATGCGTGCTCTGAGTTGAATTTAATTCTTCTGCATATTTGGGAAAGTCTAGGTGCTGGCTTAGGACTATGTAGCGGAGTAAAATGTTGACTCCAGTAGTGCTCCTAGTCAAGTGCTCGGTTGCATAGAAATTTGTGTAGATTAGATTTCTTTTTATACTTATGATTTTATATTTTTCTATTAGTGTAAATGTTGTTTACTCTACTCAAATGGTGAATCCGGTGTGAATCAAATGGTAGCATAGGGATGTGTGTAAACGATCGCTAGACTCGTATTGCTTGAGTCGGGAGAAAGGAGAATCTTTCTCGGTGGCTAGAACTTGCCCCAAGCGATTCTTAAACATTGGCATAGGATAGTTCTAGTGCGTGAGAATGACATAGGACATTATTTTGGCCCGATTGAACTTTTTATTTCATGCCTATTGTCTAGCCTTGTTAGCCCCTTTGTGCCTACCCTTTCAGTGATTCCGCTCCGCATATTTATCACCAAAGCCTAAAAGCCTAACCTAGTCGCACACCCAAATCTGAGCTTTAGTTTTAGTTTAATTTACATTTGGGGGGGGGGGTGGTGTTGATTGTGGTGTTTATTATGTGAATTTGTGGATATGCTCATTTGAAAAATTTGCTGAAAGAAAAAGACAAGAAGAAGAAAGATAAAAAAAATGATAAAAAAGGAGAAAAAGAAAAATGAGTTTTATTAAAAATCGTTTAGAAAAATTATGTATTGGGAGTAGGCGGTGAACACACCTATGTTGCATAAGTCCAAGTCTGGGGGTGTGGTGCACTTGTTTATTTATAGTCGTGCGGGTAGCCCTACCATATGCTCATGTTGGGTTAGGTGTGCTTAGCCTCCATGTTTATCTTTATTTACCTCACCGTAACCCAAGCCCCATCTCTCACCTAAAGTCCTACTGACTCACGCCTTGAACATATCTAGTGTCATGGAGAGAATGCGACCGGGCGAGCTTATGGTTACCGACACCGATGGATTTCAGTGGAGTTTGTCCTGCACCCCAATCTTGATCAATGCCCATCTAAACGCTTAGTTTACTTTCTCCGTATGCGTGACCGGATGATTCACCTTAGTTCACCATTTTGAGTAGTTGTAATATGCTTTTACTCTTTTACAAATCTATAAACTATTTGTGTAATGAGAAATCTTCTTTATTACTTTTCTTATGCACGTGAGCACGCGACTTTGCATGGTACTCTGTATTGTAATTTTAAGCCATCTACTTTTCTTTCCCCGTTTGCTTAGAATTTGTTTGCTCGGGATGCGCAAACAGGTAAGTCTGGGGTTGTGATGAGTGCCATTTTTATACACATTTTTGGACTCATCTGGGCCGGTATTTTAGTCAATGCACTACATATTGGATCCATAATCACTCATATTTGTTCTCTATACTTCATTCATGCTAAGTGCAATTTTAGGCCCATTTTGGTGTGCATTTGCGCTCCATGATTGTTGGGGGTAAGCACATGGTGCTCCCCAACTCTTTTTCTTTATTTGGATTGAGCTGGAAGGGTATTCCCAGCTGTATGATTGCTGTTTGGTGCTGTGCAGGTGGGTAGATCATCCATTATGCCCATATTTCGTGTCTGCATGAATCACACGGTCGTCCGTTTTCTTGACGCACGATCGACTGCGATCGTGCTCTCTCATCTATGGCCCAAAGTAGCATTCTGGATTTGGTGATGCATTTTTACGCACACTCTGTTTTGACAGTGCGTGAGTAAAACGCACGAGCCCCTCTGTTGGCCTATTTTCTTGCATTCGGAATTTGCCCGTGCGTTTTTACGCACGGTCGGATTCGACCATGCGTGAGTAAAATGCACGGGCGCTCCCGCTTCTTCTTACTGGGGCTGTTAGTCGATTAATATCGCACGGTTCACGCACGGTCGTGCGTTCGACCGTGCGTGACCAATTTCTGACTAATTTTCTATAAATGTTGCAGAATCCGCCCTAAGCGGGATCGATCTTCTTTTTCGTGCCCGAAGGGTTCCAGCTCTGCCATTTTTGCCGCTCCATCGCCGCCCACCTTAAGGAGGAGCTCCAGCCACCATTTCCTTGCAAATCCAAAGCCGGAGCATCCTCTCGTCCGCCTTCATCATCCAAGTGCTTCACGGAGAGGATTCCATCCTCATTTTCATCGCCAAGCAAAGAGTTCTTCGCATCGGACGTGACCGGATTTTAGTTTACCAGAGAAGACTAGTCCATTGGGAAGAAGTGACAGCCCTCCTCTACCCCGGAAGATAGTTGGGACCGAGCTAGGACGCGGATTGACAACCCGACGATTCCTGCCGTGAATCTACAATAAGCCTTCGGATTCGGTCGTATCTCTTGCCTTTTTCTCTTATTTGTGTTGATGTATATGAAAGTATTCCTTATTATTTGATGATGTGGCACATGTAAACCTCGATTTGTAGTGTTTATTTCATGTCTATGTGAAATTATTCTTTTGCTTATTGGTGGGGCAAAACTATGCTTGCAAACGATAACGGCAAGTGTACCGTATCGAATGTAGTATAGGTTATTAAAACAAGGTCGTATTAGACTCGGGGCGGTTGAATACTCTTACTTCGGAAAATCTCTATTATCTTATCAATTAAAACTTGGGAGTGAATTTGCAAACGGAAAATAAAAATAAGATTAAATTAAACGACAAGTAAAAAGGGTCAGCACTCGATCTTTGAATCACCTTGGAGATAAAATAAGAACGAAGAATAAAAGCGCATTCTCTTAATAAAATAGCCTTGACCGTGGAGATTCCCGAATTGTGAACGCACCTCTCTCGAGGATGCGCTCACCTGAGTTTAGGTTGATCAACCGAACTCTCGTTCTAGAATCGAAACCCCTAAAACTCGCCTTATCGAAGTGAATCCCGCTATTGGCTTTTACTCCAATCCGGAAGGGTAACGTCGTCCTCTCTCGAGGATTGCATTCTACTCTTTTTATCCTTGAATGATCGATTCGCCTTACGAGCTTGTTCGGCTAACTAAAGAACGAAAACAAGAACGAGAATTATAAACTAGAACGTATAATCTCATTTCATTAAAATCAAGGATAAATCTTAAGCGTTTTTCGAAAAGAGAAAGAGCAATTCTAAATTACTTCAAAACCCATATTATTCCTTGGATCATCTCGATCGAGTACCAATAGAGATTTTAGGTACTCATGGAGATTGAGGAATTAAAAGAAAATAGAAGAGTTCATGAAAAAAAGAGAGAATAGATTGAGAGAGGAAAAGAACTACTTTATTAAATTGCTAAAGAAAAATTACAAGACATGAATTGAAAATTACAACTATTGAATTGAAAACTACAAATGCTAAAAAGAAAAAGGACATACAAGAACTACTAAAACGTGAAAATAAAACAAGAAAAGGAGAATTGAACTCCCAAAATTCGTCCCTTGAGTTGTAGAGGAGCTGGCTTTAAATAGCCTGAAATTTGAGGTTACACGCCCTTGGTCACGCCCGTGACCAAGGGCGTGTAAGGGGCGTGATCGAAGCAGCAGCGGAGAGGGCGCCTTCTGGAGTAATTGCGAGCGTTTCGGCCGTGTCACGCCCTAGGTCACGCCCGTGACCTGGGGCGTGTAATCTTGAAATAGTGCTGTTGGCGGGAAACTCTGGCGGGAAGAAGCGCGGGGCGAGTCACGCCCGTGACCTGGTGTCACGCCCTAGGTCACGCCCGTGACCTGGGGCGTGTAACTTTAAATGACGCGGCGGCTCGATCTGGATGCTGGTGGCGTGGTCCCGACCGTGACTTGGATGACACGCCCTTGGTCACGCCCGTGACCTGGGGCGTGTACTTGGCGAATCTTCACGGAATGGGCCCGAAGTAGCGGCAGCAGGTCTGGAACACATCTTAGGCTGACACGCCCTTGGTCACGCCCGTGACCTTGGGCGTGTACTTGATATTTTTGCTCAACGTGCCTAGAAAACCTGCAAAACATAAATTAAACTTATATTAGTGACAGAAATAAAAAGGAACGATTATTATAAGATAAAACAAATAATTGATATAAATTCATATTAAAATTACATCAAAATTATGCTAAAAGATGAGTACAAAGAGTACTCATCAAACACCCCATACTTGAGCTTTTGCTATTCCAGAGCAAAAGAATGAGGGAAGAATTACAAGACATCGGTATTATTTCTAATTAACTAAAATTTTATTGAACCAAGAATAAGTCAAAAGCAAATTTTAGGAATTCAAGAATTAAGTCATAAGTTATGTTGATAATTTAAAAAGAGAAATTTATTTAGCTAACTACTTCTCAAGATAACTATTTAGCAATCGAGATTATAGAAATTTTCAAACAAAATTAGATTGAAATTATAGACACTCTAACGTAAAATAATCTTAAGGGAAAGACACCTACCAAAATATTGCTCTCTTAATAATTTAGTTTAGGACTAGAAACAATGAAATTGGATAGGGATGGGTTTGAACGAAATGGAAAATGAAGAGTTCTTGAATAGAGGTGATAAATTTTATCCTCTGACCTCATTTGAATACGAAATTGTATATGTTTAGGAAAATAATGAATTTTATTCTCTTATTTTCCATGCCATATAATCTTTTAACAATTCTCTTCAATCAAAAACCCAAAATGTATATGTTTTAGATGTAATGAATTTTATCCTCTTACATCATGACATATAATCTTTTGAATGATTTTGGGTGCATATGTTTTAGGAAATAATGAATTTTATCCTCTTATTTCCATGACATATGATCTTTTTCTACTTTTTTTTTTTGCCAACAAAGGGTGATGGGGGAGAAATACTTCTAGTTTATAAATTAAACTATTCTGAGAGCAACTTTTTAGTGGAATGAGATTTCCTAAGATCTTAAAGTTAAAAGTGAATATAACAAAAAAAATCTAAAGATGTTTAGCCAATTTACCACAAAGTGAAGCTATTTAAAATTAAACGGAGAAGTAATGCTAAATTAACTCTCTAATCGAATTAAAAACATAACGTGTTTCTTAAAACTAAATTACTTCAAATTTAGATTTAACAAATTCTGATAAAACAAAATATTAGCTAAATAAAAATGTAGGACTACTTGTAATCGGACCTCAAACTAAATTTCTAGAACATTAAAAACAACAAGGCTAGGCGTATTTATTATTAATATTTATTTATTTATTTTTTTATAATTTTTAAATTTTTTTTTTTCAAAAATAAAAACTATGAAAGCAAAGCTACACCCCCATACTTAAAATTAAACATTGTCCCCAATGTTTAAAACTAAGTATGAAGAACACTTGAAAATAAATTTTTGTAAAACTGAAATTAAAGATAAGCAAGGGGTGCCTCCCAAGAGCGCTTTCTTTTTCCCGTCTTTAAGCTAGACGGTTAGTGTTAGGAAAAAGGAAATTTAAAAGAGAGGTGGACAGGCAACTCCCTTAATTTGCGCGTGGGTGAATGGGCCGGCGTCAGTCGCACGGCAACTCCTCCGGTTATCTTGTGATTCTCCTTTTGTCCTTGAACTTGAATATGTAAATCCAAATCACCTATACAAACCTGAGGTGATTTGAATTTATAAAGATGAGCGGCATATGGATCATCAATTACTTGGGGTAGCAACGGCTCATCTTCAACCTGAAAATTATTAGTTTTTAAAGAATCACAAATAAACGATTCAGACAAATTTTCGCAAGGAGGAGGTGCTTGCGAAATTATAAAATTAAGCTTTGGTTGTTCCTTTTCTAAAATAAAATTTTCATTTGAAAAATCTAGCGCATTACCAAGCGGAATAAAATTTTCGGACACAACATTTTCATGAATTTTTGGTTGGATAGAAGAAATTCGCGAGTATTCATGACAAAGAAAATAAAATCCGGGTGAAGTAGGGGAAGAAACTTGTTCTTCTTCTATTTCATCCGGGGTGCCCATCACTTTAAGAAATTCTTGGTAAAGTAATTTTTCTTCATCTTCGGTAAAAGAAGTTATGGGATTACATGAAACCACATGTTCCTCCATAACTAAATCATCCAAAGGTGGAGAAAAAATACTAGTAGAAATAAAATTTTCCTCTAAACTTTAGGGGGTAGTATCTATTTGAATCGGCGGACATTCCCCAAAATTAGAGTACGAAGGTTGCGGCGTAAAAGAAGAAGAACAAGAATTCGGTTCTAAAGATTTATCTTCATCGCCCCGTAAACTATCTGGGTGACCTTGCCACCAATAATAATCTACTTCGGGGATAGAAGAAAAATTATTAGAAGCCGAAAAATTATTCTCGTGAAAATTAGAGAAAACGCTAGACGAAATGATGTTTTCTTCTAAATTTTGGGGGGAAGTATCTATATGAATTGGCGAAATTTCCCCCAAATTAGAGAACGAAGACAGCGGTGTATAAGAAGAAAAACAAAAATTCGGAACTAAAGATTTATCTTCATTGCTCCGAGAACTATCCGGGTGAGCTTGCCACGAGGAATAATCAACTTCGGAGCTAGAAGAACAATTATTAAACGCCGAAAAATTATTATCATTAAAATTAGAAAAATTATTTTCATCAAAGTTTGAAAAATTAAAAGATGAAAAATTACGATCGTAGTTATTATCAAAATTATTTCCATAATATTGAGGAAAATTATTTTCATAATAATTATTTTGATAATAAGAATGTAAATAGCATTCCTCACTTTGATGCGGCACACCACAATAATGACAACTAAATTGGCGTTCTTGTGCGGCTTGTAAGAGATAAAGTTGGTTTCGAAGCTCGGCAACCTTAACGGCCAATTCAGATTCTTTCATATTAAAATAAATAAAAAGGAAACAACCTTCACCTAAATGAATGGAATTTTATAAATATTTTTATTATAATAATTTTTTTTTTCAAAAAGTGGGTTAAATTAGTCCCGGACTTCCCAAGATCTACCCGGTGAAGGGTTTGCAAGGTACTAGAGGCTATGATGGGAATTCAAGCCCAAAGCGTCCTTTCCGAGAATTTAGATTGCGCTTTTTAAGATATATTATTTGTTTTTATATAAAAATAAAATTAAAGAGAAGGGGGAGAAGAAAGAGAACGATAAAATTAATAAATATTTCTTTTTTCGGAATATCAACCGTTCCCCGGCAACGGCGCCAAAAACTTGGTGAGGCAAAACTATGCTTGCAAACGATAACGGCAAGTGTACCGTATCGAATGTAGTATAGGTTATTAAAACAAGGTCGTATTAGACTCGGGGCGGTTGAATACTCTTACTTCGGAAAATCTCTATTATCTTATCAATTAAAACTTGGGAGTGATTTTGCAAACGGATAATAAAAATAAGATTAAATTAAACGACGAGTAAAAAGGGTCAGCACTAGATCTTTGAATCACCTTGGAGATAAAATAAGAACGAAGAATAAAAGCGCATTCTCTTAATAAAATAGCCTTGACCGTGGAGATTCCCGAATTGTGAACGCACCTCTCTCGAGGATGCGCTCACCTGAGTTTAGGTTGATCAATCGAACTCTCGTTCTAGAATCGAAACCCCTAAAACTCGCCTTATCGAAGTGAATCCCGTTATTGGCTTTTACTCCAATCCAGAAGGGTAACGTCGTCCTCTCTCGAGGATTGCATTCTACTCTTTTTATCCTTGAATGATCGATTCGCCTTACGAGCTTGTTCGGCTAACTAAAGAACGAAAACAAGAACGAGAATTATAAACTAGAACGTATAATCTCATTTCATTAAAATCAAGGATAAATCTTAAGCGTTTTTCGAAAAGAGAAAGAGCAATTCTAAATTACTTCAAAACCCATATTATTCCTTGGATCATCTCGATCGAGTACCAATAGAGATTTTAGGTACTCATGGAGATTGAGGAATTAAAAGAAAATAGAAGAGTTCATGAAAAAAAGAGAGAATAGATTGACAGAGGAAAAGAACTACTTTATTAAATTGCTAAAGAAAAATTACAAGACATGAATTGAAAATTACAACTATTGAATTGAAAACTACAAATGCTAAAAAGAAAAAGGACATACAAGAACTACTAAAACATGAAAATAAAACAAGAAAAGGAGAATTAAACTCCCAAAATTCGTCCCTTGAGTTGTAGAGGAGCTGGCTTTAAATAGGCTGAAATTTGAGGTTACACGCCCTTGGTCACGCCCGTGACCAAGGGCGTGTAAGGGGCGTGATCGAAGCAGCAGCGGAGAGGGCGCCTTCTGGAGTAATTGCGAGCGTTTCGGCCGTGTCACGCCCTAGGTCACGCCCGTGACCTGGGGCGTGTAATCTTGAAATAGTGCTGTTGGCGGGAAACTCTGGCGGGAAGAAGCGCGGGGCGAGTCACGCCCGTGACCTGGTGTCACGCCCTAGGTCACGCCCGTGACCTGGGGCGTGTAACTTTAAATGACGCGGCGGCTCGATCTGGATGCTGGTGGCGTGGTCCCGACCGTGACTTGGATGACACGCCCTTGGTCACGCCCGTGACCTGGGGCGTGTACTTGGCGAATCTTCACGGAATGGGCCCGAAGTAGCGGCAGCAGGTCTGGAACACATCTTAGGCTGACACGCCCTTGGTCACGCCCGTGACCTTGGGCGTGTACTTGATATTTTTGCTCAACGTGCCCAGAAAACCTGCAAAACATAAATTAAACTTATATTAGTGACAGAAATAAAAAGGAACGATTATTATAAGATAAAACAAATAATTGATATAAATTCATATTAAAATTACATCGAAATTATGCTAAAAGATGAGTACAAAGAGTACTCATCACTTATATGTGTATTTGAGGTGCGCCACCAAATCCACTCCACTCTTCACTCCATCCGCCTAGCTAAGAGGTGCTAACGGCCCTCAAACCTTTCCGCCAGTGCGAACCACTCCATCCGCTTGCCTTCTCGCCCATCCGCCTAGCGAAGCAGTGCATAGCGGCCTGCGTAGTTTCTATCCACCCGGCGAAGCATTGCATATCGACATTGCATAGGAGTAGTTTAATTTCTTTTATTTTATATTCCATAAGCCAAATCAACCCATTCGCAATCCATCAGACATAAAGGACTTCAATCTCAAGTCCTTCCTCGATAGATAAATCCACCTTACCGTGTTCCTTTGAGATTCCATACTTGGGGATTCACTCCCACATTTTATATTACATGAATGATCGGTACATTGCCGTTTCGTGCCGCAGTCTTGCTACCGCTAATAGCGGTGTGCTAGATTAGCGCATCAGTAAGGTTTGCAAGGAAGTCAATGAAGTAATAAAGCATGAGGGGCGGGGGGGGTATTTATAGTAGAAGATGGGCTCAGGCAAGTGGAAGGAAGGCGGGAGGTTGCGCAAGTCATTGCAACCCACTCATCCCATCCCACTCACCCTCTCCCACTCCTTCCCACTCACCATCTCCCACTCTCTCCCACTCACTCCCATTTCGACTCTTCCACTCGGCACCTTAACTCTTCTATCTGCATTCAGCTGATAACCTCATTAAGCAACACAAATGTGTTGCGCATAAACTGTTAGATCTGATGGCGCCCTTACAGGGGGGGGGGGGTGAATAAGGGGTTTACTGTTTTTAAGATAAACTGACAGATTTTAATAAAATAGAAAACTTTTTAGCACTGTTTCTAACGCCTGGCGTTGACTAGTTAACGCCTGGCCTTATCCCTCCAAAAAATATTTTTGGCAGAGATAAACAAGGTGATTTTACTTGCACAAGATCAAATGAAATACAATTCCAGAATACAGAGATAATGAAAATGAATTTTATATTTCAAAATGAATTACAAAGATAATATTTCAATAACGCTTGAAATTTGAGGCGACAAGTTAAAAATTTCTTTTTGTTCATTCACCGGTCCTTCTCCCAAGGACCGGTTGGCTATAGCCTATCTATCCCCAAATAAGGCCTCTAGCCACCCCTAGATCTACCCTTGACCTAGTCGCCACGCACAAGGCAACGAATTTCCCCCTAAGCCGCACATGGACCTAGTCACCACACGCAAGGCGGCGATTTCACTACGGTTACAAGTAAATGAAAAGATAAAGACAAAAATCAGAATAAAAGACTCCCTATATTGAAGAGCGCTGAAGGAGTTGTTGAAGACACGCTTTGATCTTCATCAGAGTTGAAGCGAGCATCCTTCTTCAAATTGACCGTTGTAAATCTCCTTCTCACTCTTGTTCCTCAATGGTGGGGTTGGGAGTCCTCTCTGAATTCGGGGATGAAATGCTCTCTCTGAAGATTTGAGTGAAGGCTTGAAGGCATGTGCTATAAACAACGAACTCAGGTCTTTTAAATAGACACAGGAGCTAACGTCTGGCGTTAGCGTTAACGCCAGCGTTAAGCATCGTGTCCGGCAGTTGCTGAGTTCGTGCAGAACGTCGGAGTCGTGGCAGATCGTGGAACGACATTTCGTCGAACTCAATTTCGTTGAACCCAATTTCATCGAACGGATCCTTGACTTCGTCGGCCACAATTTTCGTCGAACTCAATTTCGTCGAACGGCTAACGCTGGCGTTAAGTCCTAACGCCTGGCGTTGTCTCTGTCTTCTCGACGAATTCCTTCTCAACGACATTTCATCTCAACGGTTTCTTTTCTCGACGGATGTTAACGCGGGGCGTTAACTACTAACGCGGGGCTTTAACTACTAACGCGGGGCGTTAGCTCGCTTTCCAGAGAATCCTCTTAAATCAGCATCCTGTTCATTAGGCAATTGAACAATAGTACCTGCACACTTATAAACACAAGCTAGATCAAATACATTGTGTGATTTGTTATTCTCAAACTAAGAGATGTGAGAAACAAGCTCCAACAATCTCCCCCTTTTGATAATAACAAATCCACAAATAAGAAATAACAATATAACAATTGATTAGTGTTTATAGTATATGATAAGCGTGATAATCATGCAAACTCCCCCTATGTGGATACTCCCCCTACATGAATGCATGTTATAATGTACTCCGCCTAAATAATAGATTTCTTTAAGTTATTTGTTTCATGAAGTAAGTCTCTTCTCCCAAGATTTTCTAAGTTATTTCTTGAAGTTAGTCTCTTCTCCCCCTTTTGTAATAATCAAAAGGAGATAGGGATGAGTAATATAAATTTGTTTGTGCACTCTGTAGAGATAATTGCAACTTTTTTAAAATGAACACAGCGAAAGCAATATTTGATCATTTTTTAGAATATGTAAGAACAAAATTGAATAAGCGTTTTAAATCAAATAAGTAGATGTGTTTGAATTGAGATACACAAGTTGCAAACTCTTTCTAAATTTGAAATACTTAAAGTTAGCAAGAAAGGATATATAATATCAATGGAAGATATGTTTATAATGTAAAATAATTTTCATTTCAAGTTAACATAAACATTGTAAAGATCATGCTTTGCTATCTAGTGCATTTACTCATGATTGTAGAGAACATTGTAGGTAAGCTTTAAGTCCAATTCTCATGAGTGGAAGATTTATAAATGATAATGATGTGTACAATAAGAGTGTTTGGATAAGGTATACAAGTGTAGAAATCAAACCACATGAAACTATGTAATGTAAGAACATAACTTGAAATGAACATAAACAACTTTACTTTCACAAATTTTAATGCACATATTGATTTTTTTTGATTTTTTTAAAAGAGAAGTAATGAAAGTTTTGTTTGCACAAGACACTTTACAACTCATTCCAAGGTGCTCAACCTCACAATGCTCATTAAGACTTATCAGGAGGTTCAAGTAGTGCTTGGTGGAGTTATCCTTGTCATTAATTTGTTGCTTTTTATACTTAGTGACAAAGAGGACTCCGAATTCACTTGTTTAGCAAACATTTTTTTAAAAAAAATCTTATATACCACATTTCTCTAAATACAAGTGCATGAAAGAACAAAGAATTCAAGAACGAATTCAATGTTGTGTAGGTAAACTGTTTATGAAATTCAAAATAAGTTCTTATGCTACACAACCATGTAAATATAAGATTTAAAAAACACATGTATATTAACCAAAAAGTGTAAGTGAGAAAATCATTATCAAAGATAAAAACTTTACTCATACTTAGAGGCATGTAAAAGCATTTCGACATATGTTATCTATTCTCAAAACTCTTTGCACATTTGAAGATAATTAATTTTAAAGGCATGATCAAAACAATGTTCTTATAAAACTTGAAGGTTTAAATTAAACATTGTAAATTATCTTGAAGTAATATATATATAATCATCCTTGATATCAACATTTAAGCATATATTAATTTTTGTGTTTTTTCTAAGTTTTGAAGGAAATACCAAACAAAAATACAAACACAGTTGTAAAAACACACACACACAAAATTTTTTGAACATAGAAGCTAACGCCAGGTGTTAACTTCTTAACGTCGGGACAGGTTACTTAAAATCTGACATTTTGAAAAATCTTTTTCAATGTTCATTTTCAATATAAGGAGGCCTTCTTTCAGTTGAAATTTCAGACATGGTGGAGTTCATAAGATGACCTTTTTAGCGTGTTTTTGGTGGTTTTCAATAGTTTTTACATTTTTATTGGTTTTTAAATTTTTGAAGAACAAAAATGCGAACAAATATAGTAAAGAACATAAAATAATTTGATAGCTTTTTGTAGGGTTTAGAGTGACATTTCTAAGACACCTAATTCTAACCTAAGCATGTGAAAACGTGCATCGGGTAGAGGTTTGGTAAAAATGTCGGCAAGTTGTGATTCCGTCCCTATAAAGCTAATTTTAACATGTTCCTTCTTAATATGATCTCTAATGAAATGATGTCGGACATCTATATGTTTAGATCTAGAATGATGTACGGGATTGTTTGTGAGATCAATAACGCTCTTGTTGTCACACTTTAATTCAATGTTATTTAGATAAACACCAAAGTCTTCTAACGTTTGGGTCATCCATAATGCTTGTGCACAACAACTACCTAGTGCGATATATACGGCCTCGGTGGTGGAGAGGGCCACAGAATTTTGTTTCCTACTCGACCATGATATAAGTGAAGGGCCTATAAAATGACACGTGCCACTAGTGCTTTTACGATCTAATGAACATCCCGCATAATCTGAATCCGAAAATCCATGTAGAATAAAACAATCATTATGAGGATACCATAAGCCTAATCATCCGATTAGATATCTAAAAATACGTTTAACCACTTTTAAATGTGATTCTTTTGGGTTAGCTTGAAATCTAGCACATAAGCAAACGGAAAACATAATATCGGGTCTAGAAGCGCTTAAATATAGCAATGAGCCTATCATTCCTCTATATAATGTTTGATCAATATAAATACCGGCTTCATCTTTTCCTAACTTTAGTGATGCACTCATAGGAGTATTGGCTTGCTTAAGGTTTTCAAATCCAAATCTCTTAAGAATATCATGAACATATTTAGTTTTACAAATAAATATACCATCCTGTTTTTGTGAGATTTGAAATCCTAGAAAATAAGTGAGTTCTCCTACCAAGCTCATTTCAAATTCATTTTTCATCACTAAAATTACTTCATTACATAACTCTTCATTAGTGGCTCCAAAGATGATTCCATCAACATAAATTTGCAATATAATCAAATCATTATCTACATGCTTAATGAAGAGTGTATTATCCGCACTTCCCATTTTATAACAGTGCTTTATCAAAAATAATGTCAATCTATCATACCAAGCACGTGGCGCTTGCTTTAATCCATAAAGCGCTTTTTCTAACTTATACACATGATTAGGAAATTTTTCATTCACAAAACCGGGGGGTTGTTCTACATAAACTTCTTCTTTTATAATCCCGTTAAGAAAGGCACTTTTAACATCCATTTGAAATAATTTAAATCTTTTAAAACTCGCAAATGCAAGAAAAATTCTAATAGACTCAAGGCGAGCAACGGGTGCAAAAGTTTCATCAAAATCTACCCCTTCAATTTGTGAATACCCTTGAGCAACTAGTCTAGCTTTATTCCTTGTAATTTTAGAGTCACCATCTAGTTTGTTTTTGAAAATCCATTTGACTCCTATAACCGGATGATTAGATGGACTCTCTACTAAATTCCAAACCTTATTACGTTCAAATTGATTTAATTCATCATTCATAGCTATAAACCAAAATTCATCATTTAAAGCGGTTGAAATATTTTTTGGTTCTATTTCGAATATAAAACAAAGGTTTGAAAAAGACTCATGTAAAGAAGAATGAGTACTTACCCCTTTTGATGGTTCTCCTATCACAAGCTCCTTTGTATGATCCTTAGTGAACTGCAACACGCTTGGAGGAACATATTCTATTATCTCATTTTCTTTCTCCTCTTTTTCTTCTTCTTTTTCTCCAAGTGATTCATCATCCTCATGCTCCAAAGGGGAAATAGATTCGTCTTCATTTCCTGTATGATTAGAATCTACACAAGGAACAAACTCATCAAATCTTACATGTATAGACTCTTCAACTACTTTAGTTCTTTTATTATATATTCTATAAGCCTTGCTAGTTGAAGAGTACCCAATAAAAATTCCTTCATCACATTTTTCATCAAATTTTCCTAGTGCATATTTAGTGATTAAAATGAAACATTTACAACCAAACACATGAAAATAAGATACATTAGGTTTTCTTTTAAAGTAAAGCTCATAAGGTGTCAATTTCAAAATAGGTCGAAGCATGACACGATTAGTGATATAACATGACGTATTAACCGCTTCGGCCCAAAAAGATTTAGGCAACCCATATTCACAAAGCATAGTGCGTGCTATCTCTTGAAGGGTTCGATTTTTCCTCTCCACTACACCATTTTGTTGTGGGGTGCGAGGAGCGAAAAATTCATGTTTAATTCCTAAATCATTACAAAAAGAAGAAAAATTTTCATTTTCAAATTCTCCTCCATGATCCGAACATATGCATTTAATTTTTAAATCAAGTTCATTTTGAATGTGAATGCATAGTTTAGTAAATTCAAGAAATGCATCGGATTTGGAAGATAGAAATAATGTCCAACAAAATCTAAAAAAATCATCAATTATTACAAAGGTATATTTTCTACCTCCTAGACTAGAAGTGCTAACTGGTCCAAATAAATCCATATGAATTAGTTGAAGAGGTCTAGTGGTAGAAATTACATTTTTGCTTTTAAAAGAATTTTTTGAAAATTTTCCTTTTTGGCAAGGCGTACAAAGAGAAGATAAATTTCCATTAAGCATAGGTAATCCCTTAATTAATTTGTCTTTTGATAATTTCAAAATAAGCTTGGTGCTAGAGTGACCAAGGCGCCTATGCCAAAGTTCTAATTCTTCATTTTTAGAAATAAAGCATTTTAAAGAAGAATTTGAAAGATCAATAAAAGAAATCATATAAACATTTTGTATCCTAGGTGCGGTGAGTACGACATCATTTGTTTTAGAATTGATAATTTTACAAAGATTTGTAGATGATTCAAATAATACATTTATGCCCTTATCACATAATTGACTAATTGAAATTAGATTATGTTTTAAACCATCTATATATAAAACATTTGAAATTGAGAAAGAATCGTTACCCACTGTACCGATGCCCATGATCCTTCCTTTACCGTTATCACCAAATGTCACCTTTCCTCCTTTCTTCATCTCAAGGCTAAGGAACTTTGCTTTATTTCCCATCATGTGTTTTGAGCATCCCGAGTCCAAATACCACACATCTTGTTTGTCCTTAGCTTGCCAACACACCTAAAAAGGAGATGAGAGTAAAGATCCGGATACCCAAGAGGTTCCTCCCATAGAATAGGTGGAAACCTTAGGCACCCAGATTTGCTTTATAGCACTACGAACCTTTTTCCTACAAGAGTTTGAGGTGTGTCCAAATAAATGACATTTGGCACAAGCTATAGAAGGGGATGAGACCCTTTTTGAAGTTTTAGGTATGCTCTTGCTGGAAAACGAGGTAACATTTGAATTTTTTGAATTATTAATAACAGAATTAATTTTTCTGGAATTATGGCTAACGCTGGCGCTAGTAGTTAACGCCTGGCGGTAGCTTCCAGAACAATATCCGAGGCCAAATTTGGCACTCCCATGGCATTGGTTTGCCAAGATCATATCCAGAGATCTTTGTCCAACTCCGAATTTTTTAATAGCCATATTTAAATCATGAATACGAGCTTTGAGAGCGGTGTTTTCCGTTACTAACATAACGCACCGATTCGCAAAGCTTTTCTTTCCATCCTCTATTTGAGAAAGAGAGGTTCTTAAAGTTCTTTCCAAATCCCCCTTCTCTTTAGTAAGGAGTTCAATAGTGGAGTGGGATTTAGAAAGAGTTCTTCAAGTTCTTTCACTCTTGCCAAGGAGTGATTGCACTCTTGGCAAGATACCTTTTCTTTCCCCAATTGTTTAGATAATTTTTTATTTTTTTTTAACAAAAGTTTATTTTCAGAATTTAGAAGATCAATATCTTTTAAACTTTTATCAAAAAATTTGCAAGTTTGTAAATATTCAACATATAAATCATCATAAGAAGTAGGGAGAGTTACCTCAGTGTCTCTTTGGACACTGCTTTCATCCTCGGATGTCTTGTTACTTTTTCCCATAAGGAAAATATTTGCCTCTTCTTCATCTCTAGTGGATGAGCCACTTGAATCCTCGGAGGAGGAGTCATCCCATGTAGCCGCTTTTAGTACCTTCTTCTTCTCATTTCCCTTGTGCGCTTTTTCCTTACGCTCTTTCAGATATTTTGGGCACTTGCTCCGAATATGTCCGGTCTTTCTACAATGGTAGCACTCCGGTGGTGGTCGTTCATCATCGTCCTCGTCGCTACCTCTTTCTTTCTTTGATGAAGATCCCTTTTTGATGAAGTATTTCCGAAAGCTGTTTCTCCTTTCTGGATTCTTCATAAACCTTTTGAATTTCTTCACAAAAAGGCTCTCCTCGTCCTCTTCATCATCATCTTCATTTGCCTCCTTCTTTGACTTTAAAGCCATACTCTTTTCTTTGGCTCCAAGTTGTACTCTTGTTGTTGAATTTTGAGTTCAACCTCATGGGTCTTGAGGTTCCCAATAAGACTCTCAATTTGAAGCTTCTTTAAGTCGTGCGACTCCGAGATAGCCGTCACCTTTGGATTGAACTTTGGAGGGAGAGACCTTAGAATTTTTCTCACCAAGTCGCCGTTGGAGAACACCTTTCCATGCACTTTTGAGTCGTTGACGATTTTGGTGAACCTTGTGTACATAGAATCCACATCTTCATCCGTCTCCATCCGGAATTTCTCATACTCGGATTCAAGTTGGAAGAGCTTTGAATCCTTCACTTGCGAAGTGCCTTCATGAGTAATTTCTAAAAGATTCCAAATATCATAAGCTGTTTCGCAAGCACAAGTTCTTTTAAATTCCGTTCTATCCAAAGCACAAAATAACGCATTCATTGCTTTAGCGTTATTCTTACATCTCAACTTATCATTGTCATCCCATCTATCTCTAGGTTTTTCCATAGTGACTTCTCCAACAATAAATGTTGGTGGAGAATAACATTGTTCTACCATACCCCAAACATCATTATCCAAAGCAGTTAAAAAACAACGCATTCTAGTTTTCCAATAATTATAATCAGTTCCAGTAAATAGGGGAGGTCTACTAATCCCTTGACCCTCCAAAAAAGCATGATCATGATGCGCCATTATTCCCGGTTGTGAGACCGTTTTGGAATAACCTGCCTCTGATACCAAGTGTTGGATCTGATGGCGCCCTTAGAGGGGGGGGGGGGGTGAATAAGGGGTTTACTGTTTTTAAGATAAACTGACAGATTTTAATAAAACAGAAAACTTTTTAGCACTGTTTCTAACGCCTGGCGTTGACTAGTTAACGCCTGGCGTTATCCCTCCAGAAAATATTTTTGGCAGAGATAAACAAGGTGATTTTACTTGCACAATCTCAAATGAAATACAATTCCAGAATACAGAGATAATGAAAATGAATTTTATATTTCAAAATGAATTACAAAGATAATATTTCAATAACGCTTGAAATTTGAGGCGACAAGTTAAAAATCTCTTTTTGTTCATTCACCGGTCCTTCTCCCAAGGACCGGTTGGCTATAGCCTATCTATCCCAAGATAAGGCCTCTAGCCACCCCCTAGATCTACCCTTGACCTAGTCGCCACGCACAAGGCGGCGAATTTCCCCCTAAGCCGCACACGGACCTAGTCGCCACACGCAAGGCGTCGATTTCACTACGGTTACAAGTAAATGAAAAGATAAAGACAAAAATCAGAATAAAAGACTCCATATATTGAAGAGCGCTGAAGGAGATGTTGAAGACACGCTTTGATCATCATCGGAGTTGAAGCGAGCGTCCTTCTTCAAATTGACCATTGCAAATCTACTTCTCACTCTTGTTCCTCAATGGTGGGGTTGGGAGTTCTCTCTGAATTCGGGGATGAAATGCTCTCTCTGAAGATTTGAGTGAAGGCTTGAAGGCATGTGCTATAAACAACGAACTCAGGTCTTTTAAATAGACACGGGAGCTAACGCCTGGCGTTAGCGTTAACGCCAGCGTTAAGCATCATGTCCGGCAGTTGCTGAGATCGTATAGAACGTCGGAGTTATGGCAGATCGTGGAATGACATTTCGTCGAACTCAATTTCGTTGAACCCAATTTTGTCGAGCGGATCCTTGACTTCATCGACCACAATTTTCGTCGAACTCAATTTTATCGAACGGCTAACGCTGGCGTTAAGTCCTAACGCCTGGCGTTGTCTCTGTCTTCTCGACGGATTCCTTCTCAACGACATTTCATCTCAACGGTTTCTTTTCTCGACGGATGTTAACGCGGGGCGTTAACTACTAACGCGGGGCGTTAACTACTAACGCGGGGCGTTAGCTCGTTTTCCATAGAATCCTCTTAAATCAGCATCCTGTTCATTAGGCAATTGAAAAATAGTACCCGCACACTTATAAACACAAGCTAGATCAAATACATAGTGTGATTTTTTATTCTCAAACTAAGAGATGTGAGACACAAGCTCCAACATAAACTACATCGCTTAAAACAAAAGAAGTAAAGGGAGATGGAGAGATAATTACGACCGCGCAGAGTAAGTCGATTAGTTGTGCATGGTTGATTTATTACATGATACTGCAGGAAGATAAGCTAAAGCGGCAAGTAAGAAGAGCTTTACATGCCTCGCTTAGAGTTGGGTCCATTTCAAAAAGCCTCAGCCTCGAGTCTGAACATTCAGCCCGCGCAGGGATCCGACACACTCACGAGTCGAGGCGAGCTCCTCGTTCACAGCGCTTATGTTAGCCTCCACTCGGCGCAGGTGGTACTCTATTGGTTCTACCACACCCCCTGAAGAAAGTCGAACCTTCTCTATGAGCAGGGTGAAGTTCGCCTCCAACACTCCCATCCGCTGCTCCAACGCGCGGATCCGTGGGAGGGGGTTCAGCTCAACGAACCCTCTCCCCTCTTGGAGCTCGTGGAGCAAGCATCCCTGCCTACGAATTATGTCGACCAGACGGTCCCTCAGCTCAGAAATGTTGGATGGATCCCCGACGAGCTCGTCTATCGCTGAAGGAGAGGTGAAGGGGGGGTGGCGAGTTCGCCCCCATCTGTCCCGACCTGCAGGTCGAGGCCTCATCTAGGCATGGAAGATTAATGAGCTCATTATTTGTGCATCTGACACGCTCAGGTTTTTAACAACAGACCTACCTCGAGGGGTCCTCACCTCTTTTCCATGACAAGAAGGTGCGTGCTCGCGTCGTTGTCCCGAGAAGTGCTCCGACAATGTGCCATAGGTGCCGACAGGAGGGAGAACCAGGGATTTACCTGCACCGGCTCTCAGAGGAGGTCCCCCGGGACTGTGCCGCTTGGTCGCCTCGCGTACGGGCGGAACCGAGTCCGGGCATGCTGGTGGTGCTGAGTTACTGTGAAGGATCGTGAACTGGCGTCCCTCCCCGCCAGGCATCCCCTGCGACTAAGAACGGAGGTACTGCAAAAAGATGGGAATAAGAAAGAGAATCATTAATACGGGTACAAGCATGATTACCGATCACAGGTGAAGCTACTCACCATGAGTTGTGGAGTGGACAGCGAGACTTGTCCGAGCGCCCCCACTTTCCGGACCAGCTTGTTCACGAGACCTATCCTTCTCGCCTGACCCAGCTGGTAGCATTAAAAACTGCGACTAAGTTAAAAAGTGGCCAGTAAGGAAAGAAAAAGCGATGGAGCGACACCATGTCCGAGGTCCCCAGGTGCTTGATGAATTCATACATTAGTGCAGATGAAGACGCCGCCTCACCTACTGGCTCAAGTCGGTACTTTTTAGGTGATGACTTCTCCACTTGCGCTGAAGAGGAAAGCGAATGTTCCTGGACGATGGACCTGAGCTCTGTCAGGTCACCTCGACTCTTCCTGGAGAGAGCTTGGAGACGAGCACGAATATCCCATGGAGGACGCATCTCGACCGGACTAAGGGGGAGAGGGGTGAGATTCCTGAGTGGAAGTCTACCCTCCCCCTCCTTGGGTTTTATAGCCGATTGGCAGGACCCACTCGAATATTCCCCACAAAGACTTACCTGCTCGCCAAATAAACGGGTTGGACTTTCTTTACGAGCTTGAGACAAGCTCGCAAAGAGTGAGGATTGTGTACAACCCCCCATATTTGTCGAGTAAGCCAACCATAATGCGGACAAGTTAGTATTTCTGAGTATTAGCCATGAGAAAAGAGGAATGAGGGAACCCGAAGTAAAGATGGCGGATGGACCAACTGGTCCACGCGCCTACCCTTTAATGGAGAAGGGGACGAGCGGACTTCGGTCCACTCGCCCGATGCAAAGGGGGTGCCCGGCGCCAAGGGGCGAGTGGATGGAGTCCACTCGCTCGCGAGTGGCAAGTGGACTCCCGTCCACTCGCCCGCGCCCAAGGGGCGAGTGAACTCCTGTCCGCTCGCCCGCGCCCAAGGGGCGAGTGGACTCCCGTCCGCTCGCCAGCGCCCAAGGGGCGAGTGGACTCCCGTCCCCTCGCCCGCGCCCAAGGGTTGAGTGGACTCACATCCGCTCGCCTGCACCCAAGGGGCGAGTGGACTCACGTCCGCTCGACCGTTCCCAAGGGGCGAGTTGACTCTGATGAGTCCAATATTTATACGATTTTATGGACTCATCCGGGCTAGTTTTCACTCTTGTGCACGTCTTATTCGATCTATAATTGCTTGTATTTCTCTTATAATCACTTCCGCGCTATGTTCACTATTTAGGCCCGTCTTGGTATGCTTTTGTGCTTCTTGTTGTTGGGGGTAAGCACAAGGTGCTCCCTAACCTTTTATTCCGTATTTGTATTGAGCTGGAGGGGTATTCCCAACTATGTTGATGTTTATGCTGGTGGATGGTTCATCCTATTTTACCCAGATTTCATGATTGCGTGTATCACACGGTCGTGCTCTTTCCTTGACGCACGGTCGGCTGCGGTCGTGCGCTCTCGTCTGTGGGGAAAAATGATGTCTGCCTTTGATCGTGCATTTTTACGCACGGGCAGTTGCCCGTGCGCGAAGGAATCACACGATCACCTGTTAAGCCTTGTTTTTAGGCTATCTGGATTTGATCGTGCATTTTTACACACGGGCGGCTTCAACTATGCGTGAGTAAAACGCACGGGCGTTGCTGCTTCTTCTTCCAGGCCTTTTTTCTTTGTTAATATTGCACGGTCTACGCATGGTCGTGCGTTCGACCGTGCGTGACTTAATTTCTTATATTTTAGTATATAAGCCAGGAAATCCGCTGGCTTGGAGGAGAATTCAGAAAAAGACCTTGGAGCCCGCCATTTCTGCTCTAGTTCGCCCATTTTGCCTCTCCACCACCGCTCGACCTAGGAGGAGATCCGACCACCGTTTTCTTGCAAATCGTCCGCCAAAGCTTTCTCCTCGGCCTCCTCCATCATCCACGAGCTCAAGAACGCCATCGACGGAAAGTATCCGCTGCACTCAAGGTGTGTTTAACAAGAGTTAGCTTGAGCTAAACCGCGAAGAAGATGGGTAAAGTGGAGGAAGGTGATAGCTCCTCTGGACCCCGGAAGGCAACTGAAGACCGAGCACGGACGAGGATTGACAACCCTACGATTCCGACCGAGAACCTTCAGCAAAGACTTCGAGCTTCGATTTTCTCTTTCCCTTTGTGTATTGCTTCAGAGTTTTCCTTTTTATGTGTGTTATTTTGGATGATGTGTGTTGGGTATTGTAGCCACAATTACCTTGATTTGAAGAAGTGTTCCTTTGAACTAAGTTGAATTGAGTTGTATTTGATGTTGTTTTCTAGTTATGTGTTTGCAGATTATAAATGACTAAGTACAAACTAATGTCAGGTTTCAATAAGTTGTTAAACACAGGACTATACTATGTAATTCCTCGTGGTATAGACCAAAGTGTTAACTTATGTGAAATCTCTCTATTGGGGTATACTTTTTATTCAAGCACAAAGGAAGGCTAAGAGAAAGTTGCTGCTAAGAGAAAGTTGCTGGAAGAAAGAAGGAAGAAATATTTTTCTTCTAAGTACTTAGTTATTCGTCGAACGCAAGATTTCGTCGAACGCTAGAATTCATCGATCGCAAGAATTCGTCGAACGCTAGAATTCGTCGATCACCGTTCGACATTTATAAATTCTCTGGTTTCCTGTTAGCTGAAGATTTCGTCGAGCGCTGTTAACTGAAGATTTCGTCGAGCGCTATTTGCCTACATTTCGTCGAGCGCTGTTTGCTTAAATTTCTGTTATTAATTGATCTTAGGTGTGCCGATAGCTGAACAGACTTCGTCGACCGCTGATTATATATATACTTCGTCGACCGCTGTTTATATATTTACTTCGTCGATTGCGCTTGTCAATCTCCGTTCAACAAAAGGAAGGAAGTTCGTCGATCGCAGTTCCGTTCGACGAAATTTTGACGGATTCTGAATTTTTGCCTGCGCTGTTTTGAAATTCAAATCGCTGGCTTCTTTAATGTCTGCTTTCCATTTAAGCTTCTACCGCGTACAACATTCATGGAAAATTTCCCTTGATATCTGCAGACAGCCGTTGGAGATTTTATTCTTCCTTAATTCTTGCTGTTAGAGAATTAATTCTACTTAATTTCTGCTTATAGTCGTTGACAGTATATTTCTTTCCTTTATTCAAGATTACAGCCGTTCGATATGAAGGTTTCCAAAAGGAACTTGCGTACAGCCGTTGGAGTATGTTGGAGATATATATATTCTGTTCTTTTTTTTCTGAACAAAAATTAATCATGAAAATTCCTTCTCTCCTTCCAGTTAACTGTCGGCTATTATTCTCACTCAAGTTTCTCTCTCACCGACAGAAAGAATACCTGCTGCTCTTCTTTGCTAAGAGCATTTGACAGTTCAAGGAAAAAGATTATTGCTGTTCTTCTTCTCAAGGGCAGTCGACAAAGATCAAGATTTTCTGAAATCTCTCTAACTTCCTCCTGATCCAGTCGACTCAAGTTTTCAGATCAAGTGTTCGTAATTTCCAGAAATTCTTCTTTCTCCATTTAAAAAGGACTTAACTCTCTTCAAAGGAAGAAGATATATTTATCTCTGAAGATCTGAAAGAAGAAAACTTCATCTGAAGTTTTATTATATTTCGTAAAACCCTTCATTATTTTTGTAGGAGGTTTGCCTCCGAGTTGTAGGAATTTTATTCCGAGTTGTAGGAGTGGTTTGCTCCGAGTTTTAGGAGAGTTTGTTCTCCGAGTTTGTAGGAGATTTTGTTCTCCGAGATTGTAGGAGTTTGACTCCGAGTTGTAGGATTATTTTTTAATCCGAGAATAGTGAAGTAGCCTAGTCTAGCCGGTCGCGCTAGATAGGTGAGGTGCAAAGTGGACTACCCAAGTACGGGGAACCACTATAAATCTGTGCTCTTTGATTTTCTGTGTGCTTTACTTGTTATATTTTTAATTCCGCAAAAAGCTATAGAAACCACCTATTCACCCCCTCTAGGTGATTTAGGTCGCAACTAGATACTTTCAATTGGTATCAGAGCTAGGTTGTTCATTAAAAGGCTAACACCTTGAACAAGATCTCTAAATCTAGTTTGCAAGAGACAGTATGTCCGGAATGGATAAATCCAAGGATTCCGTCAAGTTACCAGTCTGCACTAAAGATAATTTTCTGATGTGGAAAGAAAGAGTAAAATTCTTCATGGAAGCTGCAGATCTAAGAATTTTTCAGATTGTGGAAGAAAGCCCTCATGTCCCCATGAAACCTTCTTCAATTAATTCTAATATTCAAATAGCCAAGAAAATGCTGGAATTAACCAAGGATGAGATTGCTCTCGTCTCTTTGGATAAAAAGGCCAAGAACATCATTGCCGGTGCAGTGGATGATTCTATGTTGCAAAATCTGATATATTGCAAATCTGCAAAAGAAATGTGGGATTCCCTAGTGGTTCTCATGGAAGGTACAAAAGAAGTGAGAGATGATCGACAATCTTTGCTGAATCAAGAGTATGAAGCATTTAAGCAAGATCTGAGAGACTCCATCTCAGACACTTATGAAAAGTTCTTCAAGATCGTAAACGGTCTTAGAAATTATGATCGGGAATTCACCGTCGGAGAATTGATTGACAAGTTCTTGAGATCTCTGACGAAAGAATGGGATACCAAGGCAATTGCCATCCGGGAATTCTGAAAGTTGGCTACGATGGAGCCACAAATATTGTTTGGCAAGATCCTATCACATAAGCTAAAGTTGAGTATTAAAAAAGCTGAAGAAGAAGGATGCTCCACTTCTGGAAGGGAGAACTCTGTGGCACTGAAGGCCAAAGAGTCAAGACGAGGTAAAGCAGATCATTTGAAAGGACACAGTCATCAGATGAAGACGACGAGTCTGTGGCTTGCTCATCAAGCTCAGACATGTCTGATGGAGAGTTCTCTTCACTCTCCAAGAAATTCAAGAAATTGCCCAGAAAAAGGAAGCAAAGGAAAGGTCAATCCTCCTCATCAGATCATAGAAGATCAATACATGATGATGACCATCACAAGAAAGAACACAGCAACGATATGTATACAACCAAACCGAATAAACATGTTTCGACAAATATCATTTGTTATCGCTGTAATAAGCCAGGACATATAAGTACGGAATGTCCATACAAAAAGAAGAAAGAGAAGAAATCCTTCAAAGGAAAAAGGAAAGAAGAAAAGAGCTTCTTAGCAAAGAAGACTAAGACTTTTAGCGACAACGACTCAGGGAAGTCGAGCTCAGATGAAGAAGCCTATTTTGGGCTTATGACATACTCAGATTCGGAAAAGTATGACATGCCTTATGAAGGGAAGGTAAACTCGCACACTCCTCTTTCTGCTTCTGAATGACTCCAATGCGAATGAAGGCAATTCCTCAGAGGAAGATTCAGAATTAGTGACTCATTATAAAGCCGTTTTGGAAGGATTTGACAAATGCCGCAAGGTAGTCAAATCTCAAGCAAAAGAGATTGCATCTCTCAAGATGGTGGAATCAGATTTGAGGGAGGAAATTGAAAAATTAACTCCTCTCAAAGAAGAAGTCCAAATCTTGAAAGATGAACTTAAAAGCTCCACTGAGTTATTAAATCTTAAGGAGAAATTCATAAATGAATTAGAAGAAAAGTTAGTGGTGGAAAGGAAGATAGTTGAAAGCTTCTCCAAACCAAAAACTATTCTTCCAATCATTGAAAGATTTTCTGCTCCTGCGAAGGTTAGTGGCCTTGGTCATGAGGCTGAAAGTAGTAAGGCTGCTGAGAAAAAAGCCGTGAAAGGAAAGGGCAAGGCTGATCAAAGTCAACCTTCATTCAGGAAGGAGGTTTTTCCTACAAACCATTTTGACTTTGATTCATCCTATGCTCACTTTATAAGACCAACTCATGTTGAGTCAAGTAAGAGGAACCAAGGATGGAGCCATCCCCGAAGCCTCGAAACAACTGCTTTCAAGGAACCTTATGAAGTAGTAATCCTCAAGGATCATGGTTCATTTGTACATGGATCAGTTGCTAAGAAAGCACCAAAGATCCAATCTATTGTTGCTAAATCTCTTGAAGAGAAGAAGGAGTCATGTGTGTGTTGCAACCACGAGGCATCTACTTCTAAGAAGGTGGCTCCTGTTAAACTACCCGTTCAAAAGTTAAAACAGGAGAACAAGAGAAGATACAATCGATTTGATTGTTGGTGTTGTGGCAAGGTTGGTCACTTCGCCATAGATTTTTGGTTTAACCACAGAAATTATAAGACTCCACGGATTAACAATGTAAGAATGACCCCTTGCAATGTTAACACTCCGAGTGGTGTTGATCTAACCAGAAACCTAAGACCCAAATCCTTTTGGGTTCCTAAGGGTAATTAATCTGTGTTTGCAGGTATGTCCAAAGGCCAACCAAAACTCTGATCAGGCATTTGGACAGTGGATGTTCATGGCACTTGACCAGAACATAGAAGTATATAGTAAGGTTGCTAAAAAGCTTGGGAAATCAGTCCAGGCACTGAAATTCTAAGGGGGAGATAAGACTAATGGAGAGAAAAGATTGAGAGGGTTTCAAATCTACTCCTAAATGAGGACTCCTATGCAGTTGCTGATGGGGAGCTTTGAGCTCGCATGCTTTTTCTTCCCTATCTGAAGTAGTCAGAAAGGGGGAGAGAAGTTGAAATTGGAAGAGAATTTGAAGTTGGGAGGAATTGGCAAAGTTAGAATTGGCAAAGTTAGAATTGGCAAAGTTGAAAGAGAAAGTTGAAAGGGAGAGAAAGTTGAAAAAGCTAAGTTTTTAACTCTCCTTATCTATTTGATATATATTTATCTAAGTGTAATTCAACTCAGTACATAGGTTCTGACTTCTTCAAATAGGGGGAGATTGTTGGGTATTGTAGCCACAATTACCTTGATTTGAAGAACTGTTCCTTTGAACTAAGTTGAATTGAGGTGTATTTGATGTTGTTTTCTAGTTATGTGTTTGCAGATTATAAATGACTAAGTACAAACCAATGTCAGGTTTGAATAAGTTGTTAAACACAGGACTATACTATGTAATTACTCATGGTATAGACCAACGTGTTAACTTATGTGAAATCTCTCTATTGGGGTATACTTTTTATTCAAGCACAAAGGAAGGCTAAGAGAAAGTTGCTGCTAAGAGAAAGTTGCTGGAAGAAAGAAGGAAGAAATATTTTTCTTCTAAGTACTTATTTATTCGTCGAACGCAAGATTTCGTCGAACGCTAGAATTCGTCGATCGCAAGAATTCGTCTAACGCTAGAATTCGTTGATCATCGTTCGACATTTCTAAATTCTCTGGTTTGCTGTTAGCTGAAGATTTCGTCGAGCGCTGTTAACTGAAGATTTCGTCGAGCGCTATTTGCCTACATTTCGTCGAGCGCTGTTTGCTAAAATTTCTGTTATTAATTGATCTCAGGTGTGCCGATAGATGAACAGACTTCGTCGACCGCTGATTATATATATACTTCGTCGACCGCTTTTTATATATTTACTTCTTCGATCGCGCTCGTCAATCGCCGTTCAACGAAAGGAAGGAAGTTCGTCGATCGCAGTTCCGTTCGACAAAATTTTGACAGATTCTGAATTTTCGCCTGCGCTGTTTCGAAATTCAAATCGCTGGGTTCTTTAATGTCTGCTTTCCATTTAAGCTTCTACCGCGTACAACATTCTTGGAAAATTTCCCTTGATATCTGCAGACAGCCGTTGGAGATTTTATTCTTCCTTAATTCTTGCTGTTAGAGAATTAATTCTCCTTAATTTCTGCTTATAGCCGTTGACAGTATATTTCTTTCCTTTATTCAAGATTACAGCCGTTTTGAGATGAAGGTTTCCAAAAGGAACTTGCGTACAGCCGTTGGAGTATGTTGGAGATATATATATTCTGTTTTTTTTTTTCTGAACAGAAATTAATCTTGAAAATTCCTTCTCTCCTTCCAGTTAACTGTCGGCTATTATTCTCACTCAAGTTTCTCTCTCACCGACAGAAAGAATACCTGCTGCTCTTCTTTGCTAAGAGCATTTGACAGTTCAAGGAAAAAGATTATTGCTGTTCTTCTTCTCAAGGGCAAGTCGACAAAGATCAAGATTTTCTGAAATCTCTCTAACTTCCTCCTGATCCAGTCGACTCAAGTTTTCAGATCAAGTGTTCGTAATTTCCAAAAATTCTTCTTTCTCCATTTAAAAAGGATTGAACTCTCTTCAAAGGAAGAATATATATTTATCTCTGAAAATCTGAAAGAAGAAAACTTCATATGAAGTTTTATTATATTTCGTAAACCCTTCATTATTTTTGTAGGAGGTTGCCTACGAGTTGTAGGAATTTTATTCCGAGTTGTAGGAGTGGTTTGCTCCGAGTTGTAGGAGAGTTTGTTCTCCGAGTTTGTAGGTGATTTTTGTTCTCCGAGATTGTAGGAGTTTGACTCCGAGTTGTAGGATTATTTTTTAATCGAGAATAGTGAAGTAGCTACGTCTAACCGGTCACGCTAGATAGGTGAGGTGCAAAGTGGACTACCCAAGTACGGGGAACCACTATAAATCTGTGCTCTTTGGTTTTCTGTGTGCTTTACTTGTTATATTTTTAATTCCGCAAAAATCTATAGAAACCACCTATTCACCCCCTCTAGGTGATTTAGGTCGCAACTAGATACTTTCAATTGGATCAGAGCTAGGTTGTTCATACAAGGCTAACACCTTGAACAAGATCTCTAAATCTAGTTTGCAAGAGACAGTATGTCTGGAATGGATAAATCCAAGGATTCCGTCAAGTTGCCAGTCTGCCACTAAAGATAATTTTCTGATGTGGAAAGAAAGAGTAAAATTCTTCATTGAAGCTGCAGATCCAAGAATTTTTCAGATTGTGGAAGAAGGCCCTCATGTCCCCATGAACCTTCTTCAATAATTCTAATATTCAAATAGCCAAGAAAATGCTGGAATTAACCAAAGATGAGATTGCTCTCGTCTCTTTGGATAAAAAGGCCAAGAAAATCATTGTCGGTGCAGTGGATGATTCTATGTTGCAAAATCTGATACATTGCAAATCTGCAAAAGAAATGTGGGATTCCCTAGTGGTTCTCATGGAAGGAACAAAAGAAGTGCGAGATTATCGCGATCTTTGTTGAATCAAGAGTATGAAGCATTTTTAAGCAAGATCCTAGAGACTCCATCTCAGGCACTTATGAAAAGTTCTCAAGATCGTAAACAGTCTTAGAAATTATGATCGGGAATTCACCGTCGGAGAATTGAATGACAAGTTCTTGAGATCTCTGACGAAAGAATGGGATACCAAGGCAATTGCCATCCGGGAATTCGGAAAGTTGGCTACAATGGAAGCCACAAATATTGTTTGGCAAGCTCCTATCACATGAGCTAAAGCTGAGTATTAGAAAAGCTGAAGAAGAAGGATGCTCCACTTCTGGAAGGAGAACTATGTGGCACTGAAGGCCAAAGAGTCAAGAAGAGGTAAAGCTAGATCATTTGAAAGGCACAGTCGTCAGATGAAGACGATGAGTCTGTGGCTTTCTCATCAAGCTCAGACATGTCCGATGGAGAGTTCTCTTCACTCTCCAAAAATTCAAGAAATTGCCCAGAAAAGGAAGCAAAGGAAAGGTCCAATATCCTCATCAGATCATAGATGATCAAGACATGATGATGACCATCACAAGAAACAACACAGCAACGACAGGTATAAAACCCAACCGAATAAACATGTTTCGACTGATATCATTTGTTATTGCTTGTAATAAGCCAGGAATATAAGTACGGAATGTCCATACAAAAAGAAGAAAGAGAAGAAATCCTTCAAGGAAAAAGGATAGAAGGAAAAGAGCTTCTTATCAAAGAAGACTAAGACACTTAGCGATAGCGACTCAGGGAAGTCAAGCTCAGATGAAGAAGCCTATTTTGGGCTTATGGCTATACTCAGATTCGGAAAACTACGACATGCCTTATAAAGGGAAGGTAAACTCGCACACTCCTCTTTCTGCTTCTGAAACAGACTCCAATGCGAATGAAGGCTATTCTTCAGAGGAAGATTAAGAATTAGTGACTCAGTATAAAGCCGTTTTGGAAGGATTTGACAATAATGCCGCAAGGTAGTCAAATCTCAAGCAAAAAGAGGATTGCATCCTCTCAAGATGGTAGAATCAGATTTGAGGGAGGAAATTGAAAAATTAACTCCTCTCAAAGAAGAAGTCCAAATCTTGAAAGATGAACTTAAGAGCTCCACTAAGTTATTAAATCTTTAAGGAGAAATTCATAAATGAATAGAAGTAAAAGTTAGTGGTGGAAAGGAAGATAGTTGAAAGCTTCTCCAACCAAAAAACTATTCTTCCAATCATTGAAAGATTTTCTGCTCCTGCCGAAGGTAGTGGCCTTGGTCATGAGGCTGAAAGTAGTAAGGCTGCTGAGAAAAAAGCCGTGTTGAAAGGAAAGGGCAAGGCTGATCAAAGTCAACCTTCATTCAGGAAGGAGGTTTTTTCCTACAAACCCTTTGACTTTGATTCATCCTATGGTGACTTTACAAGACCAACTCATGTTGAGTCAAGTAAGAGGAACCAAGGATGGAGCCATCCCCGAAGCCTCGAAACAACTGCTTTCAAGGCACCTTATGAAGAAGCTAATCCTCAAGGATCATGGTTCATTTGTACATGGATCAGTTGTAAGAAAGCACCAAAGATCCAATCAATTGTTGCTAAATCTCTTGAAGAAAAGAAGGAGTCATGTGTGTGTTGCAACCACGAGGCTTCTACTTCTAAAAAGGTTGCTCCTGTTAAACTACCCGTTCAAAATTTAAAACAGGATAACAAGAGAAGATACAATCGATTTGATTGTTGGTGTTGGTGGCAAGGTTGGTCACTTCGCCATAGATTGTTGGTTTAAACCCAGAAATTATAAGACTCCACGGGTTAACTATGTAAGAATGACCCCCTTTGCAATGTTAACACTCCGAGTCGTGTTGATCTAACCAGAAACCTAGGACCCAAATCCTTTTGGGTTCCTAAGGGTAATTAATCTGTGTTTGCAGGTATGTCCAAAGGCCAACCAAAACTCTAATCAGGCATTTGGATAGTGGATGTTCATGGCACTTGACCAGAACATAGAAGTATATAGTAAGGTTGCTAAAAAGCTTGGGAAATAAGTCCGGGCACTGAAATTCTAAGGGGGAGATAAGACTAAGGGAGAGAAAAGATTGAGGGGGAGCTGATTCAATGTTTTCAAATCTACTCCTAAATGAGGACTCCTATGCAGTTGCTTGAGGGGGAGCTTTGAGCTCCTCATGCTTTTTTCTTCCATATCTGAAGTAGTCAGAAAGGGGAGAGAAGTTGAAATTGGAAGAGAATTTGAAGTTGGGAGGAATTGGCAAAGTTAGAATTGACAAAGTTAGAATTGACAAAGTTGAAAGAGAAAGTTGAAAGGGAGAGAAAGTTGAAAAAGCTAATTTTTAACTCTCCTTATCTATTTGATATATATTTATCTAAGTGCAATTCAACTCAGTACATAGGTTCTGACTTCTTCAAATAGGGGGGATTGTTGGGTATTGTAGCCACAATTACCTTGATTTGAAGAAGTGTTCCTTTGAACTAAGTTGAATTGAGTTGTATTTGATGTTGTTTTCTAGTTATGTGTTTTGCAGATTATAAATGACTAAGTACAAACCATTGTCAGGTTTCAATAAGTTGTTAAACACAGGACTATACTATGTAATTCCTCATGGTATAGACCAAAGTGTTAACTTATGTGAAATCTCTCTATTGGGGTATACTTTTTATTCAAGCACAAAGGAAGGCTAAGAGAAAGTTGCTGCTAAGAGAAAGTTGCTGGAAAAAAGAAGGAAGAAATACTTTTCTTCTAAGTACTTAGTTATTCGTCGAACGCAAGATTTCGTCGAACGCTAGAATTCGTCGATCGCAAGAATTCGTCGAACGCTAGAATTCATCGATCACCGTTCGACATTTCTAAATTCTCTGGTTTGCTGTTAGCTGAAGATTTCGTCGAGCGCTGTTAACTGAAGATTTCGTCGAGCGTTATTTTCCTACATTTCGTCGAGCGTTGTTTGCTTAAATTTCTGTTATTAATTGATCTCAGGTGCTTGCCGATAGCTGAACAGACTTCGTCGACCGCTGATTATATATATACTTCGTCGACCGCTGTTTATATATTTACTTCGTCGATTGCGCTCGTCAATCTCCGTTCAACGAAAGGAAGGAAGTTCGTCTATCGCAGTTCCGTTCGACGAAATTTTGACAGATTTTGAATTTTTGCCTGTGCTATTTCGAAATTCAAATCGCTGGGTTCTTTAATGTCTGCTTTCCATTTAAGCTTCTACCGCGTACAACATTCATGGAAAATTTCCCTTGATATCTACAGACAGCCGTTGGAGATTTTATTCTTCCTTAATTCTTGCTGTTAGAGAATTAATTCTCCTTAATTTCTGCTTATAGCCGTTGACAGTATATTTCTTTCCTTTATTCAAGATTACAGCCGTTTGAGATGAAGGTTTCCAAAAGGAACTTGCATACAACCGTTGGAGTAAGTTGGCGATATATATATTCTGTTCTTTTTTTTCTGAACAGAAATTAATCGTGAAAATTCCTTCTCTCCTTCCAGTTGACTAGCGACTATTATTCTCACTCAAGTTTCTCTCTCACCGATAGAAAGAATACCTGCTGCTCTTCTTTGCTAAGAGCATTTGACAGTTCAAGGAAAAAGATTAATGCTGTTCTTCTTCTCAAGGGCAGTCGACAAAGATCAAGATTTTCTGAAATCTCTCTAACTTCCTCCTGATCCAGTCGACTCAAGTTTTCAGATCAAGTGTTCTTAATTTCCAGAAATTCTTCTTTCTCCATTTAAAAAGGGCTGAACTCTCTTCAAAGGAAGAAGATATATTTATCTCTAAATATCTGAAAGAAGAAAACTTCATCTGAAGTTTTATTATATTTCGTAAAACCCTTCATTATTTTTGTAGGAGGTTTGCCTCCGAGTTGTAAGAATTTTATTCCGAGTTGTAGGAGTGGTTTGCTCCGAGTTTTAGGTGAGTTTGTTCTCCGAGTTTGTAGGAGATTTTGTTCTCCGAGATTGTAGGAGTTTGACTCCGAGTTGTAGGATTATTTTTTAATCCGAGAATAGTGAAGTAGCCTAGTCTAACCGATCGTGCTAGATAGGTGAGGTGCAAAGTGGACTACCCAAGTACGGGGAACCACTATAAATCTGTGCTCTTTGGTTTTCTTTGTGCTTTACTTATTATATTTTTAATTCCGCAAAAAGCTATAGAAACCACCTATTCACCCCCCTCTAGGTGATTTAGATCGCAACTAGATACTTTCAATTGGTATCAGAGCTAGGTTGTTCATTAAAAGGCTAACACCTTGAACAAGATCTCTAAATCTAGTTTGCAAGAGACAGTATGTCCGGAAAGGATAAATCCAAGGATTCCGTCAAGTTGCCAGTCTGCACTAAAGAGAATTTTCCGATGTGGAATGAAAGAGTAAAATTCTTCATGGAAGCTGCAGATCCAAGAATTTTTCAGATTGTGGAAGAAGGCCCTCATGTCACCATGAAACCTTCTTCAATTAATTCTAATATTCAAATTGCCAAGAAAATGCTGGAATTGACCAAGGATGAGATTGCTCTCGTCTCTTTGGATAAAAAGGCCAAGAACATAATTGTCGGTGCAGTGGATGATTCTATGTTGCAAAATGTGATACATTGCAAATCTGCAAAAGAAATGTGGGATTCCCTAGTGGTTCTCATGGAAGGTACAAAAGAAGTGCGAGATGATCGACGATCTTTGTTGAATCAAGAGTATGAAGCATTTAAGCAAGATCCGAGAGACTCCATCTCAGTCACTTATGAAAAGTTCTTCAAGATCGTAAACGGTCTTAGAAATTATGATCGGAATTCACCGTCGGAGAATTGAATGACAAGTTCTTGAGATCCCTGACGAAAGTATGGGATACCAAGGCAATTGCCATCCGAGAATTCGGAAAGTTGGCTACAATGGAGCCCAAAATATTGTTTGGCAAGCTCCTATCACATGAGCTAAAGCTGAGTATTAGAAAAGCTGAAGAAGAAGGATGCTCCACTTCTGGAAGGGAGAACTCTGTGGCACTGAAGGCCAAAGAGTCAAGAAGAGGTAAAGCTAGATCATTTGAAAGGACACAGTCGTCAGATGAAGACGATGAGTCTGTGGCTTTCTCATCAAGCTCAGACATGTCCGATGGAGAGTTCTCTTCACTCTCCAAAAAATTCAAGAAATTGCCCAGAAAAAGGAAGCAAAGGAAAGGTCAATCCTCCTCATCAGATCATAGATGATCAAGACATGATGATGACCATCACAAGAAACAACACAGCAACGACAGGTATAAAACCAAACCGAATAAAATGTTTCGACTGATATCATTTGTTATTGCTGTAATAAGCCAGGACATATAAGTACGGAATGTCCATACAAAAAGAAGAAAGTGAAGAAATCCTTCAAAGGAAAAAGGAATGAAGAAAAGAGCTTCTTAGCAAAGAAGACTAAGACTCTTAGCGACAACGACTCAGGGAAGTCAAGCTCAGATGAAGAAGCCTATTTTGGGCTTATGGCATACTCAGATTCGGAAAACTACGACATGCCTTATGAAGGGAAGGTAAACCCGCACACTCCTCTTTCTGCTTCTGAAACTGACTCTAATGCGAATGAAGGCTATTCTTAGAGAAAGATTAAGAATTAGTGACTCAGTATAAAGCCGTTTTGGAAGGATTTGACAAATGCCGCAAGGTAGTCAAATCTCAAGCAAAAGAGATTGCATCTCTCAAGATGGTGGAATCAGATTTGAGGGAGAAAATTGAAAAATTAACTCCTCTCAAAGAAGAAGTTCAAATCTTGAAAGATGAACTTAAAAGCTCCACTGAGTTATTAAATCTTAAGGAGAAATTCATAAATGAATTAGAAGAAAAGTTAGTGGTGGAAAGGAAGATAGTTGAAAGCTTCTCCAAACCAAAAACTATTTTTCCAATCATTGAAAGATTTTCTGCTCCTGCGAAGGTTAGTGGACTTGGTCATGAGGCTGAAAGTAGTAAGGCTGCTGAGAAAAAAGCCGTGAAAGGAAAGGGCAAGGCTGATCAAAGTCAACCGTCATTCAGGAAGGAGGTTTTTCCTACAAACCCTTTTGACTTTGATTCATCATATGGTCACTTTACAAGACCAACTCATGTTGAGTCAAGTAAGAGGAACCAAGGATGGAGCCATCCCCGAAGCCTCGAAACAACTGCTTTCAAGGCACCTTATGAAGAAGTAATCCTCAAGGATCATGGTTCATTTGTACATGGATCAGTTGCTAAGAAAGCACCAAAGATCCAATCTATTGTTGCTAAATCTCTTGAAGAGAAGAAGGAGTCATGCGTGTGTTGCAACCACGAGGCTTCTACTTCTAAGAAGGTTGCTCATGTTAAACTCCCCGTTCAAAAGTTAAAACAGGAGAACAAGAGAAGATACAATCGATTTGATTGTTGGTGTTGTGGCAAGGTTGGTCACTTCGCCATAGATTGTTGGTTTAACCCCAGAAATTATAAGACTCCACCGGTTAACAATGTAAGAATGACCCCTTGCAATGTTAACACTCCGAGTGGTGTTGATCTAACCAGAAACCTAGGACCCAAATCCTTTTGGGTTCCTAAGGGTAATTAATCTGTGTTTGTAGGTATGTCCAAAGGCCAACTAAAACTCTAATCAGGCATTTGGACAGTGGATGTTCATGGTACTTGACCAGAACATAGAAGTTTATAGTAAGGTTGCTGAAAAGCTTGGGAAATAAGTCCAGGCACTGAAATTCTAAGGGGGAGATAAGACTAAGGGAGAGAAAAGATTGAGGGGGAGCTGATTCAATATTTTCAAATCTACTCCTAAATGAGGACTCCTATGCAGTTGCTGAGGGGGAGCTTTGAGCTCTCATGCTTTTTCTTGCCTATCTGAAGTAGTCAGAAAGGGGGAGAGAAGTTGAAATTGGAAGAGAATTTGAAGTTGGGAGGAATTGACAAAGTTAGAATTGACAAAGTTGAAAGAGAAAGTTGAAAGGGAGAGAAAGTTGAAAAAGCTAAGTTTTTAACTCTCCTTATCTATTTGATATATATTTATCTAAGTGCAATTCAACTCAGTACATAGGTTCTGACTTCTTCAAATAGGAGGAGATTTTTGGGTATTGTAGCCACAATTACCTTGATTTGAAGAAGTGTTCCTTTGAACTAAGTTGAATTGAGTTGTATTTGATGTTGTTTTCTAGTTATGTATTTGCAGATTATAAATGACTAAGTACAAACCAATGTCAGGTTTCAATAAGTTGATAAACACATGACTATACTATGTAATTCCTCATGGTATAGACCAAAGTGTTAACTTATGTGAAATCTCTCTATTGGGGTATACTTTTTATTCAAGCACAAAGGAAGGCTAAGAGAATATTGCTGCTAAGAGAAAGTTGCTGGAAGAAAGAAGGAAGAAATACTTTTCTTCTAAGTACTTAGTTATTCGTCGAACGCAAGATTTCGTCGAACGCTAGAATTTGTCGATCGCAAGAATTCATCGAACGCTAGAATTCGTCGATCACCGTTCGACATTTCTAAATTCTCTGGTTTGCTGTTAGCTGAAGATTTCGTCGAGCGCTGTTAACTAAAGATTTCGTCGAGCGCTATTTTCCTACATTTCGTTGAGCGTTGTTTGCTTAAATTTCTGTTATTAATTGATCTCAGGTGTGCCGATAGCTGAACAAACTTCGTCGACCGCTGATTATATATATACTTCGTCGACCGCTGTTTATATATTTACTTCGTCGATCGCGCTCGTCAATGTCCGTTCAACGAAAGGAAGGAAGTTCGTCGATCGCAGTTCCGTTCGACAAAATTTTGACAGATTCTGAATTTTTGCCTGCGCTGTTTCGAAATTCAAATCGCTGGGTTCTTTAATGTCTGCTTTCCATTTAAGCTTCTACCGCGTACAACATTCATGGAAAATTTCCCTTGATATCTGCAGACACCCGTTGGAGATTTTATTCTTCCTTAATTCTTGCTGTTAGAGAATTAATTCTCCTTAATTTCTGCTTATAGCCGTTGACAGTATATTTCTTTCCTTTATTCAAGATTACAGCCGTTCGAGATGAAGGTTTCCAAAAGGAACTTGCGTACAGCCGTTGGAGTATGTTGGAGATATATATATTCTGTTCTTTTTTTTTATCTGAACAGAAATTAATCGTGAAAATTCCTTCTCTCCTTCCAGTTAACTATCTGCTATTATTCTCACTCAAGTTTCTCTCTCACCGACAGAAAGAATACCTGCTTCTCTTCTTTGCTAAGAGCATTTGACAGTTCAAGGAAAAAGATTATTGTTGTTCTTCTTCTCAAGGGCAGTCGACAAAGATCAAGATTTTCTGAAATCTCTCTAACTTCCTCTTGATCCAGTCGACTCAAGTTTTCAGATCAAGTGTTCGTAATTTCCAGGAATTCTTCTTTCTCCATTTAAAAAGGACTGAACTCTCTTCAAAGGAAGAAGATATATTTATCTCTGAAGATCTGAAAGAAGAAAACTTCATCTGAAGTTTTATTATATTTCGTAAAACCCTTCATTATTTTTGTAGGTGGTTTGCCTCCGAGTTGTAAGAATTTTATTCCGAGTTGTAGGAGTGGTTTGCTCCGAGTTTTAGGAGAGTTTGTTCTCCGAGTTTGTAGGAGATTTTGTTCTCCGAGATTGTAGGAGTTTGACTCCGAGTTGTAGGATTATTTTTTAATCCGAGAATAGTGAAGTAGCCTAGTCTAACCGGTCGTGCTAGATAGGTGAGGTGCAAAGTGGACTACCCAAGTACGGGGAACCACTATAAATCTGTGCTCTTTGGTTTTCTGTGTGCTTTACTTATTATATTTTTAATTCCGCAAAAAGCTATAGAAACCACCTATTCACCCCCTCTAGGTGATTTAGGTCGCAACTAGATACTTTCAATGTGCATAAACCCTTTATTTAGTTAATGTAATTTCATGTTTATGATATTCAATGTGGTTTATGTGAGTTGAGGAGCGCCACATTCCACCATCCACTCCACCACTATGTTGTGCGCCATACTAGCAATTGCTAGTTGCGTGTTTTGTGACAAGATGCTTACGACCCTCACTCCGTCGGTTACGAATCATCCATCCGCGATCCTTCTCGTCCACCCGCTTATCGAAGCACGACATTGCGGCCTGCATTCCATCCCGCCAAGCGAATCGCTGCTTTATGCCCACATTTTCTTTCGTTGTTGTTAATTTAGGAAACTCAAGATCAACCCTCCTTTTTTATTATTAACATAGTAATCTTTATAATCACTTTCCCTAATGTGAAATCATACACCCCAACTTGCAATCCTCTGAGAATGATATTCGGGGAGTCTCTCCTAACTTTTATTACTTGTACGACCGGTGCACTTTCCGTAAGCGTGTCAAGTTTTTGGCGCTGTTGCCGGGGATTGTAGCTGGCGCTGTGGTTCTTTTGTTAGGAAAATTTCTTGTAAAGATTTCCTTTAGTTTCTTTGTTTGATTTTTATCCCTTTTTCTTATTTTTATTATAGGGTGCTGCAATTGTTTATTGTTAGGTGTAGTAGATTGCACATTTGGGTCTTTCTGTTGAATCTGAGTATCTTCATGCAATGTGGGATGCATTCAACATCCGTTGCCGCTGGTGTGGAGATATCTCCCATGCTAGTGATAGATGCCCATCGGGAGATGGTTGCCCTAGTACCTTAGACTCAATGTATCGGACGCCGATATCACATGGTACCCCTTACAATGTGCCTAAGTCCTATGGTTATTATTATGCTCCGCAGATGCCGTTTTTGAATTCATCTCTGACCCTATTGTTGGAACCTTAGGTTTGATTTGAGTTAGGATCCACCTTTAGTATCTAAGTTTATATATCATAACTCAAATTGTATAACTTAGATTAAATATCTAATTAAGAAAGAAGGCTGAAAAAGAAATATATTAATAGGCAGAAAAGAATAAAATATATATATATATAAATAATATACTGAGAAAATAATATAAGGAAAAATAATATAAGAGAAATAAATAAAGAAAATATAAGTGAAATAAAATATTTCATATAGTTCGACATTTCGTTGAACGGCACTCGACAAACGTCGAACGACGATCGGCGAACAGGTTTATATAAGCAGCGCTCGACAAATTACAGTATTACAACACCGCTCGACGAATGGCGAACACCGCTCGACGAATGGTGAACGTCGCTCGACGAATTCCAGCAGACTTTCAGAAACAGTAATTTTAATTATCTGGTCGACGAATGGAATGATGAGCTCGACGAAAGGAGAGCTCAGGTCCACGAAATTTAGGCAGAATTATCCTTCTTTTTTAATATGCTGTCAGATTTTATTTAAAGCAATATTTCATTATTATATTTTATATCTTGCTATATATATTATTGTTCTGACATTACAGCTTGCAAGCATTTAATAATATAGCCGTTGGCAGAAGCATTAATTGTTATAGCCGTTGCAGCAAGCAAAAGAAGGAAAGAGGACAACAACTTTTATACAACAACAGACTTTATACAGTAGAAGAAATGCAGCAGATTATTATATATAGCAGAATATATTCTGCTCTCTCTTACAATAGATTATATATATATAATATTGCTGTACAGATTAGATAAAAAATATATATATATATATTTTACATCTTCTGTACAAAAAAAAGAGAAGAAGAAGAAGAAGAGAAAAAGAAGAACATTTGCAAAAACAGAGAACAAATTTATTACTTTATCTTATTCTGTTTTTGCTAAATTCTTTTTCTTGCAGATCACATATATCCTGAGACACCAATCACAACCATTTGCTCAGGATCATCTCTGCTTTGGAAGAAAGAAGTGTTTGTACAATCAAGAGAAGAGGACTCCAGAACTGTCATCAACTTACATCAGACAGGGGGAGCTCTTCAACATCTTCATCAAGATCCATTCAACTTCAAATCAGGAACTTCAAGAGTCTTCTCATACAGAGAAGAACAACAAATTTTTTTTTTTTTTTATTCCTTTCCACCTCTTGTACAGGGTTATAACTCCCTTCAAAAGTTAACTCCCGGTGACAGGGCACCTTAGCAAAAACCTGCATCTTGGTTAGAGCACCTTATCAAAAGCTTATTGGTGTGTGGACACCTTATCAAAATCACCTTGGTGTGAGGGCACCTTATCAACAACCTCCTAGTGCATTCCTACCAGTGAGTAGAAGAGTAGACGTACCCAGATTTTGGGGAACTACTATATATCTTGTGTCTTCTGGATTGATTCTTGTTTGTTTTACTTCTTTACCTGTGTTGTGTTTTATTTGCACTTTAACTGTTTGGCTTTATTAGTCAATCAGAAAAATAGCACACTATATATATTTATATATATATATCATCTACTTTGAAAGTAAAACTTAAACAAGAGTTTTAACATATAATAAGAACTAACCTCCACTTTCACCTATTTGGACCAAAGAAGAATACAAAACAGTGTCTGTTTTGTCAGAGCACAGACCAGGCCTTGAAGGATTGTGCTGAGTTTCTTCGCCAAGTGGACGAGGATGATGAGCCGGACATCCGGATCATCCCAACTCCTACTTATGGTAGCACGCCTTCAACATCTAGTTATGTATCTGTATCACCTCCATGCTTTGAAGGGAATGATTTGGATACAGATATTAGATGTGTGGTTAATCTAGACTCTGACATGGCGGAGCCCATATCTCCTGTGCTCATATCACAGTGTGATGATTCAATTCTTCGTGAGGTAGTGGTGCATGACCTTTGTTCGAGCACTATTTTTCCTTATTTTGTGCATATTACTACATCTTCTTCTGACAACGCTGTTGAGAGTGTTTCGCAGGATGAGGCAGGAGATCTATGTATTGAGTCTATCCCTATGAAGGAGGACAACCCTCAAGGTGAAGATGAATTTACCTTTGCACCAGTGATGGAAGTCCAAATCTTGGGCAAGACCACCGTTGATACTGCCGAGACCTGCATCATTATCGATAATGCCGACAATATTTCATTGGGCCATCCTATCAGGAGTGATACCGGGATTCCTCCCAAAGATGAAATTCATTTATGTCATTCTTCTAATTTGTTTCTTTACCCCACTCTAGTGTTTGATTCATCGCAGGATTCCGCATTGGATCTGATTCAGGAAGTTGCCAGGCCCGCTGTGCAGACCGACGATGGAATGAATCAGCTGCTTATGAAGACAAACATTGAGACGTCCTCTTCATACTTCTTACCCCTGCCCAATGTTCAGTGCAGGTATATATATTCAGGTATGGGGGTAACTGCTTTGTTGCCGTATCAGTACCTGTTACCAACATGAATAATAAACCAGTTACATGTTCACTTCTCTTTTCATAGACCAATTAGCTAGAGCTGTGATTAGTGCTAAATAAGTCATGCTGGGAAGACAGAAAACCAGTAGTTATCTAGTCGTAGGAGTAGTTAATTTAAATTTTATCAACATTATAGTTTTCCTTATTATTTGAAATTTGCAAGTTTTATCTCTTGTTTTTGAGAGTTTTCATGCGTCGCGCGCCCTGTGGAGATGGTAGTAGAGCATTCGCTATTTTCAAGTATTTCTCTGTTCTTCCCGTTCATTTTGGAGCGCGCACATCATTTTTCTCGATTTGACCAAACCATGGAAAATGGGGAATTTTGGCAGAATTTTGCAATCGCACGATTGGGTTGCTCGTACGTGTTCAAATCGCACGGTCGTGTGATTTTTATTTTTATAAAACTTCTCCTGCCTCCCGTCGAAATCGCACGCTGGCCCTAATCTTTTCCGTCGTGTGATTCGCGAGCTCTCTCCCGTGCGCGATTTCTCCTCTCCATTTCCTTCCTCTCCCTCTCGTTTTCTCTTGCCCTTCTCTTTCCCCTTCCAAAGCTCTTGAGCTAAGCCCCATGGGTTTCAAGAAGGTGGTGAGCATGCTTCGCCGCGGTGGAGGAGCTTCGTCTGCAAGAACAGACAATCTTGGTGCAGAGACAATGCTGCAGTTCAGGAGACCTGGGCATTTAGAAAGGTAAAATTTGCTGCGACAGAAAACATTCCAAGATCATCATTTTGTTTCTTTCCCGGATCTCCAAACCGTCCACTTGGATGCGGCGGTGGCAAGGCTACGCGATGTGGGATCATGGAGAAACCTATTCTCCATTATGGAGTTGGGCTACCATGAACTCACGCTTGAGTTTCTCTCCACCTTCCGCATCCTTGATCACGTCAATGAGGAAACCGGAGAGCCCACGTAGGTTTCATTCCGTATGAGGGGCCGTACCCATACTATGGGTGTTGGCCAACTGGCGGTTTGCGCCGGGATTTACACCCACGACGAACTCATGCAAACGGACATTCTCAACTGTCTGGATGAGTTCCCTGAGGGAGTATCTCCTAGTGAATTCTGGCAGTCTATCATGGGACGGGATCAGTCGTACGAGGCTCACTGCCGCCCATGACAGTCGTCTCCAAGGGATACCATATTTCTGTATCCATGATGGTGGCATTCAAGTTGATTCAAAAGGTGCGGCTTGGCAACAACTGGAACTACCATGTCCGCGAAGTTGGGTTAGGATGTGTTGAGCACATTGTTCGTGCCGATGACGCCGAGGCTAGCACCTCGGCTGGGATGAGTAGGCAGCCTCCTGATGTGCCCCACTCTGCTGATCCTTCTTCTCAGTGGGATGCCTCGCGACATTGCATTGAGCAGCAGTATCCTGAGTTCTACGAGCGGTTTGTACGCATGGAGGATGTCATGGCCATGCAGTATGAACTTTCTTCGCGGATTGGTGCACGTTTGGGAGTTGATCCTACTGCTGTTCCAGCTCGGGCATCCACCTCGCGATCTCGGCGGATGCATACTCCTCCTCCTCCTTCGTAGTCTCCTCCGCTATCTCCCCAGTGATTGCTCAGCTACTTCTTCCAGGGCCTCTTTTGTTCTTAGTAGTTTTGTTTCTTTTAAATATCTGGGATGCTCTATTAGTTTGACTCTGTACTTGATATTATTCTGCTGGGGCATCGTCCCTAGGGTGTGGTTGTGGACAACTTTTTTTTGATATCTTTCATCATTGTTGTATCGTTTGTCTATGCCGCATATATCTTCTCATGATTAATATCAGTGCCGGTAGTTTTGTTTATGTTCTGTGCGGTGTCGGAGCAATTCCTGTAGGTAGGGCGACTTCGATGGCGGATACATTGAGCTAATTTATAGTTTATTGCCAATCTTCTGGTAGGCTCATTTATGCTCCTTTTTATTATGCGAATGTTTTCTTTTGATTTTGCTAGACTTTAAGTCTGGGGGAGAGCCGTACCTAGTGCCTACTTGCACGTGCACATAAGTACAACATACTAGAAGTTACAATCTTATTTTTGTTTTCATTCTCATAGCACACCGCAACACCAAATAGAGAGCGCACTTAATTGTAGGCGCGTAACGAGTCTAACTCATTTCTTTTGTAGGATTGGGAAAATTGTTATGCTGGCTTAGGGTTGTAAGATTGAGTAAAATGTTGACTCCTGATGAGTAGTAAAATATACGTATTTTTAGTATGGTTATTAGTATAGTTTTAATTAATATTGTAAATTTTCTATGTAAACAAGCGAATAAATTGCTTGTTTTTATTATTTACTTACTAACTTGGTTTTATTTTTGTTTTTGCAGATTTTGACAACTTTTCTCAGGTCACGCCCTCGGTCACGCCCGTGACCAAGGGCGTGTAAATTTAAAGAGCAATCTCGACGGTCCCGACCAAATTTAGTACAAATCCCGACGAATTGACCAAGTCACGCCCGTGTTCAACAAGTCACACCCGTGTTCAACAAGTCACTCCTGTGTTCAACAAGTCACGCCCGTGTTCCACCCAATCACGCACCAAAGTCACGGCCCATGCTGCTGACGTCTTCCGCCCCAGAGTCACGCCCGTGACATTTCAAGTCACAGCTGTGACACTACAAGTCACGCCCGTGTGCAAGTTTTTCCGGTCAAATGATTCTAGAAGGCGGCTGAGCTTCCTCAAACGCACGCGCAGAAGTCACGCCCTCTGTCACGCCCGTGACCGAGGGCGTGTAAAAATAAATTTTTTCCTATAGATAGAGGGGCTCGGCTGGAGGAAAGGAATCAAGATTTTGAGAGTGTTTAGTGTTTTTTGAATTGTTTTGAGTGTATGTGAGTTCCTTTATGCTTTTAAAGTTTGATTTCAGTTTGTAATTTTCACTTTCATAGTCTAGTTGTAATGCTTATTTTGGAAATAAAATGTTGTTTTTCTCATTTGGATCTTCATCTTCAATTTATGTAAGTGTGTGTGTGTGTATGAGAATAAGAATAAGTTATTGCTTTCCTAATTTAGGTTAAAAGCTTTTATAAAAATAGTTTATTGTTTTTTTTCAACGCTTTATTTATCGCTTACGTTTAACGCTTTCTTTCGATTCATTCTTTTTATTACAAGTAGAGTGCGTGCGTGTATGAGATAATGTTTTTCTTTTTTGTAACTTAGCTTTATTTCAAGTCTTATTACCACCCCCATCCCGGATGAGAGGCTAATTTTCTTTAGCGCTTGATTAAGATGGTTGGGATGGATATTATTTCTGCACTTTTATAAGTATTTCATTTCTATACCACCCCCGTCCCGGATGAGAGGCTAAGTACTTTTTAGCGCTTGATTAAGACGGTTGGGACGGATGCACTTTTATAAGTATTTCGTTTCTATACCACCCCGTCCCGGATGAGAGGCTAAGTACTTTTTAGTGCTTGATTAAGACGGTTGGGACGGATACTATTTCTGCTTTTATATAAGTCTTTTAATCTTTCTTTCACGTTTATATCGGCTTAAATTATTAACATGTATTTTCTAATTATTAATGCCGTCTCCATTCCGATGAGTGGCTAATTTCCTTTAGCGCACGATGTCGAAGAGCATTGGGACAAATAAATGGTCTTCTAAAAAGTTAAAACATCTCTTTCTAAAATAATTAACGAGCTTAAGGTTTACCCAAGAAAAACGTTGAGTGGAACCGTATAATCGATATATGGTTCTCATTTCCGTTTCCATACACTAGTTAGCCGAGAGGCTCGTGCGTATGGATTGATCGCTCACGGGTAAAGAGAAGTGCGCTCTACTCTCGAGAGAGGATGAGGTAAGTCTCCCGAATTGGAAATAAAAACCCAATAGTGGGGTTCACAACATAAAGCGAGTATTAAGGAGATTCGATTAAAGAACGAGAGTTCGGTCGAATATTCTTAATCTCAGGTGGGCGTACCCTCGAGAGAGGAGCGTTCATACTTATGGAACCTCCACGACCAAGCCGTTTTAATATTTGAAAAGTCATATCTTTTACTTCTAAAAATGAATATTTTCGTCTCAAGGTAATTCGACATCGGGCGATATCTTCATCATCGTTTAGAACTCTAGTTATACCTATATTATCGCTTTTTAAAACTATAAAACCAACGCAAAATATTACTCCGATAAAATAATAGTTCGTTCCTTAAAAGTAGAAGTAATCAACAAGATCCGCGGAAATATACGACCTCGATATTTTCTAAACCAAAATATCCTGTATTACACGTGATAAGGTATACTTGCCTTTATCAAATGATTGGTTTGGATTAAAATTTAAACAAAAGATTTTCAAACCATTTAGTGCAAAACTCTTCGTTTCTATTCTATAAATCAATAGAATTCGGCATCGTAGCCGGGGCATAATTGTCAATACTTCGAAAGAAGAAAAGACCGTTACTTCTATCTTTAGATAGGATAACGATTAGTTTCTCAAATTAGAAGTACTTGCGAAACTCCTCGAAAACACCCGCCTAATTCTAAGTTCATCATATAAAGGTTGTACAAACCAAAAGAAGTTTTCCAAATCTAATCATCATGTTTTTGGCGCCGTTGCCGGGGAGTCATTGTCGTTATTTTGAAAAAAAAGGAATTACTATTAATTTTATTATATATATTTACAAATTAAAACAAAAAAAATAGAAAAAGCCAAAACAAAAAAAAAACATTTTTTTTAGTATATGACCCGAGGAAACTCCTCGGACGATTCGAATATCCCCTTTTACCCCGAAATCGAGCGCACCCTTCGTGAGCGCCTCCGATTTCGTGATCAAAACTTACTCGAGTTTCCCGAAGAATCTATCGAAGATACTTACACTGAAGCTATGACCGATCAAATTCTAGATGCGGCCCCACCACAGACCATGACATATTATGCCAGGCCGAATTTGGAAGATACTGGATCGAGTATTACACGCCCAACAGTGGCTAATAATAATTTTGAAATAAAATCTAGCATCATTCAAATGGTACAACAGTCAGTACAATTTGACGGTTTGCCGGATGAGGATCCAAATCTACACCTTTCCAACTTTTTTGAAATTTGCGATACTTTCAAGATTAATGGCGTTACCGACGACGCTATTCGTCTACGCTTATTTCCATTTTCACTGCGGACAAAGGCCAAAGCATGGTTAAGTTCTCTCCCCAGAGTATCCACAACTACGTGGGCCCAATTGACGGAGAAATTTCTAACAAAATATTTTCCCCCGTCTAAAACCGCTAAACTACGCACAGATATCACCTCTTTCATTCAATATGATTCTGAGTCTCTCTACGATACTTGGGAGCATTTTAAAGAGTTCTTGCGTAGGTGTCCTCATCATGCGCTGCCGTCCTGGCTGTAGGTCCAGACGTTTTATATGGTTTAAATTTCTCAACACGACAGATGATCGATGCAGCCGCCGGGGGAACGTTAAACAACAAAACCCCTGAGGCCACTCAAGCTCTGTTCGAAGAAATGGTCATGAACGCCTATCAATGGAATGCGCCAAGATCGCGCCCTACTAAACCAACTGTGATATATGAAGTGGATGCCACTTCTCACATAGCCTCTCAAGTCGAAAGGTTAAGTAAGCAAGTGGCAGAGATGACTACTTCCTCCTTCGCTCCCGCTTGGCCTCCAAATAATAATAATAATTATGTTGAAGAAACTGTAGATTACTTAGGCAACCCCGTTCGGCCCTCCTTCAACCCTAATAACAACCCTTATAGTAATAATTATAATCCGGGTTGGAGGAACCACCCAAATTTCTCTTGGAGCAATCCTAACAATGCTCAGAGGCCCCCAATTGTGAATCCGCATGGATTTCCGCAAGGATTTTCGCATGTATTCCAGCCTCCTCCTCCAAAACCTTCTCCGCTCGAAGATGTCTTTGCTAAATACGTCGCGTCCACCGAGTCAAATATCCAGAATATTACCGGATCGATTACAAATTGAAAAATCAGGTTGGACAGCTGGCAAAGATGGTCTCTGAGCGGCCATATGGAGCTCTAACAGGGAGCACGGAGCCGAACCCCGAGAAACTGCCAACACCATAAATCTTCGCAGTGGCAAGGAGGTAACCTCCCTAAAATGGGTTGAGCCTAAGGTACATATTTCGACACCGACCCCTACACCCTCTCCCTCTATAGATAAATCACCTAGTCTTCCGATTGTGCCGAACATTTCTTGCTCGCCTCTTCCTTATCCTTCAAAATTAAATAATAAGAGGAAAGATGAACAATACAAAAAATTCTTACACATTTTGAAACAAATTAAACTAAATGTTCCCTTCTGCGAGGCAGTCTCCCAAATGCCGAAATGCGCGAAATATCTTAAAGAGTTGCTTTTAACAAAAAGCGACTCGAAGATTTTCGCGTGTTTCCCTTAACGCAGACTGCTCGGTTGTTCTCCTTAACAACTTGCCACCCAAACTGAACGACCCCGGAAGCCAGCATCAATTTGATGCAGTTTTCCCTTTTTAAAAAACTCGATTTGTGCGTCCCGAGCCCGACAAAGATGAGTATCCAACTCATGGATAACTCAATAAAGTACCCAATAGGGTAGTGAAGGATGTTCTGGTCCAGGTATACAAGTTTATCTTCCCGGTAGACTTCATCATCCTCGACATAGAGGAGGATGCTGAGATGCCTATCATCCTCGGTCGCCCCTTCCTCGCCACCTCTCGTGCGCTAATTGGTGTCAGTAATGGTCTACTCCTCCTTCGGGTCGGAGACGACGAAGTTAATCTGCACGTTAATCTCTCACTGCAGCACTCCCTATCAAATGATATCCCTGTTCTTTAGTTTAGTCAAGCTACGCGACGGTAAACAAAGCGCTTGTGGGAGGCACCCCATATTTATCTAATATTTTATTATTGCTTTGTTCTTTTTGCATGTTTTGCAGGGTTTCTTTTGGCCCCCGCTAGCTTTAATTCAGGGAAGCCTTTTTGCTCTCTCTATCCTTTTTTTATACATACTACATCTTTTTTCCTTTCCTTCTTCACACTTAATTTACAACATTGGGGACAATGTTGAGTTTTAAAGTATGGGGGTGTTTCCCCGTTTG
>JAWHQI010000122.1:7067500-7314174 GCA_033032865.1 Dactylorhiza incarnata | reverse complement strand
AGTACCTCGTCTGGTGTGCTTCGCGAAGGATCTCTTCCCGAATTCCCTCTGCTGCGGGGATGAATATGCGGTGTCTGAACTGCAGGATGCCGTCATACAAATTGTAGTACCTCCTGTGCATTATTTTTGCAAGGCCTGAATAATCGGCCTGCTTCTACGTCGATCTTCTGTGCTTCTCTTATCCTGTCCCTGATGTCGCACTGAATCTCCATCCAGTAGAGCTGGGCCTGGTATTCCATCGGATTCTACGGGTGATGAGGATAATATCCAGTTCTGCCAAAGATTCGACTAATTCCTCCGGTACCATTTCTAACCAACTCCCGGTCCTCGGAGGCTGTCGACTCAGGGCATCTGCAACCTTATTAGCCTTGCCGGGGTGGTACTGAAGGGCGAAGTCGTAATCGCAGAGAAATTCCAACCACCGGCGTTGTCGGAGGTTCAGCACCTTCTGGGTGAAGACATACTTGAGGGCTCTTATGATCGGAGAAAATCTCGCATCGTACCCCGTAGAGGTAGTGTCTCCAAACCTTTAATGCGAAAACTACGCCCCCAGTTCCAGATCGTGGGTGGCATAGTTTAGTTCGTGCGGCTTAGCTGACGTGAGCGTAGGCAACTACCTTGCCATGTTGCATAAGCACGGCTCCCAATCCTTTCAGAGAGGCAATCACATAGATCTGGAAGCCCTCAGTTCCTGAGGGGAGAGTCAGGATCGGGGCCCGATATCAGCCGGTTCTTCATTCGATGAACGCTGCTTCGCACTCGGGAGACCACTGGAATGTCACATCCTTTTTGTGAGGGAGGTAAGCGGTAACGCAATCTTGGAGAATCCTTCGACGAACTTACGGTAGTAGCCGGCGAGGCCAAGGAAACTTCTGATGTCTGCCGCTTTCTTAAGTGGCGGCCAATCTCGTACCGCTTGTACCTTGGCTTGATCCACTGCTACCCCGTTCTTGTTAACTGTTGTCCCAGAAAACCGACTTCTTCCATCCAGAACTCGCATTTGCTAAACTTGGCGAAAAGCGAGTGCTCTCTTAGCTTAAGCAGAACCATTTGGAGATGCCTGAAGTGATCGGTTTTGTTCTTCGAGTAGATGAGGATATCATCTATGAGACTATTACGAAATGATCCAGGAAGGGTTTAAATACAGTATTCATTAAAGCCATGAAGGCGGACGGGGCATTGGTTAACCCAAATGGCATTACCATGAACTCGTATAGTCCGTAGCGGGAGCTGAAGGCGGTCTTGGGAATGTCCTTTTCTCGCACTCTGAGTTGATAGTAGCCGGATCTTAAATCCATCTTGGAAAAGACGGACGCGCCTTGCAGCTGATCGAACAATTCATCTATCCGGGGTAGGGGATAGGTATTCCGGACAGTGAGTTTATTCAATTCTCTGTAGTCAATGCAGAGACGCAGAGATCCATCCTTCTTTTTAACAAACAGTACTGGGGCTCCCCAGGGCGAAGTACTAGGACGTACGAATCCCGCGTCGACTAACTCTTGTAGTTGAATCTTGAGCTCGGCCATTTCCCTCGGGGCCATCCGGTACGGTGCTCGGGATACTGGTCGGGCTCCTTGAGTAAGTTCGATTTGGAAGTCCACTTCCCGTTGCGGGGGCAACCCGGGAAGGGACTCTGGGAAGATGTCTGGGAAGTCCCTGATCACAGGCACTTTAGCGAGTACTTGTGTCGTGTCTTCCATCTCAAAGTAGATTAGGTACACCTCGTCCTTCCGTCGAACTGCCTTGACGGTTTGTGCAGATGTTAAGATAATGCGGGGTGACAGAGGGTATACCGGCTAGCGTGATAAATTGCCCATTCGGATTCTGGTGGCGGATTTCTCGAGTCGAACAATTGATTTGGGTGCCGTGCTCGGCCAACCAATCCATCCCCAGAATGATGTCGAATCCGGTTATTGCCAAGACGGTTGCGTTGACTTCGAATTCTATGCCTCCTATCATTGCTTGGAAGGAACATTTTTCGGTGGAAGTCATATCTGATCCATCCGGGAGTCGTATTCGGATTGACATCCCGGATGATCGCACCGTGTTCTCCTTGTCAGCGATGAAGTTTTGTGCAACGAAAGAATGTGTGGCCCCGGTATCGAACAGTGTTTTAGCGGGATGACCTTCTACCAAAAGTAAACCTGGTAACATATATATATAATGATCATAAGCTTTTTACAGATATACAGGAGCAGGGACTACATATGCAATACAAAAAATTATAACATATAAAACTATAACATCTCCTAGGATATCGTACTACTGGAAGTAGATACCTATTACTACATCAGGAGCAGGACCGTGCTGGAGGTCCAAGGCGTATGCCTCGAGCGGTGCTGCTCTGCCCTGCCTGGCCTGGCCTCTCCTGCCTGCAGGCTGTCCTCTGCGCCCACCTCGTCCTCTCTCTGCGACTCCCTGTACTGCTCCTAGGCCGGGCCTACCTACCGCCTGTGGGCAAAATGCTCGTATGTGCCCGGGCTGCTGGCACAGGTAGCAGTTCCCTGCGAAGGGAACATCTCGTCGTGCGGCTGGGACGACCTGAGGTGCTGGGGCTGGGGGTGCTGGTCGGGGCTGGGGTGCCTGCCTATATGGCTGGTGACGCTGACGCTGTCTCGTGGCCTGATCCTGTCTATGTGGGCCTACTCCTCTCTCCCGGCCCTGAGTCCGGGGAATACCTGTTGGGTTTTTCTAGAACCATACATTAAATGTAGGCGCAGCAGAAATGAAGAGAGAAACAACCCAAAAAGACTTGGATCGGCCATGAACATTGAATCAAGAAGTTAACCAAAATGCTAGGTATGAATTACCTTTGCGGGATTGGGTCAAATCCAACCTAGATGCTCCACGAGTTGATTTGCGGGATGGAGAGTTCTCACGTAGAATAATGTCTACGTCTCTACAGAAGTCCACACGAGCCGGGAGAACACCAAATCACGTCGCACAGCAACTAGGAAGGAAGAACGACTGCACCTTGTACTTCCACGAACTGCTAGGTTCGCTCCAGGAAGAATAATCCCGACGACGATCGCCGGAGAGGAGGTCGGCGGAGGCAAACAAGACGGCGGAACGCTTCCGTCGGCTAGGGTTCGAGCGAGAACGGAACTCTTCCGTCGGCTGAATCTTCTATTCGCGTATATCTTTTTTTATGAACCCTTAAGATTAAGTTCTATTTATAGCCGAAGTATAAACAGACCTAAAATAATCGCTATCCGCAGACCACACTTCAGAATTGGGATTTCTGTTACGATTCGTCGAGTGTTCACGGGACAATCCGACGAATCCCGACGAATCCGATCAGACGACAACGTTTGCCGAGAAAATGATCTCTGTAACAATTCGTCGAGTGTTCACGGGACAATCCGACGAATCCCGACGAATCCGATCAGACGACAACGTTTGCCGAGAAAATGATCTCTGTTACAATTCGTCGAGTGTTCACGGGACAATCCGACGAATCCCGACGAATCCGACGAATCCCAACGAATTCTATCCGTGTAAACCCGACGAATTCAGACAGCAACATTTGCTGGACTTCCCCCATTCTATATTTGGCGATTGGTAACATTTACCAACACAGTCAATCTACCAACTTCTCCACATGCTCTTATGTGCGACCCTGCAGGCTCATATCGCGTTGGCAGTGAGATTACATGTTTGACCACTTCTAGATCACAATGGTAACTCAACAGTCTCCCACTTGATCTTGAAAGTATCAAACCAAAAACCTCACAAACAATGAGCGGCATCTAGCAATGCATCATTGCTCCCCAAGCAATAAGAGTTCATAACTCATAAGCCTTTATGACCAATGTTCCAGCGTTGTCTTTGTCCCTTTGTCCCTTACATCCGAAAAGAACTAGAGGCATGGACCGTGTCACCCTCATAATAACTCAATCCAGGTTTCTTGATCTAGAACGGACTTCTAGAGAATGGTGAGCTCAATATCACATATTGACTCTACCAAGCATGGCCATGCATTTCTCAGTCCAATTCTATCAAGGGGCCCATGGATGCAACTCCTGTTATATAGGAGGACAAATCCCATATCTGCTCACACCCAAACACCCAAATGATTCGTAACGTACCCAACGACCACCTTTATCATCAACCTTCTTCAAGGAAGACTTTAGATGACATCAAAGCACGCTCTTCCTCACTCGGTGAATGCTGTGACTTCAGGTCAAAGGACCACAACACCATTGTCAAATGAGACCTACTTGTGACACTTTTAAGTAACAATCCACAAAGTAGTCTCAGGTTGGGTCTGTCCAGTACAACTTGTTCACTAACAAGTACCCACGTGATGACTTGATATCACAATATCATGACCTGTGAGAACCGGTCATCAGTCAACACACATGCTAGTATTAATGTATCATCATCACCCTTAGCTTCTACGATGATACCTCGACCAGGGACCTTTTAAGAATGAAGCTTCGAAATCATAGGCTCTCACATTCAAGTCACGTACTTGATGTCCTATGGAAGCGAACATTCTAAGGGTATTTATCACGAATTTTATTCTATCATATAGAAACAGTATATCGTAATAAAAGAACTTGCCATTAATCGTAAAAAGAAATAATTGGTACACAATTCATCATATGAATAAATAATAAACAACCAACAGAATATTTATTTTACATGCAACCCACAAGACTCCCACTAGAGTTGATCACTTAGGTATCGTATACCCATTGATCTAGTATGACCATCATGCTTTCTCTGTGCGAGAGGCTTTGTCAGTGGATCTGCAATATTCTCCTCAGTCGGCACTCTGCAAATGTTCACATCTCCTCGTTCGACAATCTCACGAATAAGATGGAATCGCCGAAGTATGTGCTTGGAGCGCTGATGGGATCTAGGTTCCTTAGATTGTGCAATTGCACCATTGTTATCACAGTAGAGAACTACGGGACCAACAATGCTAGCAACTACATCTAGCTCGCCGATGAATTTCCTAATCCATACAGCCTCCTTCGCTGCGTTTGCCGCAGCGATATACTCGGCCTCAGTTGTAGAATCAGCAACTGTCTCTTGCTTGGAACTCTTCCAGCTCACAGCTCCTCCATTCAGGCAAAACACAAACCCTGACTGAGACTTCGAATCATCCCTATCAGTTTGGAAGCTGGCATCCGTGTAACCACTTACAACGAGCTCTTCCTCTCCACCATATACCAAGAATACATCCTTAGTCCTTCTCAAGTACTTCAGGATATTCTTTACGGCTATCCAGTGACATTCACCAGGATCAGACTGATACCTGCTAGTCATGCTCAAAGCAAAAGAGACATCGGGTCGAGTACATAACATTGCATACATGATTGACCCAATTGCAGAAGCATATGGAATCAACTTCATGCGGTCCTTATCTTCGCAAGATTTTGGACACTGGTCCTTAGAGAGATTTACACCATGAGACATGGGCAAAAATCCTTTCTTGGACTCAAGCATGTTGAACCGCTTCAACACCTTCTCAATGTACGTACTCTGGGTCAAACCCAGCAACTTCTTCGATCTATCTCTATAGATCTTAATACCGAGTATGTAAGTCGCTTCACCCAAGTCCTTCATAGAAAAGCAGTTCCCTAGGTTGTTCTTAACAACTTTCAGGGTAGGTATGTCATTCCCGATCAACAGTATGTCATCTACATACAATATCAGGAAGACAACAATGCTCCCACTGATTCGCTTGTAAACACACGGTTCATCCTCGTTCTTGACAAAACCAAACTCTTTGATCTTCTCATCAAAACGAAGATTCCAACTTCTAGAGGCTTGTTTCAATCCATAGATGGACCTATTCAGCTTGCATATTTTAGTGGCTTCACTTGGGGATACAAAACCCTCGGGTTGTGTCATGTACACTTCCTCAAGGAGGTTTCCATTTAGGAAAGCCCTTTTGACATCCATCTGCCAGATCTCGTAGTCATAATACGCAGCAATAGCAAGCAATATCCTAATGGACTTTACCATGGCAACAAGGGAAAAGGTCTCATCATAGTCAACACCATGAATTTGCTTGAAACCCTTAGCCACCAGTCGCCCTTTGAATGTCTGTACATTCCCATCCATGTCGGTCTTCTTCTTGAAGACCCACTTGCACCCTATGGGTCGTACCCCTTCAGGTGGTTCCACCAAGTTCCAAACTTGGTTTGTATACATAGAGTCCATTTCGGATTTCATAGCCTCAAGCCATTTGTCGGAGTCCGGTCCATTCATAGCTTCTTGGTAGGTTGCTGGTTCATCATCATGATCCATAAGCAACACATTACCTATTTGAGACACGAGAAATCCATATCTCTCAGGCTCAAATCTTGGTCTACCAGATCTACGTAGGACTTGTGTCTCTTGAGCAGGTTCTCCAGCTACAACATCTTGTAGTCCTGGCTCAGAATCCAACTCTGGTTCATTCACTACTTGTGGTTCTTGAACTTCTTCAAGTTCTACCTTTTGCGTCTTTCTTGACAAGAACTCTTTCTCCAAGAAGACACCCGTCCTTGCGACAAACACTTTGCCCTCAGACGGTAGGTAAAAGTAATATCCTTTCGTTTCCTTAGGATATCCCACCAGATAACACTTATCTGATTTGGGTTCCAGCTTGTCAGGCATTTGACGTCGTACGTATGCCTCACAACCCCAAATTTTAATGAATGACATACTAGGACGCTTCCCAGTCCATATCTCATATGGTGTCTTTAGAACCGTTTTTGTTGGAGCGCGATTCAGTGTTATTGCAGCAGTCTCTAAAGCAAAACCCCAAAAGGAAACAGGCAAGTCTGCATGACTCATCATCGACCGTACCATGTCTAACAAAGTACAATTTCTCCTCTCAGACACACCATTATGTTGCGGTGTCCTAGGTGGAGTGAGCTGTGATACAATACCACACTCTTTCAGATGATCACGGAACTCATGACTCAGGTATTCGCCACCTCGATCAGATCGGAGTGCTTTAACCTTTTTACCCAATTGGTTTTCCACTTCATTCTTAAACTCTTTGAACTTTTCAAAAGTTTCGGATTTGCACTTCATAAGATACACGTATCCGTATCTACTGAAATCATCAGTAAATGTAACGAAGTAGAAATACCCACCTCTAGCCATAGAACTCATGGGCCCGCATACATCACTATGTACAACACCCAAAAGATCCTCAGCCCTCTCAGTATAACCAGTGAAAGGGGCTTTAGTCATCTTGCCTAATAAACAAGACTCGCATCGCTCAAATGATTCATAATTAAATGAGTCCAATAGTCCATCTTTATGGAGCTTGGATATGCGCTTCTCGTTTATATGGCCCAAACGACAATGCCAGAGATATGTAGGATTTGAGTCATTTGTTCTTAGTCTTTTATTATTATCTACATTATAGATCGGATGGTCTAGGTTCAAAACATAAAGACCATTAAACAATTGAGCTACAGCATAACAAACATCATTCTTAAATATAGAACAACAATTGTTCTTAATTATAAAAGAAAATCCAATCATGTCTAAGCATGAAATGGATATAATGTTTCTAGTTATGGCCGGAACATAATAACAATTATCAAGTTCTATTACAAGCCCACTGGGCAAAGAAAGACAGTAAACCCCTACGGCTACAGCAGCAACTCTTGCTCCATTGCCGACACGCAGGTCCACCTCTCCTTTACTCAGCAATCTCCTCCTTCCCAGTTCCTGCACATTTGTACAAATGTGAGAACCACATCCGGTATCCAATACCCAAGATGAAGGAGCAGAAAGGTTTATCTCTATAACGTAAATATTCGAAGCGGAAGTCATACCTCCCTTCATTTTCCGCAGACCGTCAATGTACGAAGGACAATTCCTCCTCCAATGACCAGCCTTGCCACAGTGGTGGCATTTCCCTTCCTTCACGGTGCTCTTCTTTTTCAGCGCAGAAGATTTGGGCTCAAGATGTGACTTAGGTCCCACCTTCGTCTTCTTGAAGCCCTTGGCCTTACCCTTGCCTTTATGTACCATCAATATGGGACTAGCAGGCTTGGCCTTCTTCATGTTTATCTCGGCAGTTCGCAACATGCCTAGGAGCTCGGGCAGTGTCTTGTCTATTTCATTCATGTTGTAGTTCAAGACAAACTGCTCATAACTATCCGGCAACGATTGCAGGATAAGATCTGTGGCCAACTCTTGACCCAGAGGAAAACCCAGTCTCTCCAGGTTCTCTATATACCCAATCATCTTGAGTACGTGAGTACCAACTGAGTCTCGAGCTCCCATTTTGCACTGAAATAAGGCCTTCGTGACATCGAACCTCTCTTGACGAGCTTGCCCGTGAAACATTTTCTTTAGGTGCTCGTCAATCTCCTTGCACCCCATGTTCTCGTGTTGCTTCTGAAGCTCAGAGTTCATGGTGGCAAGCATAAGGCACTCGACGTCTAAGGCGTCATCGGTATACTTCTTATAAGCATCCTTATCAACACGGGACGAGTTCCCGGTCGGCACCTCGGGGGCTTCTTCTTCCAAGACGTAGAGCTTTCGCTCTTGCCTGAGAACAATTCTCAGGTTTCTATACCAGTCCATGTAATTCGTCCCATTTAGCTTGTCCTTCTCAAGGATAGCTCTCAGGGACAAGGTGGAATGTGAACCACTTGCCATGGAATTCTACAAGAATTCATGCAGAATTTAATCAGTACCAAAATTTCTAAATACAACTTATTTTAATTTGGACTTCAATTAAATACTCCCACTATTTTATTCAAATTGATGGCCCTCACTATCAATTCGGAGAGTCCATGCGAGCTACTCTCTTAGTGGACAAGATCCGTATTTCACCAACACCACGAGTCCGCTTTGGCGTTCCTCTCATAATGCGGTTATTTAGGTAGACAACACTTGTCAATTGCATCACTATGCAACTCTTGTATGGTTGGTGAATAACTCTTTATTCGCATCCATCATATGGAGCATGCCAACCCTATGCCTCTAGGCACTCAACCTTTGAGGTCACCTAGTTAAGTCAGACCCGATGTCGACAGTGGGATATCACAATTATCTGCTCGCACCCTTACCAAGATAGATTAATGCACCTTGCTTTGGCAAGCCCACACTTCATCGATCGAGGCAGGAAGAGTGTCATCCATCGGAAGGCATCCGAACACTTAATATTTGATGAAGGGATTTTAATTTTAAATAATAGGTTAACATTTAACCATGATCAACATTTGATCAAAGTGCACATCAACAGAGAAATAAAATTTCTAAAATCCACATGCATCCCTTATGTGCACAACATAAGACTATCAACCTTTGATAGACGAAAGGGCTAAATCTGGACATTTAGAACTCTTCCAAATCTTCATATTTACATGCATTGAACAAAGGCAAAGACAACTCGACTTAAAGCAGTAGACAAGCTCGTCTCTCATTGTTGGATTCAAAATCCAAAACAATACAAGGGTTCATTAACCACTTGAGGGACGGTTACTGCTAAGGAGACAACAATTTCTAACAATTAGAAATAACCACGAAATCCCAGACGTTCCTGGCGGGGTTCCAAGGGGCCGCGCCCCTGGCGGGGTCTTAGGGGCAGAGCCATACATTCATGACCAGAACCTAGCTCTGATGCCACTGTTGGGTTTTTCTAGAACCATACATCAAATGTAGGCGCAGCGGAAATGAAGAGAGAAACAACCCAAAAAGACTTGGATCGGCCATGAACATTGAATCAAGAAGTTAACCAAAATGCTAGGTATGAAATTACCTTTGCGGGATTGGGTCAAATCCAACCTAGATGCTCCACGAGTTGATTCCTTTGCGGGATGGAGAGTTCTCACGTAGAATAATGTCTACGTCTCTACAGAAGTCCACACGAGCCGGGAGAACACCAAATCACGTCGCACGCAACTAGGAAGGAAGAACGACTGCACCTTGTACTTCCACGAACTGCTAGGTTCGCTCCAGGAAGAACAATCCCGACGACGATCGCCGGAGAGGAGGTCGGCGGAGGCAAACAAGACGGCGGAATGCTTCCGTCGGCTAGGGTTCGAGCGAGAACGGAACTCTTCCGTCGGCTGAATCTTCTATTCGCGTATATCTTTTTTTATGAACCCTTAAGATTAAGTTCTATTTATAGCCGAAGTATAAACAGACCTAAAATAATCGCTATCCGCAGACCACACTTCAGAATTGGGATTTCTGTTACGATTCGTCGAGTGTTCACGGGACAATCCGACGAATCCCGACGAATCCGATCAGACGACAACGTTTGCCGAGAAAATGATCTCTGTAACAATTCGTCGAGTGTTCACGGGACAATCCGACGAATCCCGACGAGTCCGATCAGACGACAACGTTTGCCGAGAAAATGATCTCTGTTACAATTCGTCGAGTGTTCACGGGACAATCCGACGAATCCCGACGAATCCGACGAATCCCGACGAATTCTATCCGTGTAAACCCGACGAATTCAGACAGCAATATTTGCTGGACTTCCCCCATTCTATATTTGGTGATTGGTAACATTTACCAACACAGTCAATCTACCAACTTCTCCACATGCTCTTATGTGCGACCCTGCAGGCTCATATCGCGTTGGCAGTGAGATTACATGTTTGACCACTTCTAGATCACAATGGTAACTCCAACAATACCCACGTGTCCCCTCCGCTGCTGGGCCACCATCCGCTGATCCATCTGTAGAGCGGTGGCATGTGAGGCGATCGTGTGGAAGGATGCCTGGGAAATCATGATCAGGGCCTGATAGAGATCGTCTCGTAATCCCCGGAAAAATCTGGCCGCCCTGTCCTTATCCGTACCTGCTAAGGTCCCGGCGAAGCGGGCCAGGTGGATAAACTCTCTCTGGTAGTCTGGAACCGTCCTATCTCCCTGCCTGATCTGCAGGAACCGCTCCTGGAGTGCCATCCGGTCTGCATCCAAAATGAAATGCTCTAAGAAGGCCTCTGAGAACTCCCCCAGAGGATCGTGCTGAGTGGTCGTCCTCTGAAGGTAGAGCGGTTGGCGGCCCTCCACCAGTCCCGGGCATAGCCCTCCAGCATGGTCACCACCAGGGACACTACGGCTACTGCGGGGCACATCATCCCTACTAGAAGCTCCTCTACCCTCTCCACCCACTCCTCGGCCTGGATGGCTGACTCGGTACCTCGGAAGGTGGGGGGCCTTAGCCCCCGGAATGTCGTCAGCAGATCGGTGGGTGCGGTGGCCTGCTGGGGTGGCCATAAGGTGGCTGTCTGGAAGGCGGCTAGCAGGGCTACCATGGCTACCAGGGTCTGTCCGAGCTCTGTCTCTCCGAACGGAACTGTGGCTGGAGCGGCCGGGGCTGGTGGTGGAGTGGTAGGGTGGTACTGGTCCCGAGAGGAGAATCTCCCGTTACTCGACTCGGGTATCTGGAGAAGTAACAAAACGAACATCAGTACTTGCAAAAATAAGGGAATTTTGTAGGACTGAAACGAAACGAAAGCGGAAAGCGTGCGGGTGTACTACCATGCAGTCTCGAATCCTTAACCTTAAACCTAAAGGGTCTACCAGGCTTCCGCTGCGTGGTTCGTCCCGAACCAAGAAACGGAACCGGGAACGGGAGGATCGAAAGACTGCCACATGTGGTCGGATCGTTGTAGCTCTGATCCATTTGTAAGACCCCCCCCCCCCCCTCCCTAGACATGAACCGGGTTCAGGGAGGGGGGATCTTACTGCCCAAAGAGGACTACCCAGCGCTTTCCGGGTGGCGACGTCCCTCCCTCTCAAGCGCTGAGCGGTCTCTTTGTCAGGCACAAGAATCATCACAACAAATCAGAACGCACAGCGGAAGCAATTGAAATAAGAAAAGCTAAGCATGCTAATTATATTACATATTTAAATATGGCTGGGGCCTATCGTTTTACAAAACATTGCCTCGAGGGCTACATAGTCTAAAACAAAAGAGAGCCCTAGGCTAGTCCTTATACTCTCGAACTCACGTCTCTGAAGATAGGCGGGGAGGCTGGGGTGTCTGATCGGGCCATCTCTAAGGCTCGTAACTCATCCTGCGGGGTGGGGGCTTCGCGCTGTCCCGTTTCCTGTGATTGGTTATAAGAAATAACCGTTAGTCACAGAGCTAAGTAGAAGAATACATCCCCTCCCCGGATCCTTATCCGGGGGGCGGCTAAAGGACAGGAATGAAATAGCTGAAGCAAGGTAGAGGGTTAGCAGCAGGTAAACATATATATATATATATATATATATATATATATATCTACGTATATATATATAGGGCCTCCCGCCCTAAAACCCGTAATCGCGCCGTATAGTAAGTACACAACACTATAACGCGCAGATACACACACCCGGGTATTCAAACCTGTACGCACACAAAAGACCCCATGTCGACACAGTTTAGACCGCTTTATTTCAAGCAGGGGAGCTAACCCCGCGGGCCTCACCGATGTGGCCGTCGGTGACAGTGGCCAGTCTTGCCACTTCTGAATGTAGTCGTAACGTATCATTCAGGCCCTCCTATACAACTTGGTGTACCAACTGGATGTGAGCGACATCCGGCGAGCCGATTTGTAGGCCGACCAGAGGAGGCAAAGCTGCAGGCTCGGAGGGTGATAACCCGTTGTGCACATCTCCCTGTCGCCATGAGTCGTCAACCCACCCGCACCGGTACGAACGGTCTGCGAGCGTGACCAACCCGCCACTTCCAAACAATCTTCACCCGCTTTGTATAAAAACAAGCACATAAGTGACGTGGCAATTCTTCTCGACCGGTCACACGACCTCTGACCGGGAGGATTAGCGGTATGAGGGCTCCTTGCTTGGGGCTAACCTGGGAGGAGGGACTCTACTCCGGGTTTTTCCCCAACTAAGGCCTCGCAGAAGGGAGGATAAGCACCGCATGGTTGCCACTACAGCTCTGCATTAACAAATAAATTAGGCCGAAAGCAGGGGCCATAACACTAAGCAGAAATGTAGGCCGAAAGCAGAGGCCAGGTCAATAAGCTGAAAAGTAGGCCGAAAGCAGAGGCCATGGTAATAAGCAGAAAAATAGGCCGAAAGCAGAGGCCATAATGATAAACAGAAAAGTAGGCCGAAAGCAGAGGCCATGGTAATAAGCAGAAAAGTAGGCCGAAAGCAGAGGCCATAATAATAAACAGAAAAGTAGGCCGAAAGCAGAGGCCATAATGACAGGATCAGTGCGAGACTGGATTTAAATAAAAGTACAGAAAGTAAGTGCGGGGGACCAGTGCGAGACTGGATTTAACGGAAAGTACGGAAAGTAAGTGCGGGGGACCAGTGCGAGACTGGATTTAACGGAAAGTACGGAAAGTAAGTGCGGGGGACCAGTGCGAGACTGGATTTAAAGGGAAGTACGGAAAGCAGTAAAAGCATAAAAGAAAGGGTTAGTAGTCCAATCACTCCATAGGAGGAGGCTTCAATCGTCGACTCCGTTCTTTTATTATTCTCGCGGCGGGGTTAAATTTCGGCACCGCGTCGCGATTTCGTTCCGATTTTCGCATCGATATTCTGAGCTTAGTCGATTCCTTAGATAGATACGCATAATTTTTATAGGCATTTAAAAATATGCGTCGAGGGGGCGCCGATTCATTTCGATGAATTTCGCTCTTTTTCGAGCGTTTATTTCGCTTGTAAAATACTTTTGGGGGCCCAAAATAAGAGGTTACACCTCCCAAGTTTAATAGTAGTTGTGAAATACCTTTAATTAGAGCCCTTAATTTTTGGTGATTTTTGCGAACTTATTTGGGCGTTTATTTTCTCAAAATAAACTTTATAAAGGGTTTTAAAAATATTAAATCTTTTCCTAAAATTCCCCAAAAATTACTGGAGGTGCCCCTTGGAGTGGGGCACATTTTCCATTTAGAAAGTTTCTTCTGAATATGCCCCCATTCCCCTCAGAAAAATCAAACAGGTAAGGGGTTGTTTTTGGGGTGCAAATAGCAGGGAGGAACCTGGGGGCGCCGCACCGGGCGCCCTCCTTGGGTCCCCACAGCGGATCCACAGCGGATCTGCTGTGGGGGGCGCACATTTGGAGTCAGCGGGCGGGAAAATAGGTTACAGGAGCCGCCCGATCTCCTGGGGGAGATCGTGCGACTCTCGTTTAATCAACGGGAGGCGGCCGCTGCCACCGCCGGGCAGCGGCCGGCTGGGGCCGACGCCGCCCCCGGTCGATGCGCCGGGGGCCGGTGACTCCTCCGGTGGTGGTACGGCGGCCTAGCGCCGCCGGCCATCGTCGGGGGAGGGCGAATAAGGAGGCGGGAGGCGGTGGCGTGGCCTGCATGGGCCATGCAGGCCCGCTGCGCCGCCACCTCCGCTGGGAGGGCACCGGTGCCGCCCCCGGTCGGTGCGCCGGGGGCCGGCGCCCACTCCGGTGGTGGTCCGGCGGTCTGGCGTCGCTGGACTCCACCGAAAAAAAAGGAGCAGGAGGCGACGGGGTGGCGCGGCGCAGCCTGCATGGGTCATGCAGGCTCGCTGCGCCTCGGCCGCCTCGGCCAGGGCCCTCCCTGTCGTCCCTGGTCGGGGCGTCGGGGAGGGGCAGACCTCCAGCGGGGCGTCCGGCAGCCTGGCGCCGTCGGCCGCCGCCGGGGGAGGGGTTTTAACCCTTACAGAAAAAGGGAGAGGGGGAGGCCACGGGTGTAACACCCCAAAAATCGTAGTTCAGCGAGGTAGGCGGAGTGGTAGTGCTGCGCTCGGGATAGGCTAAAAATTCCACAACAGTTCTATGCGCACGACCATTGTCCTCTTCGCGCACGACCAGTGATCGTGCGCCAGTGATCGTGCGCAACCCGCAAGAAATCGGAGTTCTGTCTCGGCTTATTGCACGACCATTTCCTCTACGCGCACGACCAGTGATCGTGCGCCTGTGATCGTGCGCCCTGTTTATTCCTGTTCCGCGAAAACGTGCGGGATGACGATCCGACCGATCAAATATTCCGGGATTTGATCCAACGGTTGAGATGTTTCGCTGGGGGGCTTTAGGGCTTGGATGAGGGGTTAATCCCTCATATTTTCAAGCCTTTTCTCTCTCTTAGGTTGGAGAAAGGAGAAGGGGGCAAGGAGGAAGAAGAGGGGAGATCCGCCATTGTTGGAGCTTCGGAGCTCCGATCGCCGATCCGAGACCGGCAACGCGTAGAGGGCGTCAAGGTTCTCCACCGTTTGGTTGCAAGCTTCTCATGGCTAGGAGGAGATCTCAAAAGGTAACGACGTTTCTCCTCCCGGTCTTTAGGATGCGTGCTTGACATCCCTTTATTTTCTGCATTTTGGCACCGGATCCGTCGAGTGAGAGGGATCCGGGTCGCCTTGGTTCAAGAGGAACCACCGGGTTGATTGTGTCCGTCCCCGGCATGTTTTGCACTAGAGATCCGCTCCGTTAGCGGATTAGGCATTGTGGGTGAAGCCGAATTTGTGGCCGTTGGTCCGATCCGGTGATGTTGATTTACGCGCATTTTAGGGGTTTTGTTAGAAATCCGAATACGACGAACTCGTCGTTGTGATGCCCTTGTAGCTTCGTGTGGTAACGAATGTTGGGTTTAGGGCGGAGAAATAATGTGCGGATTTTGGGGCTTGTGATGCCTAATGTTGGGCGAAGGCGCGATTGGTCTTTGTGGTCGGCTGGCTATCCCGTGAAGACTGAGATTCACGTGTGGAGAGTGTCCCGGCAAGATTAGTCCCTTCGATTGTTGACTGATGAGAATGTCTGTGCTACGGATGAGTCCGTTGACGGTCGCCAGGCGAGGCAATCGGTGGACGTTGTCCCGAAAGTAAGCCCAGGGCCTTGGGACGTTTTGGGTGGCCAGAATTCTTAGAATCGGTCTTAGTGTGTTGTTGGCGGCCCGAGCGTGTGAGCTGTTAGACAAGCCCGATGGCATGGTGGGCCAGGCGAGGTGGGTCTCAGCGAGAGCTCTTGGCCTTGGGTTTTGATGCCCTTGTGGGGAAGTAATGAGTACCCTTGTGTTGGTGATGTATGATGATGTGTTAGATTCATACGCTTTAGGGCGCCTTGGGTGAAACCCCGGGCTTGCACTCATTTTGCATTGTTAGGCCCCTTTTATTACCTGCTCAACATAGAAACGTGGATGATGCTTGTGACACTCATGCCTGTATTTATGTTGCTTTTCTTTATGTACATTTGCATACGAAGTGCTGACTTGCAGGGTGAAGTAGTTCCCCGGGGTCCGCTAGGACGGCCGGGAGGAGGGATGTTGTTACACCGCTTGTGGTCAGCCATAGCTGACCCTCGTTTACCGCTTTTTGTGATTTGGTTGCAGGGCAAGAATCGCAGGCTGGACCCAGCGCGCCGGCCAAAAAGGCCTAAAGCCTCACGAAGTGCTTAGTTGATTTCCTGCATTACTTTCTTCGTACTTTGTTATTTCCGGCTTGCATGTCGAGGTAGTTTAGGGAAAAACTATCTTTCCCCTTTTGTTGGGATGTCTTTTATTATGGTATGTTTGATGTTTTGGACATTGTTTTGTAAGGCCTTAAGGCCAGTTGGACTCCTTTGTAGTGTGGACAATCTCTGTGGCTTTAGTTTGTTTCCGCTGTGTTGTCTGAGTTATGAGATTGGGTAGTTAATATCATCTTTTAATACTAAAGCTGTGGCGGTTATATGCTGTGGGGTCCCGGCCGGACCCATATTATATGGTCATTACAGGGGAGGTGTTACAACGGGTGCCGCCGGGGCTGCGTCCTCCGGTGGCCCGACCGCCTCCCCTGCGCCGGCGTCGAGGTCCCTGGGAGGGGACCTACCTCCCCCAGCGCCACCACCGGCGCTGGGGGAGAGGGCTTCCACGGCCAGCTTCCTCCCCGAGCCTTGCAAGGCTCGGGGCGGCGGCCGGCGGCGCTCCGGCGACGGGGAGAGGGGTGGCCTCCTCCGAGAGATAGGAAGGAGGAGGGGGAGGTCTTCTACCTGGGGGTGAGGGGCTCGGGTGGTTGAGGGGCGGCCGACCATGAGGAAGGAGGAGGAGGTGGCTCGGCTGGGTGGCTTGCTCCGGCAAGGTGGAGGAGGAGGAGGTGGCTCGGTGGCAGGGAGAGGCTGAGAGGGAGAGTGAGTGGGGTGGTTTTGAGAGGGGCTGCCCCTTCCTTTTATAGGAAGGGGGGAAGCTCTCCTCCCCCCCTCCCTCTCCTCCTTTTCCCCCACGTGGGGATAAGGGAGGGGGAGATATTTTCTCCCCCTCCCCTCCCTTCTCTCTCTCCTGCCCACTTTGCCCCAAATAGGGGCTGCCTATTCATGGCCAGCCCCTTTTCTTGGGGGAGGGCTTTCTCTCTCCCCCCCTTTTTCTTTAACAAATTCGAGTTTGGGGCGGGGGGGGGGGGGGGGGGGTGACTAAGTCAACTTAGGGAGGGGTCCTCCTTGGTCCCCGGGGTCCAATAAGAGTTGTCGGGGCCGATGCTGGGTTCGTGTGCTTTATATCTCGTGCGTTGCACTGAGGCGATCTGCATAGTCCTAAAATGGCATACTTTCCATATGACCTTGAATCGAGGTGCAACGAATTCCGTTGCGCTCGTGTTGTTCATACGAGTCTAACGAAACTGACGGAAGTCGATTCGGGGTTCGTATGGTTACTATTCATAATAACGAGGTAGTGGCGCTCTACCACACCCGAAATGGCCGTTTTCTCCAACCGACCTCGGATCGAAGTGCAACGAATTCCGTTGCGCTCGTATTCTTCATACGAGTCTAACGGAACTGACGGAAGTCAATTCGGGGTTCATTTGGTCACTACTCATAATAATGAGGTAGTGGCGCGCTACGACACCCGAAATGGTCATTTTCTCTAAACGGCCTCGGATCGAAGTGCAACGAATTTCGTTGGCTCGTATTGTTCATACGAGTCTAACGGAACTGACGGAAGTCAATTCGGGGTTCATTTGGTCTCTGTACCCCAATGACTTAGTTGCGGCGCGCAATATTACTTAAAATGGTAGTTTTCTACTGCTCGGGCCTACTTTTATTGGGCTCACTAGGGTCTAGTGGCCCAATAAAAGTCGGGATGTTACATGCTCAACACGATTCGTAAGAATACATTCATCGGGACCCAAATTCGTCGAGACAGCTACTGTTGGCCCTACCACTACCGCTGGCGCTAGCATTCGACGAATCGTCTTGATGTTCTCGACGACCCACATAAGTCCTTTCGTCGAAACTCACCTATTTCGACGCTAAGAGCTGTCGTCGGCGCTATTCCTAGCGTTGGCGCTAGCTCCTTAGCTTAGAACGTCGTGAACTCTCTGCACATGAAAACTGGGGTCTTATACTCCTCTCCCTTAAAAAGAATTTCATTCCGAAATTCTAATAGTGCAAATAACTACAAAGATACAAACTTGAATTTGTACCTCAACGGAACAACTCGGGGAACTCCTCAAGCATGGTCTGCTCTCTCTCCCATGAAAGCTCCTCACGACCGCAATTGTCCCAACAGACTTTGACCATCCTGATCATTTTGTTCCGCAATTGCTTGATTTCAGTATCCTCAATCCGAATGGGATTGACCCTTGTCGTTAGCCCACTATCGATTGGTACTCGAACATCATTCACAAGCATTTGAGTAGGCTTTTTCACAGCCTTCCCCAGCACGATGATGTGAAACATATCGTGCAAACCACTCAACTCTATCGAAAGAGCAAGCCGATAGACAGCTTCATCAACACGCTCAAGTATCTCAAAAGGTCCAAGGTATCTGAGACTCAGCTTTTTCAAGCGTCGAATCCTTGACACATCCTTGAAAGGTTTGATTTTGAGATAAACCCAGTCGCTCACGGCGAACTCGACGTTCAAGTGTCTGGCATTATAGTACTTTGCTTGCCTATCTTGTGCAATCAACAATCTCTCCCGGATTGTTTGAATAGTCGAAGTAGCATCTTCAACTTCCTTTCACTTAAATAGCTTAGTCTCTCCCTTCTCCACCCAAGCCAATGGAGTACGTCACTTTTTACCATAAAGGGATTCAAAGGGCGTCATTTGTAAGCTTGTTTGATAGCTGTTGTTATAAGCGAACTCGATCATAAAGAGATGATCTTCCCACCTTTTTCTGAAATCCAAGGCGCACATTCAGAGCATATCCTCCAATGTCCTGTTGGTCCGTTCAGTCTGCCCATCCGTTTGAGGGTGGAAAGCAGTGCTAAATTTCAGCTTGGTACCTAATAGTTGGTGGATTAGCCTCCACTCATTTGAAGTGAAACGCCCATCTCGGTCACTTACGATGCTACGAGGCACATCGTGCAATCGTACTATGTTATCAACATATAACTTTGCTAACTTTTCTACTGAATCGTCTCGCCGGTTCGGAATGAAGTGTGCGACTTTCGTCAATCGGTCCACAATCACCCAAATGGTATCGTTCCCGAACTGTGATCTCGGCAAACCATGGACGAAATCCATTGATATGTCATCAAACTTCCATTCCGGAATCGGTAACGACTTCATTACACCTCCAGGCTTTTAGCATTCGACCTTCACGAGAGCACAAGTGTGACACTTGGCTACGTAAGGCGATGTCTTTCTTTAAATCCGGCCACCAGAATAACTTCTTCATGTCATGGTACATCTTTGTGCTCCTCTGGTGGATTGAGTACTTGGTAAAATGTGCTTCGTACATCAAACCTCCCGTAATTTACCAACATTGGGGTCGCACAATCGATTGTCTTTCCACAAAAGACCGTCTTCCAAGGAGAACTCGGTATTTGACCCAGCCATGGTCGTCTCTACCACATACCGCTTCATACTTTCATCAAGTTCCAATGCTAATTGGATTCTGTCTGCAAGGTCATACTGCACCTCTGTCCAGTTCAAACATGTTATAGCACTGATTCTCTTGTCCATGCAAATAATGGCTAAGACCTCCAAGTCCCTGATTAGACGCTCATCGTGCATATGAATCCAGTTTGTTTGTGCAGAAGCCCTCCGACTCAAAGCATCAGCGACAACATTCCCCTTCCCGGGAGTGTAATGAATCTTGAAAGTATAGTCCCCAAGGAACTCCATCCACCTTCGTTGTCGCATATTAAACTCCTTCTGGTCTATTAGGTATTTTAGGCTCTTATTTTCCTTTAAGATGTCGATCTTCACGCCATATAAATAATGCCGCCAAAGTTTAAGCGCGAATATCACGGCCGCTAGCTTTAAGTCATGGATCGGATAATTCCTCTCGTGCACTTTCAGTTGGAGAGATCCATTAGCAATAACCTGACCATGCTGAAGAAGAACGCAGCCTAAGCCGCTTCCTGACGCATCACTGTAGATTTCAAAGCCTTCTGTACCACATGACGAACATAAAATTGGCGCTGTGGTCAGACGACTCTTCGGCTCTTCAAAAGCTCACGCGCATTCTAGTGACCAAACGAACTTCTGATCTTTCCTATTCAATATCGTGAGAGGCAGAGCTATCCTCGAGAAGTTCTCTACGAAGCGCCTATAATAGCTGGCAAGTCCTAAGAAACTTCGGACTTCCGCCACTGTAGACAACACAGACCACTCCCGTATCGCAACTATCTTCGCTGGATTCACTGCAATACCCTCTTCACTTACCACATGACCTAGGAATACCTCAACGGAACAACTCGGGGAACTCCTCAAGCATGGTCTGCTCTCGCTCCCATGAAAGCTCCTCACGACCGCAATTGTCCCCCGGACTTTGACCATCCTGATCATTTTGTTCCGCAATTGCTTGATTTCAGTATCCTCAATCTGAATGGGCTTGACCCTTGTCGTTAGCCCACTATTGATTGGTACTTGAACATCATTCACAAGCATTTGAGTAGGCTTTTTCACAGCCTTCCCCAGCACGATGATGTGAAACACATCGTGCAAACCACTCAACTCTGTCGAAAGATCAAGCCGATAGGCAGCTTCATCAACACGCTCAAGTATCTCAAACGGTCCAAGGTATCTGGGACTCAGCTTTTCAAGCATTGAATCCTTGACACATCCTTGAAAGGTTTAATTTTGAGATAAACCCAGTCGCTCACGACGAACTCGACGTTCCTGTGTCTGGCATTATATTACTTTGCTTGCCTATCATGTGCAATCAACAATCTCTCCCGGATTGTTTGAATAGTCGAAGTAGCATCTTCAACTTCCTTTCACTTAAATAGCTTAGTCTCTCCTTTCTCCACCCAAGCTAATGGAGTACGACACTTTTTACCATAAAGGGCTTCAAAGGGCGTCATTTGTAAGCTTGTTTGATAGCTGTTGTTATAAGCGAACTCGATCATAAAGAGATGATCTTCCCACCTTTTTCCGAAATCCAAGGCGCACATTCGGAGCATATCCTCCAATGTCCTGTTGGTCCGTTCAGTCTTCCCATCCGTTTGAGGGTGGAAAGCAGTGCTAAACTTCAACTTGGTTGTACAACCCTCATTCTCTGAGGGTGGGCCCATCTAAAGGCCACGTAGGCGGAGGTCAAGGTCAAAAGGTCAAGGCAGAAGTCAACAATCTAGAATACGAAGGAAGATCAAGAGTTTTGGTTGTGCGAGAAGGTACTTACTCGCATAGGACGAGGAGGAACCCGGCTCGAGGCGGCGAGTTCGTATCGTTGGCTGTCTTCGAGGAATTCGCGCGGAGGATGGAAGGCTCCATGCGAGCAGCTCTTCTACCTCGCATGGAAGGAACGGCGACGTCGCCTCATCGCCCGGGTCCGTCCGAGGAAGGTTCTCGCACTCAGCGAGCAGGGAAGGAGCACGTCGAGGAGTTCGAGCGACCAAGGAGGTCGCAGTTTGGTCTGCAAGCGTCGAAAGGAGCTGGCGGAACTCGGTTCCGCGAGGAGGATGAGCAGGCGAGATACTACAATACTCGCCAGGCTAGCGAGTATGGGGGAGATACTCGGCCAGATGATGATCGTCGCCAGATTGGGGGGAGGAGCCCATTCTGCGAGGAGATCCTCACCGCGCCAGTGCCAGAGGGGTTCAGGGATCCCTCGATGAATTACTACTCGGGGAGAGAGGACCCTATCCGTCATATCCAGTGGTTTGAGGACGTCGCTTCCCTTCGGACCATGTCGGACGCCTTCAAGTGTAGGCTGTTCGCGATTTCCCTCCGAGGGAAGGCAAGTGACTGGTTCCACCAGTTGCCGGAAGGCCCCATCTACTGCTTTGAAGACCTTTGCCGGGGCTGAACATGCAGTTCGCCACGGCAAAGAAGTTGAAGAAGGAGGCTACGACCCTTTTCCATCTGACCCAGGGACCGAAAGAAACACTGGGGTCTACATCGATCGCTTCCAGGAAGAGGTGCTACTCATCCAGGAGGTGGATGGTCGCACCCTGCGGTTGGCACTAACCTTCGGCCTTCGTGAAGGCCTCTTTAAGTTGGAGATCGGTAGGAATCCTCCCTACTCCTACGCCAACCTCATCGAAAGGGCCAACCAGTTCGTCCAGGGTGAGGCTTCCAACCGCGGCTTCCTAGCCAGGCTCACCCGAGTGACCAAGGAAGATGAGGAGGAGGAGGAGGAAAGTCCCCCCGAGAAGAGGAAGAAGGAAGAGCCCAGGAGGGCGGAAAAGCGGAAGCCAGAGGGAAGAGGTAGAGAGGAGAGAAGAGAAAGAGAACCCGGGAGGGAGGAGCCAAGAAGGAACGATGAGAAGAGGCTCATCGTGGCTCCGGAGCGTCGGGAGGAGGAAAGACGCTAACCAAGTCCCCGCTAGCCGGCCACCGTGGAAGCCGGCCAGGGGACCTCAGCGTCAGGAGCGGGGAAGGAGATCCCCGGAGAGAAGGACGTTTCGACAGGCCAGAGGGGCGCCTGGAGAGAAGAAGGGAGGAAGAAATGGCGGTTGCCAGGCGCGGCAATCGCCAAGGCCGGAAGAACCGGAAGCAAAGGACGCCGCAGGTAGAGGAGGTTCCCTTCTACTATGACCTCCACCAGGTGGAAGGGCATGACACGATGCCCTGCCCAGACTTTTGGGAAGCCAGGAGAAGGATGGCAGCGGGAGAGGTTAACGGGGAGCAGCGGAGGATAGAAGCTCCGGTCGAGCAGCCGACGGTTCAGGACGCCGACCGAAGAAGGAACGAGGACCGAGTCGACCACGGAGGTCGAGGAGAGGTGGCCCCAGTAGGTCCACCGCCACCGTGTTGGCCGGGCCTATCCGTGAAGAGGTGAAGAAGTTGCTGGACGCAGGTTTTGTGTCGGAGATCCAGTACCCAGACTGGGTCTCCAATGTTGTAATGGTTAAGAAGGCTGTAGGCAGCTGGAGAATGTGTGTGGACTTCTCTTTATTAAATAAAAGCTGCCCCAAAGATTGTTATCCCTTGCCTCGGATCGACGCTCTGGTTGATTCGGCCGTCGGTTTTCCTGTAATGAGTTTTCTTGATGCGTTTTCGGGATACCACCAGATCCAGATGTATCCCCCCGATTGCCGCGATGTTTCCTTCATCACTGGGGATGGGTGCTATAGCTATAAAATGATGCCCTTTGGGCTAAAAAATGCAGGAGCAACCTACCAGCGAATGATGGATCTTGTCTTCAAGGAGCAGAAGGGAAGGAACCTGGAGGTGTACGTGGACGACCTCTTGATCAAGAGCAAGAGCGTCACAGAGCATATAGCAGATCTGGTGGAGACCTTTGCAACGTTGAGGAAGTTCAAGATGAGGCTCAATCCGGCGAAGTGCGTGCTCGGAGTTGGAAGGGGAAAGTTTTTGGGACACCTCATCACCCCGGGAGGAGTGGAGCCGAACCCTGACAAGGTTAAGGCAATCCTAGAGATGCCCTCGTCGAAGACCATGAAGGAAGTTCAGAGGCTGACAGGAAGGTTGGCAGGTCTCAGCCGCTTTCTATCTAAGGCGGGAGAGAAATGCTCTCCCTTTTTCAAGACGCTCCGCAAGAGCGAGAATTTCGCATGGTCCGACGAGTGCGAAAAGGCGATCGGAAGGCTAAAGGAGCAGTTGACTCAGACACCTCTCCTTCAGAGCCCGAAAGAAGGTGAAGACCTACTCATTTATTTGGGAGTAGGGGTGGAAGCGGTAAGTTCCGGGTTGGTCCGAGAAGAAGGAAAGAAGCAGCTCCCAATCTACTATGTTAGCCAGGTGCTCAAGAAGGCGGAGTTGAAATATCCAATCTTGGAGAAGCTCGCCTTCGCCTTGGTGGTGTCGGCGCGGAAGCTTCGGCCTTATTTTCAAGCTCACTCCATCCAGGTCATAACTGACCATCCTCTCTGAAATATCTTGGAAGGGGTGGAGCACTCGGGGAGGATGGCGAAATGGTCGGTAGAACTCAGTGAGTTCGACATTTCCTTCTCGCCCCGGGTGGCGATCAAAGCACAGGCGGTAGCAGATTTCTTAGCCGACTTCTCGGTGGAAGCGGAACCGGGAGAGGAGGCTTCTACTCCCATCCCTTGGAAGATGTTCGTGGACAGAGCCTCAGGCAGGAGCTCTGTGGGGGTGGGCATCGTTCTTGTCAGCCCACAGGGAACTAGGATCGAGCAAGCAGTCGAGATCCTCTTCCCCGTAACGAACAATCAAGCCGAGTACGAATCCATCATAGCAGGCCTGCGCCTCGCAAAGGAGCTGGGCATCCAAGACGTCATGGCTTTCACCGATTCAATGGTGGTCGCGTCTCAGATTCGGGGAGAGTTTGAAGTACGCGACCATTCTGCAAAAGTACCTCATGAAGGTGAAAGGATTGATTGGAAGCTTTCAATCCTTCTTCGTCGAGCACGTACCGAGAGAGGAGAACTCGGCAGCGGATCGTCTGGCCAAATACGGGCCAAGAGCAGGAGGGACTATCACGGAGTTGTTTCGACCATCCATTGAGGAAGGAGAGATGATGGAGATCGATCATCGTCCTTCGTGGATGGATCCGTTCATTTCCTTTCTAAGTTATGGGCAACTTCCAGCCGAAGAAGGGGATCAAAGGAGGTTTCGGTACAAGGCGGCGTATTATTTATTGCAAGATGGGGAGTTATATCGCAAGAACATCTCGGGCCCTCTGGCTAGATGTGTCTCCGAAGAAAAAGTACCTCGAGTGTTGGAGGAAATTCACTCGGGAGAGTGCGGAAGCCATTCTGGGACTCACACTTTGGAGCATAGGATCCTGAGACATGGCTACTTCTGGCCCACTATCCGTAAGGATGCGGAGGCCTTCTCGAAAAAGTGCCTGAAGTGTCAACTGTTCGCCCCCCTTCATCTGCAGCCGGCCCAGCATCTTCGTTCTATCACCGCCCCGTGGTCGTTCGCTATCTGGGGAATGGATTTGATAGGCCCCTTTCCTTCAGCCAACGGCCAGAGGAAGTTCGTTCTCGTCATGATCGACTATTTCTCCAAGTGGATTGAGGCCAAGGCTTTGGCCAAAACCACCTCTCAAGTCGTGAAGAACTTCATCTGGGGAGAAATCGCCTGCAGATTCGGGATTCCTCTCGCCATCGTCACCGACAATGGTCCACAGTTCGCCAGTTTGGAGCTGGAGGATTTTTGCAGACAGCTCGGAACTGATCTCCGGTTCGCGTCAGTACATCATCCCAGGAGCAATGTACAAGTAGAGGCCGCCAACAAGTTAATTATCAACCTACTAAAGAAGAAAGTCGAGAACCTAAGAGGTAATTGGGCGGAGCAGCTCCCCTCGGTGTTGTGGGCTTTGAGAACCACTCCTAGCTCAGCCACAGGGGAAACCCCGTTCAAACTCTCTCACGGGTCCGAAGCTCTCATCCCAGTAGAGTTCGAGGTCAGAAGTCCTAGGGTGATTGCGGCAGAAGACGGGGATGAAGAATGGCGACTAGAGAATGAGGAAGCCCAGAAGCTGTCCCTCGACTACATTGAAGAGCTCCGAGATCTAGCCTCGGCTAGGCAGGAGGAGATCAAGCGTCGCATGGCAAGACACTTCGACAAGCACGTTCGTCTCAAGCACTTCCAAGCAGGTGACCTAGTCCTGAAGAAAGTGGACGCAGCTGGGAGATCAACGGTCGTAGGAAAGCTCAACCCTAATTGGGAGGGACCTTTCATCGTCCACGAAGCACTTGCAACAAGAGGGTATCGCTTACAGAATCAAGAAGGGGAGCTCTTGGGGAATACATGTAGCGGCGATGATCTAAAGAGGTTTTATCCCTAAGCAGGGATGTATACCCTTCTCTTCTGTAAATTGATTGCTTAAAAATAAAACCCCCTGAAACAAGAGATGAGGAAGATTTTTCATAATAACAAGCCTTAAAAGAAGAAAACAGGTGAAGTCGATCTCCTAGTCAGGTTGGGAAACTGGCCTCCGACTTGATTCTCGTAAAACCCAAAACGGATGATGGGACAGTGCCTCGGTTGTGCGTTCCCTTAAGTCCAAGCCTCTGCATTGACGGTCGAGATCAGCTCCCCCCTTGAGCGTTGGCCGCGGTTCCCACTGACTGCATTTCTCATCCGACTGGAGAGATTATCAAAAAGAAGTCTGGACGCCGACCTCCCAATTCGACGAAGAGATGATCGACTTAACCGATCAGGGGACCCTTGAATAAAGGTGTTGTGTACCCTCGAGGGCTGAGAGCCCGTAACAAGCAATTCGTTTCCAATTATTTCCTCCAATCATGTGAGTTAATGTACCTAAGTGTGCTTAACTCCCCGTTTAATTGTTGAGCAACAGGAAACAGGTAGGGTCGACATCTAGCATCCGAGCAGGATGGAGACCTTGGGATGTTGTGTTCCCTTGGAAGGTGCTCCTCTGGAACCTCCCCGACAGTCATTCCCTACTGTGTCGACCCCTTCAACAGCAGGATGGAGACCTTGGGATGTTGTGTTCCCTTGGAAGGTGCTCCTTTGGAACCTCCCCGACAGTCATTCCCTACTAAGTCGTTCTCTTCAATAGCACCAGCTTCGCACTAGAAGGAAGGCTATCGGGAATATGAGACCCCTTGGCCCCGACCGTCTTTTCCTATCTAACGGCCTTTTCAGAAGTCAGGGTGCGAGCAGGATACCAACTCGCAGGGGCTAGTGCGAGTAACCCTATAGGAGAGAAGCCAAAATAAAAACGAGCAAGGTCGAAGAAGCGAGCAAGGCACATGGTCGGCAGACCCGATTTCATCCTAAGTCGCCCTGACGAGAAAGACAAGAAAACATGCGAGCCTACGAGCCTAGCGACATCATATCAGCGCAAGGAAGATTCACCAAGAAAATAAATATTACTATCAAAATGAATGTTATCTACCAAAAAATATGCTCGCAGAGCCGCGAGAAGCACAAAATTGTCAAAAACAAATATTTCACTTAGACCGTGGAGCATAGTCGGCCGAATCCGACTCGTTCTCTTCCTCGTCGTCTTCCTCCTTGCTGGCGTTCAAGATGTATGACAAAAGCCCCTCCGTCGTCAAGCTTTCCGCCCCAGGAACCAGCAAGCCGGCCACCGAAAGCTTCGCGAAAACTAAGTCCGCGACGGCTAGGGCAATCTATCGTCGAAGAGACGAGAGCTCCTGCGACGTCATGAACGATCCAGGAGTTCGGCGAGAAGGTCCGGCTTCCGAGAAGGAAAGTGCAGCCATCCTCGATTCCAACTCGGCGTTTCGAACCTGCGACTGCCTCCAGCAAGACTTGGCTCGCCCGCAGGTCGCACTCGAGCTTGGAGATCGTCTCCGCCGCCACCAACTGCTCTTCCTGTAGATGCGAGAAGGACAAGTTAGAAGATATGAAGAAAAGAGAGCGGGTTTCAATCTTAGCTCGCGTAAAGTACCAAGATCACCTCGAAGCTCCGACTGGATTCGGCTTTATCCTCGGCCGCCTTGGCGCGCCTTAGAGCCTCGTCCTCCCGCTTCTCGGCCTCCATCGTGAGCTTCCGATAAAGCGTGAGCTCCAATTCAGAGCCGAGGAGATTCCGCGCGGTTTGATGAAATAACTCCGAAGCTCGCAGCATTGTCCGCAATCCCTGATCAACCAGAAAGCGAGGAGAAGCCTCCCGTAGAACCTTCGCATCATCACGACCATAAAGTCCGGACAAGACGCTGAAGGCATCGTTGTTCGGGACCTCATCCTCGCTCCACGAAGGCAGGCAAGTGCTTAAGGACACCTCGCTGCACTCCCGGCTCCAGGTGATCAGCGGCTCGCCATCCAAGCCCCTATTCAGCGAACCCTGCCCAAAGTTGGGATGGTTCTCAGGGACGCTGTATTCCTCCGCGCGAGCTCGCTCCTCCGCCACGTGCCGGGCAACCTCCTTCCTCTTCCTTTTCTTGATCGTCGGTGGTTCGCCTTCGGCCGACCATCCAGTCGCGCGAAGGATCTCAGTCGCGTCGCCGTCCCCAGGATGGATCTCCGCGAGCGGAGATCCCTGCTCGCCTTCCTCCTCCTCGCCTTGTTGCATTGTCGCCGGATCGACCGCGGGAGATCGAGGAGGTGGGGTCTGACCCCCCACAGGAAGAGCCATGGACGGAAGATGTCGCAAACCTGAAAGACAGTCGTTAGACCAAGAAACAAAGATAAAATTAATGTTAGCAGCGACTAAGGAATGTTACCCTCGCCAGGCTGCACGAACGCGAGGTGGTCCACGTCCCATCGCCAGAACTCGATATCGAGTTTCTTGTTCTTCAAGGCGAGGAAGAGTTCCTCGCGTCGGCACCGGAGCGATGGAGTGGCGAGCGCCCCAGAAGGTCTCTGCTGAGGGCGATTTGGTATGTGCGAAAAGTCACCGGTGACAAAGATGAACTTCTTGCTCCACCGATGGACCTTGTTCGAAGTCCCAACCACCTTGCAGTGATGGCTGCCGAAGAAAATCACCCCGTCCTTGGTCGCTCCCATATAGAAGATCTTGCGGAAGACGTCCAAGTCGAAAGCGATCTTCTCGCTACGAAGGAAGAAGAGGTAGCCGATGATCATCGCTACCCCATTCGTATTGATCTGGGCGGGGACCCAGCCGTAGTACCGGAGGATCTGGCAGAACTCAGGCCAGAGAGGAAGGCGCAGGCCGACCTCGAAGTGCGAAAGGGAGAAGGCGAGCTTGCCCTTCGAGAAGGTGTTGATCCACTCGTGGGGAGCGGGAAGGCCGACCCGGAAGCCTTGCGCGAGGTGTTAATGGACGAATCTCTCCAGATCGTCCGCGCGAGTAACGGGTTTCTTGAACTTATGCGTGATAAAATTCTCGGCATAAGTCAAGCGGCGGGTCTCAGCTTCCAAAGAAGGCGTCATCGCAGCGAGTAGGAAGAAGGAAACGAGAAGGAAAGGCAATTGAAGAAGTTCGAGAAAGCGCGCCGATTTTGGACCCCTACCCCCCTATTTATAGAAATCGACAACAGGAAAGGAAAAGGGGGGGGGGGGGGGTCGCGACGAAAGTTCGTGCGAGGTTTCTACCTACTCGCCAACTTCGAAGTCGCACAAACTACCTTATACGCGAAGTGCTGGCCACTCTTCTCGCGTCTAAGCGACGATCTACAAAAATGCAAGAAAACCCTGCAGAAGACAAAGTCAACATAAACGCGATCAAGCAATACGGTTTAAAGTCACAACACACAGTCAATTCTAGATTATTACAATACTCGCAGAATAATGTTCTAAAAATACAAATCAACAAGCAATCCTAATTGACATGAGGATCGCCGCGCCTATCCGAGGTTGCACCAAGCCGCCCATTGAATCCCAGCTGGCGCGCGAAGGCCATCTGCTCATTCGCTCTCGCCAAGAATTCCTCGCCAAGCCGGATGTGCTCCTCCATACGATTCAACGTCCCAAGGGACCCAATACTCGCCCGAAGGCTGCGCACTTCCGCCCTCAGCGCCTCATAGCGATGTTCTATGCCGACCATCCGACTGTCCAACTCGGTGACGAGATAGTGCTTTCCCTCTGCCATCTCTAGCCGATGCTCGAATCCTTCGATATTTGAGACGCGTCCTTCAAGCGAGGTTATTCGCCGATGAACCTCGTAGGCCAGCAACCTCTCTACCTTTATCTCCAGGTCGAGGTAGGCGGAGGCCATCTTCGTCCTGTACTCGCGAGTAGGAATTCCGAGCGCCTCAATAAAAGCAGACCCCGGAGACGTGGCACGGGCTGGAAGACGGCGAGTTAAAAAAAGAACCACCTAAAGATAGCACTTCACGAAGATTATACCTGCCTGCACAGGTGCCGTTCTCGGTTGATGACGAGGAGGAGAAGGTGACCGCCGAGGAACGTCCCGGCGAGGAGGAGAGGCAACCCGACGGGGAGATGGAATCCGTCGAGGACTGAGCCTTCGCAGAGGAGATCGACGAGGAGAATGCGAGCGCCGAGGAGTATGCCGACCCCCTGAGCGCCCACCCTGTCCGTTATGGGACGACGACCCGCTGTCAGGGCGCCGAGGAAGCTGAGCCGTGGGGACAACCGAGGAAGATCCTCCCTCTCCCCTTCCCCCAGGAAGGACGACCCGGGAATTCCTCAGCAGTATCCGGTTTCCGCCCGGCACGCGCTCAGGAATAGGGGATGGTGGCCGAGAAGGTTCCCGCTCAGGGAGAATGCCTGCGGGAAGGACCGGTGGAGGCGGTAGGTGCTCGGCACCTACTCGCTCTTCGAGCGGGGACGTCTGTATGTTCACCTCCGCTAAGGGCTCACCTACAAAAGAACGTCGGCATCAACAAAACGTCAGCACAAAAATCGCGATATCTCGAGAAGACGCTTACTTTCTCGGGGAGGGTCCGGGTGAGTGTTTAGGGGTTCCTCCTTGGCAGTGGATCGAGGAACTTCGTCCCCCAATCTCTCTACGGTCGATGGCGCAAGGGAAGGCTCAGGCGCGGAGGTCGCCGGATTCGCCCGAGGAACCTCCTCGGCCAAGGGGCTAAGGCGACGATCAGAGGATTCTCTTTTTCTCTTGCGGGAATCCGAGCTTTTCGTCTTCTTCATCAACTTCATCAACAACTCGGTCTTCGCGATCATCTGCTCGGCTGACAGCATCTCGTCAATTCTAAAAAAGTGGCGTGCTAAGGAAGGACCACCCCCCTCTATTTATAGACTTCCGGGGGTCCCAGGCCTGCCGAGTAGGTACGTTTCCCGCAAGAAGAAGCTCGTCGAATAAGGATTGAATGATTCTTTCCGACCAACTACGTTGCTCGCAAGAGCGGGGATTGTGTACAACCCTCATTCTCCGAGGGTGGGACCATCTAAAGGCCACGTAGGTGGAGGTCAAGGTCAAAAGGTCAAGGCAGAAGTCAACAATCCAGAATATGAAGGAAGATCAAGAGTTTTGGTTGTGCGAGAAGGTACTTACTCGCATAGGACGAGGAGGAAAGCCCTGCCCGGCGTTCACTACCCGGCCAGGCGAGGAAATCGTGAGTTCGGACCTACTCGCCTATAGGCGACTTAGCCAACCAACTCGCCAGTTAGGTCTGAGGTCCTTACCTACTCGCCAACCTATTGCCTTGTCTAAAAAACCAACTTTAGGGGTTCGGGGATAGCCATCTGCTCCCCCCCCCTTAGGATTTGTCTATAAATAGACCCCCATGGGTACCAGGAATGGCACTTGTCAAAATCAGAGCTGCCCCCCCCCCCCCTTTGACAGTCAAGAATCTTCCCTAACAAGTGCCTACCTAGTACCTAGCTCGACCATTCGTGGTTTTGGAGGAGAAGACTCTTTAGAGCTTCTGGGTACGTGGTGGGACCTCCCTGCCGCAGCACCTGGGGTTGTGTCCTTTTTCTCTCCGTTTCGCTCGTCGTAGCTAACCAAACCTTCTCGTTCAACCGCTGGGTAAGTAGCCTCAGGCTGCATTGATCTGAATCTTGAGGCCAGGGTTTTCCAGGCGTCAACATTGGTACTCAATAGTTGGTGGATTAGCCTCCACTCTTTTGAAGTGAAACGCCCATCTCGGTCTCTTACGATGCTACGGGGCACATCGTGCAATCGTACTATGTTATCAACATATAACTTTGCTAAATTGAGTTTCTCCTTGATTTTTGGTTGAGGAAGTGAGGTCATCATTATTTTTGGTCGAGGAAGTGAGTTCATTCATTACTTTTGGTTGCAGAATTGAGTTTTATAACATAGCTTAAAATTAAATTCACAACGATTTATTATGCGTAATGTTCTTATCTGTTGTTGTCATGGCTAGGAAATATGATATCAGAACATGATTCAAATATGACACCCTCATCAGGTTGTGCACTTGGTTTATGGCAGTCTTGGCGACAAGCGTGCATATTTATATATGTGAGGATGTAATCTGTGCGTGGATTTTTTTTGCCTATATAATCCTTTTTATTGAAATTTGCTATTAAATCAAGTTTATAATTAACTAAATAGAACTTTGTCTGTAAATGATCGGTGAGGAATAACTATATAGGCGAGGACTCTTACAAGCATGCAGGGTGATCTTGAGTGCAAGAGTCTTGAAATTTTACTTCATGCGCCAATAGAATTTGTTTGTTTACCAAATTTTATTCCTTTCTATTGTAATGTGTTGGCTAGTAATAAAGAAAACTAGCCTTTTTATTATGCAATTCAATGCTTCATTCACAGTGGGAAAAGCATAATACCGAGGTACTGCACTTTAGTATGCTCCCTGACTTACTTCCCTTTGCATTTTTTGGGGGGTATTTTCCATCAGGTTTCTCAAGGATGTGTTGATTGTCATAAACATCGAACAATGTTTCCATTTTTTATTGAACTTCTTTGCATACTGATCAGTTTTTTTATTAGATTTCCTTGCCTCTGTGTAGCCTGCACTTCAGTATTCCATGGGAAAAGGGAATGCGATGATTGCTATGGACTTTAACACGGAGACACAGAGATAACTTCAAAATTAATTCAGAGTGTTTCGTTGTTATTTGTTCTGAATTTACTGCTTAGAATGAGTTTCACGTTCGTAAAGGAGTAAGAGATCGATTACAGAATGTTCCAAGTTCCTTTAATTCATGTTTTTTTGTGATTAATCTTATTGAAATTTATTTCAATAAGATGAAGCTTAAATTGTCCTTTTACATATTGTATTTTGGTATCTCTTTAAATTCAGTTTGCATTCTTCAATTTTTGTACATCTCGTTTAAGATGGTTCGGACATGTAGATAAGAGACCATCATTTGAGGCACCTTTTTGTATGATAACAATCAAACATATGTTCCTTTCATTGAGTTTCAAGCTTATAATGTCCTCGTGCTTTGTGCTTCAGAGTTTCATATAGCTGAAATGTTGTTCGTTTTTGTTAATATTGAACAGGTAGGAATACAAAATATTCCATGTGATTATGATTTTCTACTCTTATAAAATTACTAGCATCTTCGAACGGGCTACGCCCGTTCTCGATGCGTCGCTACGGGCTTCGCCCGCAACCAAGCGGGCTTCGTCCGCTTGGCATTGAATGCGGGCTTCGCCCGCTTGGCATTGAATGCGGGCTTCGCCCGCTTGGCATTCAATGCGGGCTTCGCCCGCCCCACCCCCTCGGCGAACTCGCCAGGGGTTGTCCGGCCGCGAGCAATGCACACCAAGCATATTCTGCGTGACGGCAAAATTAGGCTGAAGCGGCGACATTAGGCCGGGGCGATCTACCTCTTCTCAGCAGTCAAGGAAAATAAATGCAGGAGAGTACCTCTTCTCAGCTAAATAATTAGGTTCCTTCAATGACAATCTTCTATCAACAGCTAAAGTATAGACGAAAAACAGGGACGATCTTAATGCAAGCTCACAGACGGAAGGAGCAGACGGAAGGAGTGAATACAAAACAATGAAGCAATGCAATTTTGAATGTGAACAAATCTTGAGTAAATCATAGTTGCAGATATTAGACAATTTTCGAAGTGATCCTATACCCAATTAGAGTAAGCAACATACATATAAAAAATTGGTTAAACATAAAGAAAACATGAGTATGCAGTTTTCTATTCAATTCATTTGTTAACATCAGTAAACCCATATACAACATATAAAAACTATTCAAACTTTCAAATCATACGATCATTTGCATATTATATTGGCTCTCAAGCAAAAAAAGAAGATTAAGAAAATGAACAGCAAACTTGCAACTTGAAGCATGACATAAAAATGAGCATATTAGAAACCTAATTATACAGTTGCTATAACTTTTTTCCTAAGAGCATGGTTTCCGTGCAAGCATATGAGAACTGTTATTGGGCACTCATTCTCTGAAGCTAAGCATTTTGTGCTTTGTCAGCTAAAAAATATGATCAATAAAACACATGGATGGAATATAAAAAAATTTCCTAGGGAAAATAGAGAAGTATGCAACCAAGACCAAACCTCTTGTGTTAGAAACTTAATCTCTGCTTCAAGTGGGGAAAGTATAGCATCAAAAGGAGTCAATTCCTCATCTTTCTGAGCAGTGTGAACTCGCCGCAGGGTCGCCTCCGCGGCAAACTGCAGAGACACTGCTTCTTTCTAATCACCAGTAATTCTCTTGATGTCCACATTTTGATAACATTAATGGTGATCCAAATACTACCATGAAGTTTATTATACATGAAAAAAAATCAGTAGACATTATTAAGCATATACCTTATTTTCAAGAGCTGGTTCTGAAGCCTATAACTTTTCTGACATTTTTTCAAGTTTTTCAGTAACCTACCAAATCAGAGATATAGAAAGCGAGTGAACAAAAAAACGGTGACAAACCAAATTAAGAACAGTAAGGAAACGGATTACCTCAGTGAGAGCCTTATCTTTCACTCGTTCTATGAGTTTTAAGCTCTTGATCTCACCATGAGCATCAGCTAGCTCCTGTCTCTGTCTGGGTATGAAAAACATCAAAATCTTCCTTCCATTTAAAATAAAATCAACCATCAATTATATCCTAGAGAAAATACACTCTATGGCTGGTCAATCTAATTGAACAACAGATCACCAGAAATAACAGAAATCAGAAGTTTACTATCAATTCAACCGGCCGTGCTCGGTCAGTTGCAATACCAGAAAATACATACTATGGCTGATCAATCCCACTCGCTATAGAGAAATAGTGATTCAAGTAACTTAATCTATTCCCAAGTAAAAAAGAAACCACTGATGAGCTTCAGAGATTAAATCTGACCGGAAAGCGCATATGCCAAGTTGGGTTGTTGCCCTGTTAAATAGGATCTGTGATGATATAGCCACACATTGATATGGTAGCCATGCATCACCAAAAACAGCATCTATAATCAAGCAACAAAGGATCAAGAAACTATGATGATGTATTTCTTCAAAATTTAGAATTGAAAAAAAGTCAATAAACTTGTAAATCTTAAAATGTCTAAAATGTGGTTGGCTCCTTAAAGAAATGCCTGGACCTATAAATTTATTTAAGAGTAAATGATTTTAAACTGGACACGTGCTTCCACCAAGAATTACTCTTCCCAGTTGTGCTTCCACCAAGAATTACTCTTCCCAGTTATAATGTTAAGCATCAAAATCCCAAAGTTGAAAACATGAAGGAATTTAGACTCTGCTTGTACCAGTCAATAGAATGATGAAGTTGGATTATTGTTCAGTCATATAATTAGGCATCACACCATTATATAGAAAAAGGTAATTAAGAGGGGTATGTTCCCCTTTACTGAGCAGTAAGAGACCTGGGTGAAGAGATAAGAGATGAAGTTAACATAGAGTAGATGAGTAGCTTTAACATGGATTACCAAGCAACGGGTGTAACGACCCAGCTTTGGCGTTCGAGCGGGACCACGTCCACGATCTGTCCTCAGCTGACCTCGTTACCGGGCTGCAGCCCAAGCACCCAACCCTTCTCCAGCCCACTGACGGGTTGTTGGTGGCCACAGCCTCCCTTCGATGAGCCAAACTCGATAGTCAAGCATGCACCACGGGGACTTCCCAGGAGGTCACCCATCCCAGTACTACTCCAGCCCGAGCACGCTTAACTATGGAGTTCTTTCACTTCTCATCACCAATTGAGCTGCAGCATGAAAGTTCTAGATCTCGACGAGATCTACAACTTCCGTGTTGAACACTTTTCCTAAAAATGCATGTACAAAGCGTATTTCTCAAAAGCGCGTAATAATTCATATAAATTGCGGTGCACATAGCCAAAACTGCGGTGCTTTTAACAACTATCTTTTTATGGGATGATTTATATAATGACATGGTGTTTCTTTGGTAATGCATGCATACATCGAGATGTACTTTTTTTTTTCTTCTTCTGAATATATACTTTTATTCTTGGGTAATTTGGAGTGAGTCTGGCAACTAGGCACCAATTGAGATATGTTGACCGCCCGCAACTCAACTTAATTGCTCTTAAAATTGTGTAGTCTTCAAATTTTGTTGTCAAATATATTATTTATTTACACTAAAATTTTTGTTTTCTCGAAGACTATAGTAGGTAGAGCTGTCACGGTTCCGGTTCTACTAAAACCGTGAAATTTATTTCAATAGGATGAAGCTTAAATCGTCATTTACCTATTTTGGGCGAGTACAGCAGGTGATTCTCGGAAGTGATGAACAGCTCCTACCTGAATGCATTTGAAGAGCAAATTGCTTCTATCCCTGAAAGCTTATAAAGCCCAATAAATTCTAGCCCAGTAAATGTGAAGAGCAAATTTTAGCAGGATTAACCGAGAAGTTAAGGCTCATTCCAGCCCAGTAAATGCGAAATTTTAGCATTTGCAGGGTTTGGATCTAGGGGAAGAAGAGTTTTTATTTTTTGTTATTTCTCCACCTTTGGATTTTTATGGGATGATTTGTGTTAAAAAGAATTGCTTGGAGCCTGTCCAGATTTTATATAGGGCGATGTTATTAGCAGTCCTACGATGGCTATTCGCAGTCCTAAAAACACATAAAACGGCGATTCGCAGACCTAAAAACACTTAAATTCATTGGACTGTGAATATCAATGGATTGCGTTTAGACATGATAGGGCGCTTATAACATTGCTCTTTATATAATGGCATGGTATTTCTTTGGTAATGCTTGCATACATCAAAGTTTTTTTTTTCGCCATCAGCAATTGAAATGTCTCTCAAAGTTTTTTTTTCTTTATAGAGCAAATTGTTGAAAGCAGAGATTATCCAAACAAGATGTTACAGTAATATCTTAATAAAATTGGTAACTTTATTTCTCAGCAGAGTGATAATATTGTGAAAGAAAAGAAAAATAAATAAAGATGCCTTTTATTCTTAAAGGAAAAGCATTTCTTCCTTCTCCTTTTTCATTTCCAATTGTTCAAGTTATGGCAATAATCCTCGAGGTCCTTAGTCAAACCAGTTTTGAAGGGATAGAGGAAGCGCAAAGCATCTAAAACGCATTCCGTACCAATTTGCACGAAAAATAGGTTGCAGCACTCAACGGTCATATAAACCTTTGTAAAAAGTATTCCCTTGGTGACTTGTCTCATGCAATCGTAGTTGACCGATGTAATGGCGTGTATGCACTCATCAATATAGTGTTTGAGCTTCTCATTTTGTGGGGTGATGGCGTGCTCCTCTTTGCCCGCAGTTTTCTGCGCCATGCTGGTGGCTAGCAGAAGGACGATGAGGAGAGCGAGACTTGTTCCACTGGCCGCCATTTATTTAGTAGAGATTGACGGTCCAATTGATATATGATACTAGGGATGCCATTTATAATGGGAAAAGTGAAGCTTGTTCACAGTTGACCGATGTAACGGTTTCAAGTTTAATGAGTATATTAAATAAGGTTTGTTTTAAATGCAAGAGTAACTTGCTTATGTTGAAGATCCTTTTAAGTCATATATTAATTTCTTGTCCAAACTCTTGGGGAAGATCAGCTGAGTAACTTCTATCCGTTGAGCCATTCACTTTTGTAATAAATAGACTCATAAATATGTTAGAATATGAGTTTCACATCTTTTAATTTGAGAATAATAAATCTCAACCTTTGGATTTTTATGGGATGATTTATATAATGACATGGTATTTCTTTGGTAATGCATGCATACATCGAGACCTACTTTTTTTTCCTTCTAAATATATACTTTTATAATTGCTTAATTTGGAGTGAGCCTGCCAACTATGCACCAATTGAGATATGTTGACCGCCTGCAGCGCAACTTAATTATTCTTAAAATTGTGTAGTCTTCAAATTTTGTTGTCAAATATATTATTTATTTACACGAAAAATTTTGTATTACTTTTTTTCCTTATGAATATATACTTTTATTCTTGCTTAATTTGGTGTGAGCCTGCCAACTAGGCATCAATTGAGATATGTTGACCGCCTGCAGCGCAACTTAATTATTCTTAAAATTGTGTAGTCTTCAAATTTTGTTGTCAAATATATTATTTATTTACACTAAAAATTTTGTATTACTTTTTTTCTTATGAATATATATTTTTATTCTTGTTTAATTTGGTGTGAGCCTGCCAACTAGGCACCATTTGAGATATGTTGATCGCCTGCAGCTCAACTTAATGTTGTGTAGTCTTCAAATTTTGTTGTCAAGAATATTATTTATTAGCTAAAATTGTGTTTTTAGTCCCTAAATTTTAATAACTTTAAGAAATCAGTCTCAATACTTATTTTGAAAGAAATCAGTCACTTAACTCTCCAATTTACTTGATTTTAGTCCTAAATCTAAATAATCTATAATAAACATATTTAATCATTTATTTTTTTTAAAAATAGCGGACTTTTATAATATTTTCTATTTTAATATTATACAAATGTTGGTACAGATGTTGAAACATACTAAAGTAATATTAGTTTATTTAATATATGTTGGGTTCGGGTTCCCTCCTAGGTGGACAAAACCCGCGGCGACGGACGTCGAGAGGTCCGTAATGGGGTGGATCGAGCCGTGAAGGAATCTTGGTGCGATCATGCGTAAGATCAAAGAGATCTAAAGGTTTCATAGATGAACGGCTCATATCTATTATTATTATATCATATATAATAATATATATAGAAGATATATATAAAAAAAGAAAAAGAATAAATATAATCCTATTATATTTAAGCAGCCGCATACAAAGTTCTCTTATTACCCTCCCGTGTCTCCTCCTTTTCTCTCGTCCGGGGCGGAAAGGGAAAGGGGCGAATTTCGGGAGCGGGCTGTACCTAGTGGGATGGAGAAAAGAGGGGTTTTAAATTAGACCTAAATTTTTAATATTTTTATGGGTTTGCACCTAGCCAAATTTGGGCTGCACATATCACGGTTCTTATTTTATGAAATTTTTTCTTAGTTTATATCATATTTTTATCCGTTTTAATAACGTTTGTTTGAAACTGAAGAACTGAAATATAGATTTAGGGCTCCAGGTAGCCCTGCATTTAGGGGTGAATTCAAGAATTTTAATAAGGGGATTGTTAACCGCGGACCGAAAATGGCTATTCGCAGAGCAATAATAGCCCTTTTTCGAGTGTTTATTATTCTCATCCAATATTCAATCCCTTTATTTGCAACCAATAATAACCCTTCGCTTCTTTCGCTCGCCCGTCTCTCGCACTCCCAGATCCCGAGCGCCCAGCCTGTCGCCGGCGAAGGAGGCCACACGGTCGCCGGCGATGGAGGCCACCCGGTCGCCGGCGATGGAGGCCACCCGGTCGCCGGCGATGGAGGCCACCCGGTCGCCGGCGATGGAGGCCACCCGGTCGCCGGCGATGGAGGCCACCCGGTCGCCGGCGATGGAGGCCACCCGGTCGCCGGCGATGGAGGCCACCTGGTCGCCGTCGAGAAGGATCCCACCTGTTCGTCTGATTTCGACGGTGAGTAAAGCTTCCGCCGACGCCTCTTTTAAAAGCTTCCGCCCGCCAACAATAATCCAAATTTTTTTTCACTGATTTCTTCTTGCAGTAGAATATATTTGCGGTTAACATTTCAACAGTTTTTTTCAACCGATTTCTCCATCACATTTCTTCTGTAGTGATTGCCAAGAGACATTTATTTGGTGTAAATCTGTTTCTCTGTTTTCTCCATTACATTATCATCTGCAATACTTAGTTAAACTATGTTCATATGAACTATAACTGCATGAATTCATGTATTTTTATTTTTTATTTTTATGTTGGTCTGCGAATAACAATAATCTCTGCGAATAATAAATTAAAGTTCCTTTGGAGCTGCAAATAGTAACAATCTACGAATAGCGATTTTCAATCTGCGAATAACAATCTCCTTAATAAGGGGAGCATATGTCGTCTTCCTCCGGTCAAAAAACCTACATCTTATCGGAGTTAACTTATATTTATTTTAACTTGTATTTATTGAAATTTTTGTTTCAGAGTTAACTTGGATTTTAACTTGTATTTACTGAAATTTTAACTTGTATTTACTGAAATGTTAACTTGGATTTTAACTTGTTTTCTCGAAGACTCTAGTAGGGCATTAGTATCTTACTCCTAACCAGTCCTGAACATAAAGCCCGATCGGGCCGGCCTGGACCGGGCCCGATCGGGCTTTTTACTGTATCGGGCCGGGCCGGCCCGGTCCTCCCCTGGAATCGGGCCGGCCCGGGCCGGGCAGGCAGCACATAAGTGCTGCCTGCTCCGGCCCTTCAGACCGGGCCGGGCAGGACCGGGCCGGTCTCGGGCCTGATCCGGGCCGGCCCGGTTTTATTTATTTTTTTAAATTTAATATAAATTTAAAATTTTTAATTATAATTTTTATAAATTATTAAATATTGAACAAATTTAATAAAAATTTGGAACAAAAATTTTTATTAATATTGCAAATTTGGAACAAAATACAAAATTGAAAATACAAAGTTACAAACGCGTCTATTTCGTACAAAATTGAAAGTACAAAATTGAAAATACAAAATTGAAAATACAAAATTGAAAATACAAAATTTAAGTCGTACAAAATACAAAATTGAAAATACAATTGCTCGATTTAATCATCTTCTACTTGTAGATTCAACGCGTCCATTTCGTCTTCTATCTCCTCCGAGCTCTCCTCCAATGCTGTTATGTGTTGCTTCCTCTTTACACTGTCCAAGTAGTCCTTGTAGCATATGCAAACCTCCAGCGAATCTTCGTTAAGTCGGCTCCTCCGCTCGTTCAAAACCCTGCCACTAAGAGAAAAAGCGGACTCCGAAGCTACTGTACTAGCTTGGACAGTTAATAAATCACGGGTCATATAGGCCAAAACAGGATAGGTATTAGCTTTACCTTTCCACCAATTTAAGATATCGAAGTTTTCGATCCCGTCCGAACTCATAAAATCGCTAAATTGAGTTTTTGTGTATAATCCTAATTCATCTAAACTACTAGATGTGCGCGCTTTTTTCCTAGAAGCTAAATCTAAAATTTTATTTTTAAGACTATCCTTCGTTTTGGGTTGCGTTATTTCTTCGCGGGGTCGTGACCCGTATAAGTTATTGTAATAATTATAACTTTGCGTAAAAAAAGTAGTAAAACTTGAAGCACTAACGGGGTCATCCGCATCATCATAATTTATATTTAAGGTTAGATTAGTATTGATTTCGTCGATCAAATTTTCTACGCCTTCTACGTTAAGTAGCGGATTTAAAGCGGCGGCGCACGAAAACATAGGCGGTATTTCTCTATAATATTTTAAAAAAATTTCTTCCATTACTTTAATTAAAGGAGCTCAACCTTGATGTTTTCTATAATAACTAAATTTTTCTGTGATATGTACGAAATGCTCAATCACTAATGCGCTCGTTGGATAGTACACTCCAGATAAAGCAACGGTGGCCCTATAAAAACACTTTAGTAAATCTACATAATATTCTATTATGGTCCAATCAGTTTCACCTAAACCGCGTTCAATATTAAGTAAACTATAATATTCCATTAGAAGATTTTTTTGTTGAAGGGCTCTTTTTAACATTTTGTAGGTTGAGTTCCATCTAATAGGCATATCGAATTGAGGTTTCAAATATTTTTGATTTTGTGCTTTACAAAATTTTCTGAAATCTTGAGCTCGTTGTTTAGTACAATAAATTGTTTTTAACATGTCGCGAATTTTATTAATATATGTTGACATTGCCTTTAAACTATCCTGTACAACTAAATTTAGGACGTGACAAACACATCTAGTATGAAAAAACGCGCCGTTGAGAAATGGTTTTAAATCTCGTTTTAACAATTCAATTGCGGCGCCATTATTGGAGGCGTTATCAAGAGAAAAACTAAGTATTTTATCGTTAATTTTAAATTCCCGCGCACATTTCATAATAACCTTATATAAAGCTATAGCCGTGTGCGGGAATTCAAAACCCGTAAAACATATTACGCGTTTATTTAGCTCCCACGAAATGGGATCAATCCAATGACAAGTGATGCAAAGATAAGCTAATCCTAAATTTAAATTACTCGTCCAAACGTCGCTCGTTAGACTCACACGTCCTTCGAAATTTTCAAAATACGTAATTAATTCTTGTTTTGCTTCTAAATATAACCTAATCGTGTCGCGCCTTAAAGTAATTCTACTAACCTTTTGGTATTTGGGCTGAAGCCCCCCATGTATGTACTCTGTGCCGTCGTCATTGTCGAAGACGCTGAATGGCAGCCCACGTTTGATGACGAACTTCGCCTGCATCTCTCGCTGTCGCATTTGATCGTACGTCCAAATCTGTCCTGCTCCAGAAATTTGAGCTTGACTTGACTCGGGAGGAGCTTGTTTCGACTCGCAAGATTTTTGGTGTCGAACGAGCGTCGAGTTGCCGCTGATGGATAGCAACTTCGAGCACATCTTGCAGCGCGCTTTTCTTTCGGTGCCGACTTGGACCATGTCGAAATGCTCCCAAATACCCGCTCTACGATTGTGCTCCACCACCGAAGCCGTACTTTGGGAAGACGATGCTGGAGCTGAGGAGGACGACGCCATTGAGAGAGCTAAGAGAGAGAGAGAGAGAGAGAGAGAGAGAGAGAGAGGTGTGAGAAAAGAGAGAGGGGAGGGGGGGTATTTATAGGTTTTTTGGGTTTTTTTTTTAATTAAAAAAATTAAAAAAAAATAAAAATAATAATTTTATATATTATTATATATATAAAATGGCAGCCAACGGCTCTAAGAAGAGCCTGTTGGCTGCCATGAGTGCCAGCATGGCTGCCACATGGCAGCCATGCTGGCAAAGAGCCTAACGGCTCTAATAAGAGCCGTTAGGCTCTATCGGGCTAGCCCGAGTCCCGGATCGGGCTTTGCCCGGCCCGGTCTCGGGCTAGCCCGATTATCGGGCTCTACCCGGCCCGGACCGGGCCGGGTACCGGGCCGGGTACCGGGCCGGGTACCGGGCCGGGTACCGGGCCGGGTAGTGGGGCCAAACCGGGGCCCTTTCAGGGCCCCGGGTAAGAGCTCGGCCCGGTTCGGGCCTGAACCGGGCCGGGCTTGACCGGTTCCTTGACCGGGCCGGGCTCGGGCTGGCCCGGCAGGCCCGGTTTTTTTTTGTTCAGGACTACTCCTAACTATTGTAAGAAGCATACGCATCACACATTGAAGCTTTATTGATAAATTGTAGTGATTAAAGTTTTACTTCTTGATTAAAATGTCAAAAAATTGAAAATATTTATCCAAGAAAAGTTAATATTTAAGTATTTACAATGCGGATGAACAATTTAAATGCTAAAAGGTTGTTCGTGAAGGGTTATTGGTCGCAGGTGCACCTCACTTGGTTGCGGGCATGGGTGTATAATAAAATCATGTAGAATGATGTCGCCCGTCGAATGTTGATGCACGTCGAATGATGCCGCCCTTCAAATGATGTCGCCCGGTGAATGATGTCGCTCAACGAATGTTGTTGCCTGTTGAATTATGTCGCCTGCTAAATGATGCCTCCCGCTGAATTTTGCTGTATGCCGAATGTTGCTGCCCCGACAAATATTGCATCCACTCCAAATGTTGCCACCACTCAGAATGTCACTACCCTGCAGAATGTTAGCCGCGCCTGCTGCTCATGAACCCTCATCGCGCTGCTGCTCATGAACCCTATTCCAAAAAAAATTGGTTGAATGACGGACGAAACGAAGCGGAATAAAGCAGGTGTCATCTATTAAAACCATTCTTAATATTGTATAGAAAGGCCCACTGTTTATCCTCATATTTTAAAGTCCATTTAGGCTCTTTTGTCCCACATCTCCATTCCCCTTTTATGTAACCTCTCTCCCTCTTATAAATACCCCTTCTTGGGATGAATAAAATTAAGTTACACTCTCTATTCATATTCATCACTTTAACATGGTATCAGAGATAGATTAAAATTTTTTTCCTTGCCCGCGACCGGCTCGCGCATGCTCTTGTGCGCTCTCCCCTGCCCGCGACCGGCTCGCGCACTCCCTGCCCGCGACCGGTTCGCGCAACCCCCCATTTTTCCCGCAATTCTCCTCTCGCTGCGACCAGCTCCCCTCCCTCCCCCCCCCGACTGCTCTCTCCCATCCCGCTGACCACTCTCGCCCCCCGTGCTCGCGACTGCTCCCCCCTGCCCGTGACTAGCTCACCCCCCTTCTCGCTGCGACTTGCTTGGCCCCCCCTTGCCCGCGGCTGCTCGCCATCCCCTTCCTGCGACTGCTCTCGCACCCCCCCTGCAGACCTCTCGCTCCTCCCCCTACTCGCGCCCCTCCTCGCCGAGACCTCTCGTCGCGACTGCTTGCCGCGAGCTCCCACTAGCTCGCCGCCATCTTGCCAAGCTCGCTGACCTTGCCGATGGTCAATTCTACCCTTGACATCTGAGTCCCTGTCTCCGCATCACCCTTGATGGTACCAACTACAGGATTTGGTCGTTAGCTGTCAAAAGTCACCTTCGCAGTAGATGTCTATGGTGGCATATTAATGGCAGCACTACCATTCCTACAACCACACTTGACAAATCAACTGAAAAAGCTTTCCTTACTCTACTTGATACCTGGACTCATGACGAGCATCGGGCAATTGATGTTATCCTTCAAACTGCATCGCCCTCAATCATGCTGCAACCTGAATCTTACGACACCGCGGCCTCTATGTGGAACCATCTTCGCACCTACTTCACTCTCACTGACAGTGCGCATGAGTTTCAGCTTTTTCAAACTATCAAGTCTACATATCAAGGAAATCTCTCCATTCGCCAGTACCATGCCACCATGATTGATCTCTGGAATCATTTGAGCATCATGGAGCCACCCCCTCTTCCAAGAGACACAAGTCCTTTCTATCAACAATACTTTGCTCTTCGCGATCGTCGCCGACTATTGCAGTTTCTTATGCATCTCAGGCTTGAATTTCAGACTTTTGCTGGCATCCTTTTTCAACGATCTCTGCCTCCTTCTTTGGATGTCGCAGTCAATGAACTCACTGCAGAAGAAAATCACCGTCTTGCTCCTGAGAATGGTTCCTCATTGGAACCCACTGTTTTGGCCACCCCTGTCACTCATGCTATGGTTGCGACCTCTCGCCCTCCACCCAGGACATCACCATTCCACTCTGGAAATCGTCAATCTCGGACCGTGCCTGCTAATCTGTTGGAACCTTAGTTTTGATTTGAGTTAGGATCCACCTTTATTGTCTAATTTCATATCATAATATATATTATAACTTAGATTAATTATCATTAAGAAATAAGACTGCAAATAGACATATAAATAATAGACTGAAATATAAGAGAATAAATGTATTTCATATATTAGCTGCGTTCGACGAACGGCGAACGACGCTCAGCTTTCGTCGGACGGCGATCGACAGATTACAGTATAGCAGCGCTCGACAAAATATCAAGGAAGCAGCGGTCGACAAATTCCTTAGAACAACGGTCGACAAATTCCAGCCAGCGCTCGACAGATTCCCAGCAGCGCTCGACGAAAGTCCTCTGCAGTTAATCAATGTTCAGAATACCATTTGGCGAGCTCAGCCCGACGAATGACGAGCTGGGGTCGACAAATTTCTGCAGCATTTATTTTATATATATTTGCTCGACTAAATATTATATGTCTTATTCTAATATGCTGTCAGACTTTATTAAAGCAATATTTTATTTATTGCTATATATATATTGTTGATTTAACATTACAGCGTGAAGCAATAAATGCTGTAGCCGTTTGGCAGAAGCAATAAATGCTGTAGCCGTTGCAGCAAGCCAAAGACGGCAAGGATTCAAAATATTATACAGCAGAATATATTACAGCAGATTATTATATAGCTGTCTCTCTCTACAGATTTAATATATAACAGATTATATATACAGCTTATATTGCTGTACCATATAGCAGGAAGATTATATATATAATATATTACATCTTGCTGTACAGGAATAAGAGAAGAAAAAGAAGAAAAGAACAGGAAGAGAAATACAGAGGAGCAAAAAGAAGAAGCAGAACTTCTATTATTTATCTTCTTTTTACTAACTCCTTCTTGCAGATCACATTCATCCTGAGACACCAATCACAATCAATTGCTCAGGATCATTACTGCATAAGAAAAAGGGAGTTTGTTCAATCAAGAGAAGAGGCCTCCACAAACTGTCAACAATTATATCAGACAGTGGGAGCTCTTCAACATCATCATCAAGATCCAAACACAACATCTCATCAGGATCATCAAGAGTTTTCTCAGCAAAAAGAGAAGAACAAAATATCTTTTCTGTTTTCTTTATTTCTCCTTCCCACCTTGTAAAGGGTTAAAACTCTCTTCAAAAGTTTACTCCCGATGACAGGCCACCTTAGCAAAAACCTGCAGCTTGGTTTATAAGCACCTTATCAAAAGCTTATAGGTGAATTGGGCACCTGATTAAAACTCTCATTGGTGTGTGGACACCTTATCAAAATCAACTTGGTGTGAGGGCACCTGATCAACTCTCCTAGTGGATTCCTACCAGTGGGTAGAAGAGTAGATGTACCCAGTTGAGGGGAACTACTATATATCTTGTGTCATCTGGATTGCTTGGTTTGCTTGTTGTTTTATTTCTTATTATTGCTGTGATATTTTTATATGCTTCTACTGTTTGATTTTATCTCTCAATCAGCAATCAGCAAACATCACATATATTTATATATATCATTTATTTTGAAAGTAAAACTTAATCAAGACTTTTAACATATAATAAGAACTAAACTCCACTTTCATAATCCCCCTGAGCAAAAATGGTGCAACTGACACAAACGCTATGAAAATTATACCACTCAAGAATATTTTGCTATTGCAAACCGCAAGGCTCAAGAAGTTGCAGGCCACCGTCCTTCTAGTCGCCCTACTCCTCAGGCCGCTACTACTTATCTCCCACCAACCTTCTCTACAGAACAGATGCAACAACTTATGGCAATGATGCAGGTCAACAGTTCCTCCTCTGACATTGGTTCCCCCTCCGCTGCTGTTGCCGCCGGTATTGCTCCTGCCTCTAGGATTTTAGACTCGGGTGCTTCCAACCACATGACGAATGATAATATCCACCTCTAGCTCTTTCCTTACACCTCTCCCCTCATCTGTAATACCTCACCCATTGCACAGTATATAACAGTAGGTCCGGCTGGGACCCTACGCCATATAAGGTGAATAAGCAAGAGGGTTACGTATTCAGTGACCCAACCAACAACCTCAGAGTTACATAGAAACGAAAACATAGGTTAATTAAATCTTGAACCAAAAAACATGTCCACCACAAAGAATAGGAATGCATGATATATATAAAAGGTTTGGCCTTCGAGGGCTAGCAAAGCACAACAGCTGGGGTTCTAACCCGCTATTTCCCTCTCGTCTCGTCAGGACCTGTAAAGCATAATCCACCAAGCAGTGGACAAACAGGTAACCAGTCAGCTTTAGCTGACCAAGAATATAACGACCTCACCACATGCCCGGGGCGGTGGTACTCCTTCCCTGCAAGCAAGCAGTAGCAACATATATTTCACAGGTGCATCTAAGCACCGCATAGAAACAATCACCACATACGTCGACTCTAGGCCACACATATTGTGCTCTCAAGGCACTCTCCATCCACAAGTCCTTTTTCAACTTGGATGGTCATTTAGCTAGGCCGTACACACCAACGTTTTCCGGCATATCCTCCATAGCCCGGTGCACCGAGGGGCGACCTCTTCACCCCCACTATGGGAGGGTTCAGATTAGCTTGGCCCCACTCAATCATCGCGAATAACCAGCACGATGCGGGTAAGCTTTCACCTCAGCCCGATCACAAGGACGACCTCCTCCGGGTCATCATCACAGCACGCCACGTGATATCATGTATCACTGGCACTAGCGCTGGTGCGAGCACTAGCGCTGGCGCTAGCACTAGTGCTGGCGCTAGCTAACAGAATGCAATTCTTCCAGCTCTTTCAGGTATTTTTGAAGATTGCCTCCAGAACTCCCTGCAGAGCATCACAGCACCCAGAACCTGAAAACAAGCATACATACTCAGAGTCTTTTCCGGAGTGCAATAAAGTAATATCAACATCACCAATCCAGACCAACCTGTCCAGATGGGCTTCACACAGTATGTCTATGTCCATACACCGATTCAGACTCTATATGCAATTTCTATGAGGATAATTCATATCGACCCGTCAAAAGAAATCTATCTACTCATCATTGGAAATCTTCATGCTACTATGCAAATCAAAGGACTAGCATGTCTAGAGATTAAGGAGGAGAATCGTTACCCTTGATGCTCGTTTTGGTGTCATCAGATCAAGATTCCTCTCCATGGATTCAAAGACGGCACAAGCACGCAAGAGATCGATTTGTACAACCCTCATATTTTCCGAGTCGGTGTGACCCAACACGAGTGAGGTTGTGACGGGAAAGATGACTGTGATGCGGCAAACTGAACAACTGGAGGTCGTTAAGGGCCAAGAAAGAGAATGCATGGGGGTGCAAGTACTCTTGGGCGAGCGGTCCTTGGGTCCACTCGCCCAAGGCCCCGGGCGAGTGGACCACTGGTCCACTCGCCCAAGTAGGGGGGCGAGTGGACCTCGGGTCCACTCGCCCAAGGTGGAGGGCGAGTGGACCCAAGGTCCACTCGCCCCCAAGCCTACAGGCGAGTGGACCTGTGGTCCACTCGCCCTGGGCGGGTGGACCATAGAGTGGAGGGCGAGTGGACCCAAGGTCCACTCGCCCCCAAGCCTACAGGCGAGTGGACCTGTGGTCCACTCGCCCTGGGCGGGTGGACCATAGGTCCACTCGCCCGGGCAGCTGGGCGAGTGGTCCTAAGGTCCACTCGCCCAGTTCAGGTGGTGGACCTTGGTCCACCTATCCTATCCCCCCCTTTCCTATTTTGGTCGTTCAGATTAGTTTTTGGACTGCGAATAGTAGATTTTTGGCTATTCGCAGTCCAATTTTTGGGAAATCTATAAATAGACCCCCATGGGCATCTTGGGAAGGGTTGTTGATTGATACCCCCCCCCCCCCCCCTCCCTCGCGTGTGTTGAGAGAAAGCACTACCCCTCCCCTCCCCCTGTCATTGAAGGTGGACGGTGAGGTGATCTTTAGTGCCCTTCAAGGTGCTCAGGCTCAGCATTGGCTTAGGAGGGAAAGTTCCTTGAGAGCTTCTGGGTACGTGGTGGGACCTCCACACTGCAGCTTACGGGGTCGGTTGGTGGGCTTAGAGATTTTCCAAGGGTTGGGTTCCGTAGTTCTTAGTGATCAGTCAAGAGTCTCGCTCGAGTCAAGTAAGGATTAGTTGCATATCCCTTTCGAACGTCGAGACCAGTTCTCTGGTTTCAACAAGATCTCCTACCCAGACTTTCCAAAAGAATCTCCTTCAGAGCCTTCCGCTTCCTTGCCTTAGGAGAGAGAGGACCAAAGTGAAAACTAAGGAAATCCACGAGTTTGAAGGGATATATATATAGAATCGCTACCGCCGACGCTACCTCCTAATGCAGGCGCTAGCCCAAAGGCGGTACGGCTGATTTTTCCATAGCCGCTTAAGGAATTTGTCGAGAATGCTACCGTTGGCGCTAGCGCTACCGCCTGCGCTATCATTCGATGAATTGAATTCATGAGTGCTCTGTAAGACCCCCCTCCCCAGACATGAACCGAGTTCAGGGAGGGGGGATCTTACTGCCCAAAGAGGACTACCCAGCGCTTTCCGGGTGGCGACGTCCCACCCTCTCAAGCGCTGAGCGGTCTCTTTGTCAGGCACAAGAATCATCACAACACATCAGAACGCACATCGGAAGCAATTGAAATAAGAAAAGCTAAGCATGCTGATTATATTACATATTTAAATATGGCCGGGGCCTATCGTTTTACAAAACATTGCCTCGAGGGCTACATAGTCTAAAACAAAAGAGAGCCCTAGGCTAGTCCTTATACTCTCGAACTCACATCTCTGATGATAGGCGGGGAGGCTGGGGTGTCTGATCGGGCCATCTCTAAGGCTCGTAACTCATCCTGCGGGGTGGGGGCTTCGCGCTGTCCCGTTTCCTGTGATTGGTTATAAGAAATAACCGTTAGTCACAGAGCTAAGTAGAAGAATACATCCCCTCCCCGGATCCTTATCCGGGGGGTGGCTAAAGGACAAAAATGAAATAGCCGAAGCAAGGTAGAGGGTTAGCAACAGGTAAATATATATATATATATATATATAGATATATATCTACGTATATATATATAGGGCCTCCCGCCCTAAAACCCGTAATCGCGCCGTATAGTAAGTACACAACACTATAACGCGCAGATACACACACCCGGGTATTCAAACCTGTACGCACACAAAAGACCCCGTGTCGACACAGTTTAGACCGCTTTATTTCAAGCAGGGGAGCTAACCCCGTGGGCCTCACCGATGTGGTCGTCGGTGATAGTGGCCAGTCTTGCCACTTCTGAATGTAGTCGTACCGTATCATTCAGGCCCTCCTGTACAACTTGGTGTACCAACTGGATGTGAGCGACATCCGGCGAGCCGATTTGTAGGCCGACCAGAGGAGGCAAAGCTGCAGGCTCGGAGGGTGATAACCCGCTGTGCACATCTCCCTGTCGCAATGAGTCGTCAACCCACCCGCACCGGTACGAACGGTCTGCGAGCGTGACCAACCCGCCACTTCCAAACAATCTTCACTCGCTTTGTATAAAAACAAGCACATAAGTGACGTGGCAATTCTTCTCGACCGGTCACACGACCTCTGACCGGGAGGATTAGCGGTATGAGGGCTCCTTGCTTGGGGCTAACCTGGGAGGAGGGACTCTACTCCGGGTTTTTCCCCAACTAAGGCCTCGCAGAAGGGAGGATAAGCACCGCATGGTTGCCATGACAGCTCTGCATTAGCAAATAAATTAGGCCGAAAGCAGGGGGCCATAACACTAAGCAGAAATGTAGGCCGAAAGCAGAGGCCTTGTCAATAAGCTGAAAAGTAGGCCGAAAGCAGAGGCCATGGTAATAAGCAGAAAAATAGGCCGAAAGCAGAGGCCATAATGATAAACAGAAAAGTAGGCTGAAAGCAGAGGCCATGGTAATAAGCAGAAAAGTAGGCCGAAAGCAGAGGACATAATGATAAACAGAAAAGTAGGTCGAAAGCAGAGGCCATAATGACAGAACCAGTGCGAGACTGGATTTAAATGAAAGTACAGAAAGTAAGTGCGGGGACCAGTGCGAGACTGGATTTAACGGAAAGTACGGAAAGTAAGTGCGGGGGACCAGTGCGAGACTGGATTTAACGGAAAGTACGGAAAGTAAGTGCGGGGGACCAGTGCGAGACTGGATTTAAAGGGAAGTACGGAAAGCAGTAAAAGCATAAAAGAAAGGGTTAGTAGTCCAATCACTCCATAGGAGGAGGCTTCAATCGTCGACTCCGTTCTTCTATTATTGTCGCGGCGGGGTTAAATTTCGGCGCCGCGTCGCGATTTCGTTCCGATTTTCGCGTCGATATTCCGAGCTTAGTCGATTCCTTAGATAGATACGCATAATTTTTATAGGCATTTAAAAATATGCGTCGAGGGGGCGCCGATTCATTTCGATGAATTTCGCTCTTTTTCGTGCGTTTATTTCGCTTGTAAAATACTTTTGGGGGCCCAAAATAAGAGGTCACACCTCCCAAGTTTAATAGTAGTTGTGAAATACCTTTAATTAGAGCCCTTAATTTTTGGTGATTTTTGCGAACTTATTTGGGCGTTTATTTTCTCAAAATAAACTTTATAAAGGGTTTTAAAAATATTAAATCTTTTCCTAAAATTCCCCAAAAATTACTGGAGGTGCCCCTTGGAGTGGGGCACCTTTTCCATTTAGAAAGTTTCTTCTGAATATGCCCCCATTCCCCTCAGAAAAATCAAACAGGGAAGGGGTTGTTTTTGGGGTGCAAATAGCAAGGAGGAACCTGGGGGCGCCGCACCGGGCGCCCTCCTTGGGTCCCCACAGCGGATCAACAGCGGATCCGCTGTGGGGGCGCACATTTGGAGGCAGCGGGCGGGAAAATAGGTTACAGGAGCCGCCCGATCTCCTGGGGGAGATCGTGCGGCTCCCGTTTAATCAACGGGAGGCGGCCACTGCCACTGCCGGGCAGCGGCCGGCGCCGCCCCGGTCGATGCGCCGGGGGCCGGCGACTCCTCCGGTGGTGGTCCGACGGCCTGGCGCCGCCGGCCATCGTCAGGGGAGGGCGAATAAGGAGGCGGGAGGCGGTGGCGTGGTCTGCATGGGCCATGCAGGCCCGCTGCGCCGCCGCCTCCGCTGGGAGGGCACCGGTGCCTCCCCCGGTCGGTGCGCCGGGGGGCCGGCGCCCACTCCGGTGGTGGTCCGGCGGTCTGGCACCGCCGGACTCCACCGGAAAAAAAGGAGCAGGAGACGACGGGGTGGCGCGGCGCAGCCTGTATGGGTTATGCAGGCTCGCTGCGCCGCCGCCGCCTCGGGCAGGGCCCTCCCTGCCGTCCCTGGTCGGGGCGCCGGGGAGGGGCAGACCTCCAGCGGGGGGTCCGGCGGCCTGGCGCCGCCGGCCGCCTCCGGGGGAGGGGTTTTAACCCTTACAGGAAAAGGGAGAGGGGGAGGCCACGGGTGCCGCCGGGGCTGCGTCCTCCGGCGGCCCGACCTCCTCCCCTGCGCCGGCGTCGAGGTCCCTGGGAAGGGACCTACCTCCCCCAGCGCCACCACCGGCGCTGGGGGAGAGGGCTTCCACGGCCAGCTTCCTCCCCGAGCCTTGCAAGGCTCGGGGCGGCGGCCGGCTGCGCTCCGGCGACGGGGAGAGGGGTGGCCTCCTCCGGGAGATAGGAAGGAGGAGGGGGAGGTCGTCTACCTGGGGGTGAGGGGCTCGGGTGGTTGAGGGGCGGCCGACCATGAGGAAGGAGGAGGAGGTGGCTCGTCTGGGTGGTTTGCTCCGGCAAGGTGGAGGAGGAGGAGGTGGCTCGGTGGCAGGGAGAGGCTGAGAGGGAGAGTGAGTGGGGTGGTTTTGAGAGGGGCTGCCCCTTCCTTTTATAGGAAGGGGGGAAGCTCTCCCCCCCCCCTCCCTCTCCTCCTTTTCCCCCACGTGGGGATAAGGGAGGGGGAGATATTTTCTCCCCCTCCCCTCCCTTCTCTCTCTCCTGCCCACTTTGCCCCAAATAGGGGCTGCCTATTCATGGGCAGCCCCTTTTCTTGGGGGAGGGCTTTCTCTCTTCCCCCCCCTTTTTCTTTAGCAAATTCGAGTTTGGGGCGGGGGGGGGGGGGGGGGGGGGGGGGGTTGACCAAGTCAACTTAGGGCGGGGTCCTCCTTGGTCCCTGGGGTCCAATAAGAGTTGCTGGGGCCGATGCTGGGTTCGTGTGCTTTATATCTCGTGTGTTGCACTGAGGCGATCTGCATAGTCCTAAAATGGCATACTTTCCATACGACCTTGAATCGAGGTGCAACGAATTCCGTTGCGTTCGTGTTGTTCATACGAGTCTAACGAAACTGACGGAAGTCGATTCGGGGTTCGTATGGTTACTATTCATAATAACGAGGTAGTGATGCGCTACGACACCCGAAATGGTCGTTTTCTCCAACCGACCTCGGATCGAAGTGCAACAAATTCCGTTGCGCTCGTATTCTTCATACGAGTCTAACGGAACTGACGGAAGTCAATTCGGGGTTCATTTGGTCACTATTCATAATAATGAGGTAGTGGCGCGCTACGACACCCGAAATGGTCGTTTTCTCTAAACGACCTCGGATCGAAGTGCAATGAATTCCGTTGCGCTCGTATTGTTCATACGAGTCTAACGGAACTGACGGAAGTCAATTCGGGGTTCATTTGGTCACTGTACCCCAATGACTTAGTTGCGGCGTGCAATATTACTTAAAATGGTAGTTTTCTACTGCTCGGGCCTACTTTTATTGGGCTCACTAGGGTCTAGTGGCCCAATAAAAGTCGGGATGTTACAATCCAATAAAAATAAAGAGATTTTCGTCCCCGAAAATTGGCCAAAGTAGGGGTTTAAAGGATATACCTGGGGGAAGAGTGCCGGGTATTTTTCTCGAACGAGCGTCTCTGGTTCCCAAGTAAATTCTTCGCGTCCTACAGTTTGACCACAAGATCTTGACCATCGTGATGGTTTTGTTTCGCAGTTCTTTGACCTTGGAGTCCACTATCTTCACTGGTTCGAGTTGGACGGATCGGTCGGAGTGTATTGATGTTGGTGATACGGGAAGATGTTGCTCAGGTTGGCGGAGTACGCGTCTCAGCGAGGAGACGTGAAACACGTCGTGGAGGTTCCCTAGTTCAGCCGGTAGGGCTAGTCTATAGGCTACCGGGCCAATTCTTTCGATGACTTGATATGGGACTAGATAGCGGGGGTCCAGCTTTTTCTGCTTCTTTATGCGGGATATCCCGTGCATCGGCTTAATTTTCAAGAAAACCATATCTCCTACTTGGAACTCTACTTGCCGATGACGTGCGTCGTAATATTTGGCTTGCCGGCTCTGCGCTTCTAGCATACGTTCCCGGATTAACCTTATTGCGGCAGTGGTATCGTCTATGTAGGTGACCCCCAAGGCTTCGGGGTCCTCATCCTGTGCCCAAGATAGTGGGGTCCGACAGCGTCTTCCGTAGAGGGCTTCGTAAGGTGTCATCTTGATGCTTGCCTGAAAGCTGTTGTTATATGAAAATTCCACCAGAGGTAGTAACTGCTCCCATGGCTCGTTGTGTTCCACTATGCATAATCGGAGAAGGTCTTCCATCGTCCGATTCGTTCTTTCCGTCTGCCCATCGGTCTGGGGGTGGAAGGCGGTGCTAAATGCCAATCTGGTTCCTAGATAAGCTTGCACTCTTCTCCATTCCTTCGATGTAAAGCGCCTGTCGCGGTCCGAGACGATCGATTTGGGTATTCCATGAAATCGGACTACCTGCTCAATAAATAGTCGGGCTAATATGTCGACACCGTCGCCTTGCCGGTTCGGGATGAATCGGGCTACCTTGGTGAGGCGGTCTACTACGACCCATATGGAGTCGTTACCTGCACGAGATCGGGGTAAGCCATGGACAAAATCCATGGAAATATCCTCGAACTTCCATTCTGGTATGGGCAGGGGTTGTAGTAGGCCTCCTGGGCTTCGACACTCTGCCTTGACCAGTTGACAGGTCTGGCAGTGCGCAACATAGTTGGTGACGTCCCTCTTCATTCCCTGCCAGTATAAAGTCCTCCGCAGGTCTGTATACATCTTCACTACTCCCGGGTGTATTGAGTACCTCGTCTGGTGTGCTTCGCGAAGGATCTCTTCCCGAATTCCCTCTGCTGCGGGGATGAATATGCGGTGTCTGAACTGCAGGATGCCGTCATACAAATTGTAGTCCTCCTGTGCATTATGTTGCAAGGCCTGAATAATCGGGGCTGCTTCTACGTCGATCTTCTGTGCTTCTCTTATCCTGTCCCTGATGTCGCACTGAATCTCCATCCAGTAGAGCTGGGCCTGGTATTCCATCGGATTCCTACGGGTGATGAGGATAATATCCAGTTCTGCCAAAGATTCGACTAATTCCTCCGGTACCATTTCTAACCAACTCCCGGTCCTCGGAGGCTGTCGACTCAGGGCATCTGCAACCTTATTAGCCTTGCCGGGGTGGTACTGAAGGGCGAAGTCGTAATCGCAGAGAAATTCCAACCACCGGCGTTGTCGGAGGTTCAGCACCTTCTGGGTGAAGACATACTTGAGGCTCTTATGATCGGAGAAAATCTCGCATCGTACCCCGTAGAGGTAGTGTCTCCAAACCTTTAATGCGAAAACTACCGCCCCCAGTTCCAGATCGTGGGTGGCATAGTTTAGTTCGTGCGGCTTGAGCTGACGTGAGGCGTAGGCAACTACCTTGCCATGTTGCATAAGCACGGCTCCCAATCCTTTCAGAGAGGCATCAACATAGATCTGGAAGCCCTCAGTTCCTGAGGGGAGAGTCAGGATCGGGGCCGATATCAGCCGGTTCTTCAGTTCGATGAACGCTGCTTCGCACTCGGGAGACCACTGGAATGTCACATCCTTTTTGGTGAGGGAGGTAAGCGGTAACGCAATCTTGGAGAATCCTTCGACGAACTTACGGTAGTAGCCGGCGAGGCCAAGGAAACTTCGGATGTCTGCCGCTGTCTTAAGTGGCGGCCAATCTCGTACCGCTTGTACCTTGGCTTGATCCACTGCTACCCCGTTCTTGTTAACTGTGTGTCCCAGAAAACCGACTTCTTCCATCCAGAACTCGCATTTGCTAAACTTGGCGAAAAGCGAGTGCTCTCTTAGCTTAAGCAGAACCATTTGGAGATGCCTGAAGTGATCGGTTTTGTTCTTCGAGTAGATGAGGAAATCATCTATGAAGACTATTACGAAATGATCCAGGAAGGGTTTAAATACAATATTCATTAAAGCCATGAAGGCGGACGGGGCATTGGTTAACCCAAATGGCATTACCATGAACTCGTATAGTCCGTAGCGGGAGCTGAAGGCGGTCTTGGGAATGTCCTTTTCTCGCACTCTGAGTTGATAGTAGCCGGATCTTAAATCCATCTTGGAAAAGACGGACGCGCCTTGCAGCTGATCGAACAATTCATCTATCCGGGGTAGGGGATAGGTATTCCGGACAGTGAGTTTATTCAATTCTCTGTAGTCAATGCAGAGACGCAGAGATCCATCCTTCTTTTTAACAAACAGTACTGGGGCTCCCCAGGGCGAAGTACTAGGACGTACGAATCCCGCGTCGACTAACTCTTGTAGTTGAATCTTGAGCTCGGCCATTTCCCTCGGGGCCATCCGGTACGGTGCTCGGGATACTGGTCGGGCTCCTTGAGTAAGTTCGATTTGGAAGTCCACTTCCCGTTGCGGGGGCAACCCGGGAAGGGACTCTGGGAAGATGTCTGGGAAGTCCCTGATCACAGGCACTTTAGCGAGTACTTGTGTCGTGTCTTCCATCTCAAAGTAGATTAGGTACACCTCGTCCTTCCGTCGAACTGCCTTGACGGTTTGTGCAGATGTTAAGATAATGCGGGTGACAGAGGGTATACCGGCTAGCGTGATAAATTGCCCATTCGGATTCTGGTGGCGGATTTCTCGAGTCGAACAATTGATTTGGGCGCCGTGCTCGGCCAACCAATCCATCCCCAGAATGATGTCGAATCCGGTTATTGCCAAGACGGTTGCGTTGACTTCGAATTCTATGCCTCCTATCATTGCTTGGAAGGAACATTTTTCGGTGGAAGTCATATCTGATCCATCCGGGAGTCGTATTCGGATTGACATCCCGGATGATCGCACCGTGTTCTCCTTGTCAGCGATGAAGTTTTGTGCAACGAAAGAATGTGTGGCCCCGGTATCGAACAGTGTTTTAGCGGGATGACCTTCTACCAAAAGTAAACCTGGTAACATATATATATAATGATCATAAGCTTTTTACAGATATACAGGAGCAGGGACTACATATGCAATACAAAAAATTATAACATATAAAACTATAACATCTCCTAGGATATCGTACTACTGGAAGTAGATACCTATTACTACATCAGGAGCAGGACCGTGCTGGAGGTCCAAGGCGTATGCCTCGAGCGGTGCTGCTCTGCCCTGCCTGGCCTGGCCTCTCCTGCCTGCAGGCTGTCCTCTGCGCCCACCTCGTCCTCTCTCTGCGACTCCCTGTACTGCTCCTAGGCCGGGCCTACCTACCGCCTGTGGGCAAAATGCTCGTATGTGCCCGGGCTGCTGGCACAGGTAGCAGTTCCCTGCGAAGGGAACATCTCGTCGTGCGGCTGGGACGACCTGAGGTGCTGGGGCTGGGGGTGCTGGTCGGGGCTGGGGTGCCTGCCTATATGGCTGGTGACGCTGACGCTGTCTCGTGGCCTGATCCTGTCTATGTGGGCCTACTCCTCTCTCCCGGCCCTGAGTCCGGGGAATACCTGTTGGGTTTTTCTAGAACCATACATTAAATGTAGGCGCAGCAGAAATGAAGAGAGAAACAACCCAAAAAGACTTGGATCGGCCATGAACATTGAATCAAGAAGTTAACCAAAATGCTAGGTATGAAATTACCTTTGCGGGATTGGGTCAAATCCAACCTAGATTCTCCACGAGTTGATTCCTTTGCGGGATGGAGAGTTCTCACGTAGAATAATGTCTACGTCTCTACAGAAGTCCACACGAGCCGGGAGAACACCAAATCACGTCGCACGCAACTAGGAAGGAAGAACGACTGCACCTTGTACTTCCACGAACTGCTAGGTTCGCTCCAGGAAGAATAATCCCGACGACGATCGCCGGAGAGGAGGTCGGCGGAGGCAAACAAGACGGCGGAACGCTTCCGTCGGCTAGGGTTCGAGCGAGAACGGAACTCTTCCGTCGGCTGAATCTTCTATTCGCGTATATCTTTTTTATGAACCCTTAAGATTAAGTTCTATTTATAGCCGAAGTATAAACAGACCTAAAATAATCGCTATCCGCAGACCACACTTCAGAATTGGGATTTCTGTTACGATTCGTCGAGTGTTCACTGGGACAATCCGACGAATCCCGACGAATCCGATCAGACGACAACGTTTGCCGAGAAAATGATCTCTGTAACAATTCGTCGAGTGTTCACGGGACAATCCGACGAATCCCGACGAATCCGATCAGACGACAACGTTTGCCGAGAAAATGATCTCTGTTACAATTCGTCGAGTGTTCACGGGACAATCCGACGAATCCCGACGAATCCGACGAATCCCAACGAATTCTATCCGTGTAAACCCGACGAATTCAGACAGCAACATTTGCTGGACTTCCCACATTCTATATTTGGCGATTGGTAACATTTACCAACACAGTCAATCTACCAACTTCTCCACATGCTCTTATGTGCGACCCTGCAGGCTCATATCGCGTTGGCAGTGAGATTACATGTTTGACCACTTCTAGATCACAATGGTAACTCCAACAGTCTCCCACTTGATCTTGAAAGTATCAAACCAAAAACCTCACAAACAATGAGCGGCATCTAGCAATGCATCATTGCTCCCCAAGCAATAAGAGTTCATAACTCATAAGCCTTTATGACCAATGTTCCAGCGTTGTCTTTGTCCCTTTGTCCCTTACATCCGAAAAGAACTAGAGGCATGGACCGTGTCACCCTCATAATAACTCAATCCAGGTTTCTTGATCTAGAACGGACTTCTAGAGAATGGTGAGCTCAATATCACATATTGACTCTACCAAGCATGGCCATGCATTTCTCAGTCCAATTCTATCAAGGGGCCCATGGATGCAACTCCTGTTATATAGGAGGACAAATCCCATATCTGCTCACACCCAAACACCCAAATGATTCGTAACGTACCCAACGACCACCTTTATCATCAACCTTCTTCAAGGAAGACTTTAGATGACATCAAAGCACGCTCTTCCTCACTCGGTGAATGCTGTGACTTCAGGTCAAAGGACCACAACACCATTGTCAAATGAGACCTACTTGTGACACTTTTAAGTAACAATCCACAAAGTAGTCTCAGGTTGGGTCTGTCCAGTACAACTTGTTCACTAACAAGTACCCACGTGATGACTTGATATCACAATATCATGACCTGTGAGAACCGGTCATCAGTCAACACACATGCTAGTATTAATGTATCATCATCACCCTTAGCTTCTACGATGATACCTCGACCAGGGACCTTTTAAGAATGAAGCTTCGAAATCATAGGCTCTCACATTCAAGTCACGTACTTGATGTCCTATGGAAGCGAACATTCTAAGGGTATTTATCACGAATTTTATTCTATCATATAGAAACAGTATATCGTAATAAAAGAACTTGCCATTAATCGTAAAAAGAAATAATTGGTACACAATTCATCATATGAATAAATAATAAACAGCCAACAGAATATTTATTTTACATGCAACCCACAAGACTCCCACTAGAGTTGATCACTTAGGTATCGTATACCCATTGATCTAGTATGACCATCATGCTTTCTCTGTGCGAGAGGCTTTGTCAGTGGATCTGCAATATTCTCCTCAGTCGGCACTCTGCAAATGTTCACATCTCCTCGTTCGACAATCTCACGAATAAGATGGAATCGCCGAAGTATGTGCTTGGAGCGCTGATGGGATCTAGGTTCCTTAGATTGTGCAATTGCACCATTGTTATCACAGTAGAGAACTACGGGACCAACAATGCTAGGAACTACATCTAGCTCGCCGATGAATTTCCTAATCCATACAGCCTCCTTCGCTGCGTTTGCCGCAGCGATATACTCGGCCTCAGTTGTAGAATCAGCAACTGTCTCTTGCTTGGAACTCTTCCAGCTCACAGCTCCTCCATTCAGGCAAAACACAAACCCTGACTGAGACTTCGAATCATCCCTATCAGTTTGGAAGCTGGCATCCGTGTAACCACTTACAACGAGCTCTTCCTCTCCACCATATACCAAGAATACATCCTTAGTCTTTCTCAAGTACTTCAGGATATTCTTTACGGCTATCCAGTGACATTCACCAGGATCAGACTGATACCTGCTAGTCATGCTCAAAGCAAAAGAGACATCGGGTCGAGTACATAACATTGCATACATGATTGACCCAATTGCAGAAGCATATGGAATCAACTTCATGCGGTCCTTATCTTCGCAAGATTTTGGACACTGGTCCTTAGAGAGATTTACACCATGAGACATGGGCAAAAATCCTTTCTTGGACTCAAGCATGTTGAACCGCTTCAACACCTTCTCAATGTACGTACTCTGGGTCAAACCCAGCAACTTCTTCGATCTATCTCTATAGATCTTAATACCGAGTATGTAAGTCGCTTCACCCAAGTCCTTCATAGAAAAGCAGTTCCCTAGGTTGTTCTTAACAACTTTCAGGGTAGGTATGTCATTCCCGATCAACAGTATGTCATCTACATACAATATCAGGAAGACAACAATGCTCCCACTGATTCGCTTGTAAACACACGGTTCATCCTCGTTCTTGACAAAACCAAACTCTTTGATCTTCTCATCAAAACGAAGATTCCAACTTCTAGAGGCTTGTTTCAATCCATAGATGGACCTATTCAGCTTGCATATTTTAGTGGCTTCACTTGGGGATACAAAACCCTCGGGTTGTGTCATGTACACTTCCTCAAGGAGGTTTCCATTTAGGAAAGCCCTTTTGACATCCATCTGCCAGATCTCGTAGTCATAATACGCAGCAATAGCAAGCAATATCCTAATGGACTTTACCATGGCAACAAGGGAAAAGGTCTCATCATAGTCAACACCATGAATTTGCTTGAAACCCTTAGCCACCAGTCGCCCTTTGAATGTCTGTACATTCCCATCCATGTCGGTCTTCTTCTTGAAGACCCACTTGCACCCTATGGGTCGTACCCCTTCAGGTGGTTCCACCAAGTTCCAAACTTGGTTTGTATACATAGAGTCCATTTCGGATTTCATAGCCTCAAGCCATTTGTCGGAGTCCGGTCCATTCATAGCTTCTTGGTAGGTTGCTGGTTCATCATCATGATCCATAAGCAACACATTACCTATTTGAGACACGAGAAATCCATATCTCTCAGGCTCAAATCTTGGTCTACCAGATCTACGTAGGACTTGTGTCTCTTGAGCAGGTTCTCCAGCTACAACATCTTGTAGTCCTGGCTCAGAATCCAACTCTGGTTCATTCACTACTTGTGGTTCTTGAACTTCTTCAAGTTCTACCTTTTGCGTCTTTCTTGACAAGAACTCTTTCTCCAAGAAGACACCCGTCCTTGCGACAAACACTTTGCCCTCAGACGGTAGGTAAAAGTAATATCCTTTCGTTTCCTTAGGATATCCCACCAGATAACACTTATCTGATTTGGGTTCCAGCTTGTCAGGCATTTGACGTCGTACGTATGCCTCACAACCCCAAATTTTAATGAATGACATACTAGGACGCTTCCCAGTCCATATCTCATATGGTGTCTTTAGAACCGTTTTCGTTGGAGCGCGATTCAGTGTTATTGCAGCAGTCTCTAAAGCAAAACCCCAAAAGGAAACAGGCAAGTCTGCATGACTCATCATCGACCGTACCATGTCTAACAAAGTACGATTTCTCCTCTCAGACACACCATTATGTTGCGGTGTCCTAGGTGGAGTGAGCTGTGATACAATACCACACTCTTTCAGATGATCACGGAACTCATGACTCAGGTATTCGCCACCTCGATCAGATCGGAGTGCTTTAACCTTTTTACCCAATTGGTTTTCCACTTCATTCTTAAACTCTTTGAACTTTTCAAAAGTTTCGGATTTGCACTTCATAAGATACACGTATCCGTATCTACTGAAATCATCAGTAAATGTAACGAAGTAGAAATACCCACCTCTAGCCATAGAACTCATGGGCCCGCATACATCACTATGTACAACACCCAAAAGATCCTCAGCCCTCTCAGTATAACCAGTGAAAGGGGCTTTAGTCATCTTGCCTAATAAACAAGACTCGCATCGCTCAAATGATTCATAATCAAATGAGTCCAATAGTCCATCTTTATGGAGCTTGGATATGCGCTTCTCGTTTATATGGCCCAAACGACAATGCCAGAGATATGTAGGATTTGAGTCATTTGTTCTTAGTCTTTTATTATTATCTACATTATAGATCGGATGGTCTAGGTTCAAAACATAAAGACCATTAAACAATTGAGCTACAGCATAACAAACATCATTCTTAAATATAGAACAACAATTGTTCTTAATTATAAAAGAAAATCCAATCATGTCTAAGCATGAAATGGATATAATGTTTCTAGTTATGGCCGGAACATAATAACAATTATCAAGTTCTATTACAAGCCCACTGGGCAAAGAAAGACAGTAAACCCCTACGGCTACAGCAGCAACTCTTGCTCCATTGCCGACACGCAGGTCCACCTCTCCTTTACTCAGCAATCTCCTCCTTCCCAGTTCCTGCACATTTGTACAAATGTGAGAACCACATCCGGTATCCAATACCCAAGATGAAGGAGCAGAAAGGTTTATCTCTATAACGTAAATATTCGAAGCGGAAGTCATACCTCCCTTCATTTTCCGCAGACCGTCAATGTACGAAGGACAATTCCTCCTCCAATGACCAGCCTTGCCACAGTGGTGGCATTTCCCTTCCTTCACGGTGCTCTTCTTTTTCAGCGCAGAAGATTTGGGCTCAAGATGTGACTTAGGTCCCACCTTCGTCTTCTTGAAGCCCTTGGCCTTACCCTTGCCTTTATGTACCATCAATATGGGACTAGCAGGCTTGGCCTTCTTCATGTTTATCTCGGCAGTTCGCAACATGCCTAGGAGCTCGGGCAGTGTCTTGTCTATTTCATTCATGTTGTAGTTCAAGACAAACTGCTCATAACTATCCGGCAACGATTGCAGGATAAGATCTGTGGCCAACTCTTGACCCAGAGGAAAACCCAGTCTCTCCAGGTTCTCTATATACCCAATCATCTTGAGTACGTGAGTACCAACTGAGTCTCGAGCTCCCATTTTGCACTGAAATAAGGCCTTCGTGACATCGAACCTCTCTTGACGAGCTTGCCCTTGAAACATTTTCTTTAGGTGCTCGTCAATCTCCTTGCACCCCATGTTCTCGTGTTGCTTCTGAAGCTCAGAGTTCATGGTGGCAAGCATAAGGCACTCGACGTCTAAGGCGTCATCGGTATACTTCTTATAAGCATCCTTATCAACACGGGACGAGTTCCCGGTCGGCACCTCGGGGGCTTCTTCTTCCAAGACGTAGAGCTTTCGCTCTTGCCTGAGAACAATTCTCAGGTTTCTATACCAGTCCATGTAATTCGTCCCATTTAGCTTGTCCTTCTCAAGGATAGCTCTCAGGGACAAGGTGGAATGTGAACCACTTGCCATGGAATTCTACAAGAATTCATGCAGAATTTAATCAGTACCAAAATTTCTAAATACAACTTATTTTAATTTGGACTTCAATTAAATACTCCCACTATTTTATTCAAATTGATGGCCCTCACTATCAATTCGGAGAGTCCATGCGAGCTACTCTCTTAGTGGACAAGATCCGTATTTCACCAACACCACGAGTCCGCTTTGGCGTTCCTCTCATAATGCGGTTATTTAGGTAGACAACACTTGTCAATTGCATCACTATGCAACTCTTGTATGGTTGGTGAATAACTCTTTATTCGCATCCATCATATGGAGCATGCCAACCCTATGCCTCTAGGCACTCAACCTTTGAGGTCACCTAGTTAAGTCAGACCCGATGTCGACAGTGGGATATCACAATTATCTGCTCGCACCCTTACCAAGATAGATTAATGCACCTTGCTTTGGCAAGCCCACACTTCATCGATCGAGGCAGGAAGAGTGTCATCCATCGGAAGGCATCCGAACACTTAATATTTGATGAAGGGATTTTAATTTTAAATAATAGGTTAACATTTAACCATGATCAACATTTGATCAAAGTGCACATCAACAGAGAAATAAAATTTCTAAAATCCACATGCATCCCTTATGTGCACAACATAAGACTATCAACCTTTGATAGACGAAAGGGCTAAATCTGGACATTTAGAACTCTTCCAAATCTTCATATTTACATGCATTGAACAAAGGCAAAGACAACTCGACTTAAAGCAGTAGACAAGCTCGTCTCTCATTGTTGGATTCAAAATCCAAAACAATACAAGGGTTCATTAACCACTTGAGGGACGGTTACTGCTAAGGAGACAACAATTTCTAACAATTAGAAATAACCACGAAATCCCAGACGTTCCTGGCGGGGTTCCAAGGGGCCGCGCCCCTGGCGGGGTCTTAGGGGCAGAGCCATACATTCATGACCAGAACCTAGCTCTGATGCCACTGTTGGGTTTTTCTAGAACCATACATCAAATGTAGGCGCAGCGGAAATGAAGAGAGAAACAACCCAAAAAGACTTGGATCGGCCATGAACATTGAATCAAGAAGTTAACCAAAATGCTAGGTATGAAATTACCTTTGCGGGATTGGGTCAAATCCAACCTAGATGCTCCACGAGTTGATTCCTTTGCGGGATGGAGAGTTCTCACGTAGAATAATGTCTACGTCTCTACAGAAGTCCACACGAGCCGGGAGAACACCAAATCACGTCGCACGCAACTAGGAAGGAAGAACGACTGCACCTTGTACTTCCACGAACTGCTAGGTTCGCTCCAGGAAGAACAATCCCGACGACGATCGCCGGAGAGGAGGTCGGCGGAGGCAAACAAGACGGCGGAACGCTTCCGTCGGCTAGGGTTCGAGCGAGAACGGAACTCTTCCGTCGGCTGAATCTTCTATTCGCGTATATCTTTTTTTATGAACCCTTAAGATTAAGTTCTATTTATAGCCGAAGTATAAACAGACCTAAAATAATCGCTATCCGCAGACCACACTTCAGAATTGGGATTTCTGTTACGATTCGTCGAGTGTTCACGGGACAATCCGACGAATCCCGACGAATCCGATCAGACGACAACGTTTGCCGAGAAAATGATCTCTGTAACAATTCGTCGAGTGTTCACGGGACAATCCGACGAATCCCGACGAGTCCGATCAGACGACAACGTTTGCCGAGAAAATGATCTCTGTTACAATTCGTCGAGTGTTAACGGGACAATCCGACGAATCCCGACGAATCCGACGAATCCCGACGAATTCTATCCGTGTAAACCCGACGAATTCAGACAGCAATATTTGCTGGACTTCCCCCATTCTATATTTGGTGATTGGTAACATTTACCAACACAGTCAATCTACCAACTTCTCCACATGCTCTTATGTGCGACCCTGCAGGCTCATATCGCGTTGGCAGTGAGATTACATGTTTGACCACTTCTAGATCACAATGGTAACTCCAACAATACCCACGTGTCCCCTCCGCTGCTGGGCCACCATCCGCTGATCCATCTCTAGAGCGGTGGCATGTGAGGCGATCGTGTGGAAGGATGCCTGGGAAATCATGATCAGGGCCTGACAGAGATCGTCTCGTAATCCCCGGAAAAATCTGGCCGCCCTATCCTTATCCGTACCTGCTAAGGTCCCGGCGAAGCGGGCCAGGTGGATAAACTCTCTCTGGTAGTCTGGAACCGTCCTATCTCCCTGCCTGATCTGCAGGAACCGCTCCTGGAGTGCCATCCGGTCTGCATCCAAAATGAAATGCTCTAAGAAGGCCTCTGAGAAGTCCCCCAGAGGATCGTGCTGAGTGGTCGTCCTCTGAAGGTAGAGCGGTTGGCGGCCCTCCACCAGTCCCGGGCATAGCCCTCCAGCATGGTCACCACCAGGGACACTACGGCTACTGCGGGGCACATCATCCCTACTAGAAGCTCCTCTACCCTCTCCACCCACTCCTCGGCCTGGATGGCTGACTCGGTACCTCGGAAGGTGGGGGGCCTTAGCCCCCGGAATGTCGTCAGCAGATCGGTGGGTGCGGTGGCCTGCTGGGGTGGCCATAAGGTGGCTGTCTGGAAGGCGGCTAGCAGGGCTACCATGGCTACCAGGGTCTGTCCGAGCTCTGTCTCTCCGAACGAAACTGTGGCTGGAGCGGCCGGGGCTGGTGGTGGAGTGGTAGGGTGGTACTGGTCCCGAGAGGAGAATCTCCCGTTACTCGACTCGGGTATCTGGAGAAGTAACAAAACGAACATCAGTACTTGCAAAAATAAGGGAATTTTGTAGGACTGAAACGAAACGAAAGCGGAAAGCGTGCGGGTGTACTACCATGCAGTCTCGAATCCTTAACCTTAAACCTAAAGGGTCTACCAGGCTTCCGCTGCGTGGTTCGTCCCGAACCAAGAAACGGAACCGGGAACGGGAGGATCGAAAGACTGCCCCATGTGGTCGGATCGTTGTAGCTCTGATCCATTTGTAAGACCCCCCCCCCCCCTCCCTAGACATGAACCGGGTTCAGGGAGGGGGGATCTTACTGCCCAAAGAGGACTACCCAGCGCTTTCCGGGTGGCGACGTCCCTCCCTCTCAAGCGCTGAGCGGTCTCTTTGTCAGGCACAAGAATCATCACAACAAATCAGAACGCACAGCGGAAGCAATTGAAATAAGAAAAGCTAAGCATGCTGATTATATTACATATTTAAATATGGCTGGGGCCTATCGTTTTACAAAACATTGCCTCGAGGGCTACATAGTCTAAAACAAAAGAGAGCCCTAGGCTAGTCCTTATACTCTCGAACTCACGTCTCTGAAGATAGGCGGGGAGGCTGGGGTGTCTGATCGGGCCATCTCTAAGGCTCGTAACTCATCCTGCGGGGTGGGGGCTTCGCGCTGTCCCGTTTCCTGTGATTGGTTATAAGAAATAACCGTTAGTCACAGAGCTAAGTAGAAGAATACATCCCCTCCCCGGATCCTTATCCGGGGGGCGGCTAAAGGACAGGAATGAAATAGCCGAAGCAAGGTAGAGGGTTAGCAGCAGGTAAACATATATATATATATATCTACGTATATATATATAGGGCCTCCCGCCCTAAAACCCGTAATCGCGCCGTATAGTAAGTACACAACACTATAACGCGCAGATACACACACCCGGGTATTCAAACCTGTACGCACACAAAAGACCCCATGTCGACACAGTTTACACCGCTTTATTTCAAGCAGGGGAGCTAACCCCGCGGGCCTCACCGATGTGGCCGTCGGTGACAGTGGCCAGTCTTGCCACTTCTGAATGTAGTCGTAACGTATCATTCAGGCCCTCCTATACAACTTGGTGTACCAACTGGATGTGAGCGACATCCGGCGAGCCGATTTGTAGGCCGACCAGAGGAGGCAAAGCTGCAGGCTCGGAGGGTGATAACCCGCTGTGCACATCTCCCTGTCGCCATGAGTCGTCAACCCACCCGCACCGGTACGAACGGTCTGCGAGCGTGACCAACCCGCCACTTCCAAACAATCTTCACCCGCTTTGTATAAAAACAAGCACATAAGTGACGTGGCAATTCTTCTCGACCGGTCACACGACCTCTGACCGGGAGGATTAGCGGTATGAGGGCTCCTTGCTTGGGGCTAACCTGGGAGGAGGGACTCTACTCCGGGTTTTTCCCCAACTAAGGCCTCGCAGAAGGGAGGATAAGCACCGCATGGTTGCCACTACAGCTCTGCATTAGCAAATAAATTAGGCCGAAAGCAGGGGCCATAACACTAAGCAGAAATGTAGGCCGAAAGCAGAGGCCAGGTCAATAAGCTGAAAAGTAGGCCGAAAGCAGAGGCCATGGTAATAAGCAGAAAAATAGGCCGAAAGCAGAGGCCATAATGATAAACAGAAAAGTAGGCCGAAAGCAGAGGCCATGGTAATAAGCAGAAAAGTAGGCCGAAAGCAGAGGCCATAATAATAAACAGAAAAGTAGGCCGAAAGCAGAGGCCATAATGACAGGACCAGTGCGAGACTGGATTTAAATGAAAGTACAGAAAGTAAGTGCGGGGGACCAGTGCGAGACTGGATTTAACGGAAAGTACGGAAAGTAAGTGCGGGGGACCAGTGCGAGACTGGATTTAACGGAAAGTACGGAAAGTAAGTGCGGGGGACCAGTGCGAGACTGGATTTAAAGGGAAGTACGGAAAGCAGTAAAAGCATAAAAGAAAGGGTTAGTAGTCCAATCACTCCATAGGAGGAGGCTTCAATCGTCGACTCCGTTCTTTTATTATTCTCGCGGCGGGGTTAAATTTCGGCACCGCGTCGCGATTTCGTTCCGATTTTCGCATCGATATTCTGAGCTTAGTCGATTCCTTAGATAGATACGCATAATTTTTATAGGCATTTAAAAATATGCGTCGAGGGGGCGCCGATTCATTTCGATGAATTTCGCTCTTTTTCGAGCGTTTATTTCGCTTGTAAAATACTTTTGGGGGCCCAAAATAAGAGGTTACACCTCCCAAGTTTAATAGTAGTTGTGAAATACCTTTAATTAGAGCCCTTAATTTTTGGTGATTTTTGCGAACTTATTTGGGCGTTTATTTTCTCAAAATAAACTTTATAAAGGGTTTTAAAAATATTAAATCTTTTCCTAAAATTCCCCAAAAATTACTGGAGGTGCCCCTTGGAGTGGGGCACATTTTCCATTTAGAAAGTTTCTTCTGAATATGCCCCCATTCCCCTCAGAAAAATCAAACAGGTAAGGGGTTGTTTTTGGGGTGCAAATAGCAGGGAGGAACCTGGGGGCGCCGCACCGGGCGCCCTCCTTGGGTCCCCACAGCGGATCCACAGCGGATCTGCTGTGGGGGGCGCACATTTGGAGGCAGCGGGCGGGAAAATAGGTTACAGGAGCCGCCCGATCTCCTGGGGGAGATCGTGCGACTCCCGTTTAATCAACGGGAGGCGGCCGCTGCCACCACCGGGCAGCGGCCGGCTGGGGCCGACGCCGCCCCCGGTCGATGCGCCGGGGGCCGGTGACTCCTCCGGTGGTGGTACGGCGGCCTAGCACCGCCGGCCATCGTCGGGGGAGGGCGAATAAGGAGGCGGGAGGCGGTGGCGTGGCCTGCATGGGCCATGCAGGCCCGCTGCGCCGCCACCTCCGCTGGGAGGGCACCGGTGCCGCCCCCGGTCGGTGCGCCGGGGGCCGGCGCCCACTCCGGTGGTGGTCCGGCGGTCTGGCGTCGCTGGACTCCAACGAAAAAAAAGGAGCAGGAGGCGACGGGGTGGCGCGGCGCAGCCTGCATGGGTCATGCAGGCTCGCTGCGCCTCGGTCGCCTCGGCCAGGGCCCTCCCTGTCGTCCCTGGTCGGGGCGTCGGGGAGGGGCAGACCTCCAGCGGGGCGTCCGGCAGCCTGGCGCCGTCGGCCGCCGCCGGGGGAGGGGTTTTAACCCTTACAGAAAAAGGGAGAGGGGGAGGCCACGGGTGTAACACCCCAAAAATCGTAGTTCAGCGAGGTAGGCGGAGTGGTAGTGCTGCGCTCGGGATAGGCTAAAAATTCCACAACAGTTCTATGCGCACGACCATTGTCCTCTTCGCACACGACCAGTGATCGTGCGCCAGTGATCGTGCGCAACCCGCAAGAAATCGGAGTTCTGTCTCGGCTTATTGCACGACCATTTCCTCTACGCGCACGACCAGTGATCGTGCGCCTGTGATCGTGCGCCCTGTTTATTCCTGTTCCGCGAAAACGTGCGGGATGACGATCCGACCGATCAAATATTCCGGGATTTGATCCAACGGTTGAGATGTTTCGCTGGGGGGCTTTAGGGCTTGGATGAGGGGTTAATCCCTCGTATTTTCAAGCCTTTTCTCTCTCTTAGGTTGGAGAAAGGAGAAGGGGGCAAGGAGGAAGAAGAGGGGAGATCCGCCATTGTTGGAGCTTCGGAGCTCCGATCGCCGATCCGAGACCGGCAACGCGTAGAGGGCGTCAAGGCGCTTCTTCTCCACCGTTTGGTTGCAAGCTTCTCATGGCTAGGAGGAGATCTCAAAAGGTAACGACGTTTCTCCTCCCGGTCTTTAGGATGCGTGCTTGACATCCCTTTATTTTCTGCATTTTGGCACCGGATCCGTCGAGTGAGAGGGATCCGGGTCGCCTTGGTTCAAGAGGAACCACCGGGTTGATTGTGTCCGTCCCCGGCATGTTTTGCACTAGAGATCCGCTCCGTTAGCGGATTAGGCATTGTGGGTGAAGCCGAATTTGTGGCCGTTGGTCCGATCCGGTGATGTTGATTTACGCGCATTTTAGGGGTTTTGTTAGAAATCCGAATACGGCGAACTCGTCGTTGTGATGCCCTTGTAGCTTCGTGTGGTAACGAATGTTGGGTTTAGGGCGGAGAAATAATGTGCGGATTTTGGGGCTTGTGATGCCTAGTGTTGGGCGAAGGCGCGATTGGTCTTTGTGGTCGGCTGGCTATCCCGTGAAGACTGAGATTCACGTGTGGAGAGTGTCCCGGCAAGATTAGTCCCTTCGATTGTTGACTGATGAGAATGTCTGTGCTACGGATGAGTCCGTTGACGGTCGCCAGGCGAGGCAATCGGTGGACGTTGTCCCGAAAGTAAGCCCAGGGCCTTGGGACGTTTTGGGTGGCCAGAATTCTTAGAATCGGTCTTAGTGTGTTGTTGGCGGCCCGAGCGTGTGAGCTGTTAGACAAGCCCGATGGCATGGTGGGCCAGGCGAGGTGGGTCTCAGCGAGAGCTCTTGGCCTTGGGTTTTGATGCCCTTGTGGGGAAGTAATGAGTACCCTTGTGTTGGTGATGTATGATGATGTGTTAGATTCATACGCTTTAGGGCGCCTTGGGTGAAACCCCGGGCTTGCACTCATTTTGCATTGTTAGGCCCCTTTTATTACCTGCTCAACATAGAAACGTGGATGATGCTTGTGACACTCATGCCTGTATTTATGTTGCTTTTCTTTATGTACATTTGCATACGAAGTGCTGACTTGCAGGGTGAAGTAGTTCCCCGGGGTCCGCTAGGACGGCCGGGAGGAGGGATGTTGTTACACCGCTTGTGGTCAGCCATAGCTGACCCTCGTTTACCGCTTTTTGTGATTTGGTTGCAGGGCAAGAATCGCAGGCTGGACCCAGCGCGCCGGCCAAAAAGGCCTAAAGCCTCACGAAGTGCTTAGTTGATTTCCTGCATTACTTTCTTCGTACTTTGTTATTTCCGGCTTGCATGTCGAGGTAGTTTAGGGAAAAACTATCTTTCCCCTTTTGTTGGGATGTCTTTTATTATGGTATGTTTGATGTTTTGGACATTGTTTTGTAAGGCCTTAAGGCCAGTTGGACTCCTTTGTAGTGTGGACAATCTCTGTGGCTTTAGTTTGTTTCCGCTGTGTTGTCTGAGTTATGAGATTGGGTAGTTAATATCATCTTTTAATACTAAAGCTGTGGCGGTTATATGCTGTGGGGTCCCGGCCGGACCCATATTATATGGTCATTACAGGGGAGGTGTTACAACGGGTGCCGCCGGGGCTGCGTCCTCCGGTGGCCCGACCGCCTCCCCTGCGCCGGCGTCGAGGTCCCTGGGAGGGGACCTACCTCCCCCAGCGCCACCACCGGCGCTGGGGGAGAGGGCTTCCACGGCCAGCTTCCTCCCCGAGCCTTGCAAGGCTCGGGGCGGCGGCCGGCGGCGCTCCGGCGACGGGGAGAGGGGTGGCCTCCTCCGAGAGATAGGAAGGAGGAGGGGGAGGTCTTCTACCTGGGGGTGAGGGGCTCGGGTGGTTGAGGGGCGGCCGACCATGAGGAAGGAGGAGGAGGTGGCTCGGCTGGGTGGCTTGCTCCGGCAAGGTGGAGGAGGAGGAGGTGGCTCGGTGGCAGGGAGAGGCTGAGAGGGAGAGTGAGTGGGGTGGTTTTGAGAGGGGCTGCCCCTTCCTTTTATAGGAAGGGGGGAAGCTCTCCTCCCCCCCTCCCTCTCCTCCTTTTCCCCCACGTGGGGATAAGGGAGGGGGAGATATTTTCTCCCCCTCCCCTCCCTTCTCTCTCTCCTGCCCACTTTGCCCCAAATAGGGGCTGCCTATTCATGGCCAGCCCCTTTTCTTGGGGGAGGGCTTTCTCTCTCCCCCCCTTTTTCTTTAACAAATTCGAGTTTGGGGCGGGGGGGGGGGGGGGGGTGACTAAGTCAACTTAGGGAGGGGTCCTCCTTGGTCCCCGGGGTCCAATAAGAGTTGTCGGGGCCGATGCTGGGTTCGTGTGCTTTATATCTCGTGCGTTGCACTGAGGCGATCTGCATAGTCCTAAAATGGCATACTTTCCATATGACCTTGAATCGAGGTGCAACGAATTCCGTTGCGCTCGTGTTGTTCATACGAGTCTAACGAAACTGACGGAAGTCGATTCGGGGTTCGTATGGTTACTATTCATAATAACGAGGTAGTGGCGCTCTACGACACCCGAAATGGCCGTTTTCTCCAACCGACCTCGGATCGAAGTGCAACGAATTCCGTTGCGCTCGTATTCTTCATACGAGTCTAACGGAACTGACGGAAGTCAATTCGGGGTTCATTTGGTCACTACTCATAATAATGAGGTAGTGGCGCGCTACGACACCCGAAATGGTCATTTTCTCTAAACGGCCTCGGATCGAAGTGCAACGAATTCCGTTGGCTCGTATTGTTCATACGAGTCTAACGGAACTGACGGAAGTCAATTCGGGGTTCATTTGGTCTCTGTACCCCAATGACTTAGTTGCGGCGCGCAATATTACTTAAAATGGTAGTTTTCTACTGCTCGGGCCTACTTTTATTGGGCTCACTAGGGTCTAGTGGCCCAATAAAAGTCGGGATGTTACATGCTCAACACGATTCGTAAGAATACATTCATCGGGACCCAAATTCGTCGAGACAGCTACTGTTGGCCCTACCACTACCGCTGGCGCTAGCATTCGACGAATCGTCTTGATGTTCTCGACGACCCACATAAGTCCTTTCGTCGAAACTCACCTATTTCGACGCTAAGAGCTGTCGTCGGCGCTATTCCTAGCGTTGGCGCTAGCTCCTTAGCTTAGAACGTCGTGAACTCTCTGCACATGAAAACTGGGGTCTTATACTCCTCTCCCTTAAAAAGAATTTCATTCCGAAATTCTAATAGTGCAAATAACTACAAAGATACAAACTTGAATTTGTACCTCAACGGAACAACTCGGGGAACTCCTCAAGCATGGTCTGCTCTCGCTCCCATGAAAGCTCCTCACGACCGCAATTGTCCCAACAGACTTTGACCATCCTGATCATTTTGTTCCGCAATTGCTTGATTTCAGTATCCTCAATCCGAATGGGATTGACCCTTGTCGTTAGCCCACTATCGATTGGTACTCGAACATCATTCACAAGCATTTGAGTAGGCTTTTTCACAGCCTTCCCCAGCACGATGATGTGAAACATATCGTGCAAACCACTCAACTCTATCGAAAGAGCAAGCCGATAGACAGCTTCATCAACACGCTCAAGTATCTCAAAAGGTCCAAGGTATCTGAGACTCAGCTTTTTCAAGCGTCGAATCCTTGACACATCCTTGAAAGGTTTGATTTTGAGATAAACCCAGTCGCTCACGGCGAACTCGACGTTCAAGTGTCTGGCATTATAGTACTTTGCTTGCCTATCTTGTGCAATCAACAATCTCTCCCGGATTGTTTGAATAGTCGAAGTAGCATCTTCAACTTCCTTTCACTTAAATAGCTTAGTCTCTCCCTTCTCCACCCAAGCCAATGGAGTACGTCACTTTTTACCATAAGGGGATTCAAAGGGCGTCATTTGTAAGCTTGTTTGATAGCTGTTGTTATAAGCGAACTCGATCATAAAGAGATGATCTTCCCACCTTTTTCTGAAATCCAAGGCGCACATTCAGAGCATATCCTCCAATGTCCTGTTGGTCCGTTCAGTCTGCCCATCCGTTTGAGGGTGGAAAGCAGTGCTAAATTTCAGCTTGGTACCTAATAGTTGGTGGATTAGCCTCCACTCATTTGAAGTGAAACGCCCATCTCGGTCACTTACGATGCTACGAGGCACATCGTGCAATCGTACTATGTTATCAACATATAACTTTGCTAACTTTTCTACTGAATCGTCTCGCCGGTTCGGAATGAAGTGTGCGACTTTCGTCAATCGGTCCACAATCACCCAAATGGTATCGTTCCCGAACTGTGATCTCGGCAAACCATGGACGAAATCCATTGATATGTCATCAAACTTCCATTCCGGAATCGGTAACGACTTCAGGACACCTCCAGGCTTTTAGCATTCGACCTTCACGAGAGCACAAGTGTGACACTTGGCTACGTAAGGCGATGTCTTTCTTTAAATCCGGCCACCAGAATAACTTCTTCATGTCATGGTACATCTTTGTGCTCCTCTGGTGGATTGAGTACTTGGTAAAATGTGCTTCGTACATCAAATCCTCCCGTAATTTACCAACATTGGGGTCGCACAATCGATTGTCTTTCCACAAAAGACCGTCTTCCAAGGAGAACTCGGTATTTGACCCAGCCATGGTCGTCTCTACCACATACCGCTTCATACTTTCATCAAGTTCCAATGCTAATTGGATTCTGTCTGCAAGGTCATACTGCACCTCTGTCCAGTTCAAACATGTTATAGCACTGATTCTCTTGTCCATGCAAATAATGGCTAAGACCTCCAAGTCCCTGATTAGACGCTCATCGTGCATATGAATCCAGTTTGTTTGTGCAGAAGCCCTCCGACTCAAAGCATCAGCGACAACATTCCCCTTCCCGGGAGTGTAATGAATCTTGAAAGTATAGTCCCCAAGGAACTCCATCCACCTTCGTTGTCGCATATTAAACTCCTTCTGGTCTATTAGGTATTTTAGGCTCTTATTTTCCTTTAAGATGTCGATCTTCACGCCATATAAATAATGCCGCCAAAGTTTAAGCGCGAATATCACGGCCGCTAGCTTTAAGTCATGGATCGGATAATTCCTCTCGTGCACTTTCAGTTGGAGAGATCCATTAGCAATAACCTGACCATGCTGAAGAAGAACGCAGCCTAAGCCGCTTCCTGACGCATCACTGTAGATTTCAAAGCCTTCTGTACCACATGACGAACATAAAATTGGCGTTGTGGTCAGACGACTCTTCGGCTCTTCAAAAGCTCACGCGCATTCTAGTGACCAAACGAACTTCTGATCTTTCCTATTCAATATCGTGAGAGGCAGAGCTATCCTCGAGAAGTTCTCTACGAAGCGCCTATAATAGCTGGCAAGTCCTAAGAAACTTCGGACTTCCGCCACTGTAGACAACACAGACCACTCCCGTATCGCAACTATCTTCGCTGGATTCACTGCAATACCCTCTTCACTTACCACATGACCTAGGAATACCTCAACGGAACAACTCGGGGAACTCCTCAAGCATGGTCTGCTCTCGCTCCCATGAAAGCTCCTCACGACCGCAATTGTCCCCCGGACTTTGACCATCCTGATCATTTTGTTCCGCAATTGCTTGATTTCAGTATCCTCAATCTGAATGGGCTTGACCCTTGTCGTTAGCCCACTATTGATTGGTACTTGAACATCATTCACAAGCATTTGAGTAGGCTTTTTCACAGCCTTCCCCAGCACGATGATGTGAAACACATCGTGCAAACCACTCAACTCTGTCGAAAGATCAAGCCGATAGGCAGCTTCATCAACACGCTCAAGTATCTCAAACGGTCCAAGGTATCTGGGACTCAGCTTTTCAAGCATTGAATCCTTGACACATCCTTGAAAGGTTTAATTTTGAGATAAACCCAGTCGCTCACGACGAACTCGACGTTCCTGTGTCTGGCATTATAGTACTTTGCTTGCCTATCATGTGCAATCAACAATCTCTCCCGGATTGTTTGAATAGTCAAAGTAGCATCTTCAACTTCCTTTCACTTAAATAGCTTAGTCTCTCCTTTCTCCACCCAAGCTAATGGAGTACGACACTTTTTATCATAAAGGGCTTCAAAGGGCGTCATTTGTAAGCTTGTTTGATAGCTGTTGTTATAAGCGAACTCGATCATAAAGAGATGATCTTCCCACCTTTTTCCGAAATCCAAGGCGCACATTCGGAGCATATCCTCCAATGTCCTGTTGGTCCGTTCAGTCTTCCCATCCGTTTGAGGGTGGAAAGCAGTGCTAAACTTCAACTTGGTTGTACAACCCTCATTCTCTGAGGGTGGGCCCATCTAAAGGCCACGTAGGCGGAGGTCAAGGTCAAAAGGTCAAGGCAGAAGTCAACAATCTAGAATACGAAGGAAGATCAAGAGTTTTGGTTGTGCGAGAAGGTACTTACTCGCATAGGACGAGGAGGAACCCGGCTCGAGGCGGCGAGTTCGTATCGTTGGCTGTCTTCGAGGAATTCGCGCGGAGGATGGAAGGCTCCATGCGAGCAGCTCTTCTACCTCGCATGGAAGGAACGGCGACGTCGCCTCATCGCCCGGGTCCGTCCGAGGAAGGTTCTCGCACTCAGCGAGCAGGGAAGGAGCACGTCGAGGAGTTCGAGCGACCAAGGAGGTCGCAGTTTGGTCTGCAAGCGTCGAAAGGAGCTGGCGGAACTCGGTTCCGCGAGGAGGATGAGCAGGCGAGATACTACAATACTCGCCAGGCTAGCGAGTATGGGGGAGATACTCGGCCAGATGATGATCGTCGCCAGATTGGGGGGAGGAGCCCATTCTGCGAGGAGATCCTCGCCGCGCCAGTGCCAGAGGGGTTCAGGGATCCCTCGATGAATTACTACTCGGGGAGAGAGGACCCTATCCGTCATATCCAGTGGTTTGAGGACGTCGCTTCCCTTCGGACCATGTCGGACGCCTTCAAGTGTAGGCTGTTCGCGATTTCCCTCCGAGGGAAGGCAAGTGACTGGTTCCACCAGTTGTCGGAAGGCCCCATCTACTGCTTTGAAGACCTTTGCCGGGGCTGAACATGCAGTTCGCCACGGCAAAGAAGTTGAAGAAGGAGGCTACGACCCTTTTCCATCTGACCCAGGGACCGAAAGAAACGCTGGGGTCTACATCGATCGCTTCCAGGAAGAGGTGCTACTCATCCAGGAGGTGGATGGTCGCACCCTGCGGTTGGCACTAACCTTCGGCCTTCGTGAAGGCCTCTTTAAGTTGGAGATCGGTAGGAATCCTCCCTACTCCTACGCCAACCTCATCGAAAGGGCCAACCAGTTCGTCCAGGGTGAGGCTTCCAACCGCGGCTTCCTAGCCAGGCTCACCCGAGTGACCAAGGAAGATGAGGAGGAGGAGGAGGAAAGTCCCCCCGAGAAGAGGAAGAAGGAAGAGCCCAGGAGGGCAGAAAAGCGGAAGCCAGAGGGAAGAGGTAGAGAGGAGAGAAGAGAAAGAGAACCCGGGAGGGAGGAGCCAAGAAGGAACGATGAGAAGAGGCTCATCGTGGCTCCGGAGCGTCGGGAGGAGGAAAGACGCTACCAAGTCCCCGCTAGCCGGCCACCGTGGAAGCCGGCCAGGGGACCTCAGCGTCAGGAGCGGGGAAGGAGATCCCCGGAGAGAAGACGTTTCGACAGGCCAGAGGGGCGCCAGGAGAGAAGAAGGGAGGAAGAAATGGCGGTTGCCAGGCGCGGCAATCGCCAAGGCCGGAAGAACCGGAAGCAAAGGAGGCCGCAGGTAGAGGAGGTTCCCTTCTACTATGACCTCCACCAGGTGGAAGGGCATGACACGATGCCCTGCCCAGACTTTTGGGAAGCCAGGAGAAGGATGGCAGCGGGAGAGGTTAACGGGGAGCAGCGGAGGATAGAAGCTCCGGTCGAGCAGCCGACGGTTCAGGACGCCGACCGAAGAAGGAACGAGGACCGAGTCGACCACGGAGGTCGAGGAGAGGTGGCCCCAGTAGGTCCACCGCCACCGTGTTGGCCGGGCCTATCCGTGAAGAGGTGAAGAAGTTGCTGGACGCAGGTTTTGTGTCAGAGATCCAGTACCCAGACTGGGTCTCCAATGTTGTAATGGTTAAGAAGGCTGTAGGCAGCTGGAGAATGTGTGTGGACTTCTCTTTATTAAATAAAAGCTGCCCCAAAGATTGTTATCCCTTGCCTCGGATCGACGCTCTGGTTGATTCGGCCGTCGGTTTTCCTGTAATGAGTTTTCTTGATGCGTTTTCGGGATACCACCAGATCCGGATGTATCCCCCCGATTGCCGCGATGTTTCCTTCATCACTGGGGATGGGTGCTATAGCTATAAAATGATGCCCTTTGGGCTAAAAAATGCAGGAGCAACCTACCAGCGAATGATGGATCTTGTCTTCAAGGAGCAGAAGGGAAGGAACCTGGAGGTGTACGTGGACGACCTCTTGATCAAGAGCAAGAGCGTCACAGAGCATATAGCAGATCTGGTGGAGACCTTTGCAACGTTGAGGAAGTTCAAGATGAGGCTCAATCCGGCGAAGTGCGTGTTCGGAGCTGGAAGGGGAAAGTTTTTGGGACACCTCATCACCCCGGGAGGAGTGGAGCCGAACCCTGACAAGGTTAAGGCAATCCTAGAGATGCCCTCGTCGAAGACCATGAAGGAAGTTCAGAGGCTGACAGGAAGGTTGGCAGGTCTCACCCGCTTTCTATCTAAGGCGGGAGAGAAATGCTCTCCCTTTTTCAAGACGCTCCGCAAGAGCGAGAATTTCGCATGGTCCGACGAGTGCGAAAAGGCGATCGGAAGGCTAAAGGAGCAGTTGACTCAGACACCTCTCCTTCAGAGCCCGAAAGAAGGTGAAGACCTACTCATTTATTTGGGAGTAGGGGTGGAAGCGGTAAGTTCCGGGTTGGTCCGAGAAGAAGGAAAGAAGCAGCTCCCAATCTACTATGTTAGCCAGGTGCTCAAGAAGGGTGGAGTTGAAATATCCAATCTTGGAGAAGCTCGCCTTCGCCTTGGTGGTGTCGGCGCGGAAGCTTCGGCCTTATTTTCAAGCTCACTCCATCCAGGTCATAACTGACCATCCTCTCTGAAATATCTTGGAAGGGGTGGAGCACTCGGGGAGGATGGCGAAATGGTCGGTAGAACTCAGTGAGTTCGACATTTCCTTCTCGCCCCGGGTGGCGATCAAAGCACAGGCGGTAGCAGATTTCTTAGCCGACTTCTCGGTGGAAGCGGAACCGGGAGAGGAGGCTTCTACTCCCATCCCTTGGAAGATGTTCGTGGACAGAGCCTCAGGCAGGAGCTCTGTGGGGGTGGGCATCGTTCTTGTCAGCCCACAGGGAACTAGGATCGAGCAAGCAGTCGAGATCCTCTTCCCCGTAACGAACAATCAAGCCGAGTACGAATCCATCATAGCAGGCCTGCGCCTCGCAAAGGAGCTGGGCATCCAAGACGTCATGGCTTTCACCGATTCAATGGTGGTCGCGTCTCAGATTCGGGGAGAGTTTGAAGTACGCGACCATTCTGCAAAAGTACCTCATGAAGGTGAAAGGATTGATTGGAAGCTTTCAATCCTTCTTCGTCGAGCACGTACCGAGAGAGGAGAACTCGGCAGCGGATCGTCTGGCCAAATACGGGCCAAGAGCAGGAGGGACTATCACGGAGTTGTTTCGACCATCCATTGAGGAAGGAGAGATGATGGAGATCGATCATCGTCCTTCGTGGATGGATCCGTTCATTTCCTTTCTAAGTTATGGGCAACTTCCAGCCGAAGAAGGGGATCAAAGGAGGTTTCGGTACAAGGCGGCGTATTATTTATTGCAAGATGGGGAGTTATATCGCAAGAACATCTCGGGCCCTCTGGCTAGATGTGTCTCCGAAGAAAAAGTACCTCGAGTGTTGGAGGAAATTCACTCGGGAGAGTGCGGAAGCCATTCTGGGACTCACACTTTGGAGCATAGGATCCTGAGACATGGCTACTTCTGGCCCACTATCCGTAAGGATGCGGAGGCCTTCTCGAAAAAGTGCCTGAAGTGTCAACTGTTCGCCCCCCTTCATCTGCAGCCGGCCCAGCATCTTCGTTCTATCACCGCCCCGTGGTCGTTCGCTATCTGGGGAATGGATTTGATAGGCCCCTTTCCTTCAGCCAACTGGCCAGAGGAAGTTCATTCTCGTCATGATCGACTATTTCTCCAAGTGGATTGAGGCCAAGGCTTTGGCCAAAACCACCTCTCAAGTCGTGAAGAACTTCATCTGGGGAGAAATCGCCTGCAGATTCGGGATTCCTCTCGCCATCGTCACCGACAATGGTCCACAGTTCGCCAGTTTGGAGCTGGAGGATTTTTGCAGACAGCTCGGAACTGATCTCCGGTTCGCGTCAGTACATCATCCCAGGAGCAATGTACAAGTAGAGGCCGCCAACAAGTTAATTATCAACCTACTAAAGAAGAAAGTCGAGAACCTAAGAGGTAATTGGGCGGAGCAGCTCCCCTCGGTGTTGTGGGCTTTGAGAACCACTCCTAGCTCAGCCACAGGGGAGACCCCGTTCAAACTCTCTCACGGGTCCGAAGCTCTCATCCCAGTAGAGTTCGAGGTCAGAAGTCCTAGGGTGATTGCGGCAGAAGACGGGGATGAAGAATGGCGACTAGAGAATGAGGAAGCCCAGAAGCTGTCCCTCGACTACATTGAAGAGCTCCGAGATCTAGCCTCGGCTAGGCAGGAGGAGATCAAGCGTCGCATGGCAAGACACTTCGACAAGCACGTTCGTCTCAAGCACTTCCAAGCAGGTGACCTAGTCCTGAAGAAAGTGGACGCAGCTGGGAGATCAGCGGTCGTAGGAAAGCTCAACCCTAATTGGGAGGGACCTTTCATCGTCCACGAAGCACTTGCAACAAGAGGGTATCGCTTACAGAATCAAGAAGGGGAGCTCTTGGGGAATACATGTAGCGGCGATGATCTAAAGAGGTTTTATCCCTAAGCAGGGATGTATACCCTTCTCTTCTGTAAATTGATTGCTTAAAAATAAAACCCCCTGAAACAAGAGATGAGGAAGATTTTTCATAATAACAAGCCTTAAAAGAAGAAAACAGGTGAAGTTGATCTCCTAGTCAGGTTGGGAAACTGGCCTCCGACTTGATTCTCGTAAAACCCAAAACGGATGATGGGACAGTGCCTCGGTTGTGCGTTCCCTTAAGTCCAAGCCTCTGCATTGACGGTCGAGATCAGCTCCCCCCTTGAGCGTTGGCCGCGGTTCCCACTGACTGCATTTCTCATCCGACTGGAGAGATTATCAAAAAGAAGTCTGGACGCCGACCTCCCAATTCGACGAAGAGATGATCGACTTAACCGATCAGGGGACCCTTGAATAAAGGTGTTGTGTACCCTCGAGGGCTGAGAGCCCGTAACAAGCAATTCGTTTCCAATTATTTCCTCCAATCATGTGAGTTAATGTACCTAAGTGTGCTTAACTCCCCGTTTAATTGTTGAGCAACAGGAAACAGGTAGGGTCGACATCTAGCATCCGAGCAGGATGGAGACCTTGGGATGTTGTGTTCCCTTGGAAGGTGCTCCTCTGGAACCTCCCCGACAGTCATTCCCTACTGTGTCGACCCCTTCAACAGCAGGATGGAGACCTTGGGATGTTGTGTTCCCTTGGAAGGTGCTCCTCTGGAACCTCCCCGACAGTCATTCCCTACTAAGTCGTTCTCTTCAATAGCACCAGCTTCGCACTAGAAGGAAGGCTATCGGGAATATGAGACCCCTTGGCCCCGACCGTCTTTTCCTATCTAACGGCCTTTTCAGAAGTCAGGGTGCGAGCAGGATACCAACTCGCAGGGGCTAGTGCGAGTAACCCTATAGGAGAGAAGCCAAAATAAAAACTGAGCAGGTCGAAGAAGCGAGCAAGGCAGATGGTCGGCAGACCCGATTTCATCCTAAGTCGCCCTGACGAGAAAGACAAGAAAACATGCGAGCCTACGAGCCTAGCGACATCATATCAGCGCAAGGAAGATTCACCAAGAAAATAAATATTACTATCAAAATGAATGTTATCTACCAAAAAATATGCTCGCAGAGCCGCGAGAAGCACAAAATTGTCAAAAACAAATATTTCACTTAGACCGTGGAGCATAGTCGGCCGAATCCGACTCGTTCTCTTCCTCGTCGTCTTCCTCCTTGCTGGCGTTCAAGATGTATGACAAAAGCCCCTCCGTCGTCAAGCTTTCCGCCCCAGGAACCAGCAAGCCGGCCACCGAAAGCTTCGCGAAAACTAAGTCCGCGACGGCTAGGGCAATCTCTCGTCGAAGAGACGAGAGCTCCTGCGACGTCATGAACGATCCAGGAGTTCGGCGAGAAGGTCCGGCTTCCGAGAAGGAAAGTGCAGCCATCCTCGATTCCAACTCGGCGTTTCGAACCTGCGACGCCTCCAGCAAGACTTGGCTCGCCCGCAGGTCGCACTCGAGCTTGGAGATCGTCTCCACCGCCACCAACTGCTCTTCCTGTAGATGCGAGAAGGACAAGTTAGAAGATATGAAGAAAAGAGAGCGGGTTTCAATCTTAGCTCGCGTAAAGTACCAAGATCACCTCGAAGCTCCGACTGGATTCGGCTTTATCCTCGGCCGCCTTGGCGCGCCTTAGAGCCTCGTCCTCCTGCTTCTCGGCCTCCATCGTGAGCTTCCGATAAAGCGTGAGCTCCAATTCAGAGCCGAGGAGATTCCGCGCGGTTTGATGAAATAACTCCGAAGCTCGCAGCATTGTCCGCAATCCCTGATCAACCAGAAAGCGAGGAGAAGCCTCCCGTAGAACCTTCGCATCATCACGACCATAAAGTCCGAACAAGACGCTGAAGGCATCGTTGTTCGGGACCTCATCCTCGCTCCACGAAGGCAGGCAAGTGCTTAACGACACCTCGCTGCGCTCCCGGCTCCAGGTGATCAGCGGCTCGCCATCCAAGCCCCTATTCAGCGAACCCTGCCCAAAGTTGGGATGGTTCTCAGGGACGCTGTATTCCTCCGCGCGAGCTCGCTCCTCCGCCACGTGCCGGGCAACCTCCTTCCTCTTCCTTTTCTTGATCGTCGGTGGTTCGCCTTCGGCCGACCATCCAGTCGCGCGAAGGATCTCAGTCGCGTCGCCGTCCCCAGGATGGATCTCCGCGAGCGGAGATCCCTGCTCGCCTTCCTCCTCCTCGCCTTGTTGCATTGTCGCCGGATCAACCGCGGGAGATCGAGGAGGTGGGGTCTGACCCCCCACAGGAAGAGCCATGGACGGAAGATGTCGCAAACCTGAAGACAGTCGTTAGACCAAGAAACAAAGATAAAATTAATGTTAGCAGCGACTAAGGAAAGTTACCCTCGCCAGGCTGCACGAAGGCGAGGTGGTCCACGTCCCATCGCCAGAACTCGATATCGAGTTTCTTGTTCTTCAAGGCGAGGAAGAGTTCCTCGCGTCGGCCCCGGAGCGATGGAGTGGCGAGCGCCCCAGAAGGTCTCTGCTGAGGGCGATTTGGTATGTGCGAAAAGTCACCGGTGACAAAGATGAACTTCTTGCTCCACCGATGGACCTTGTTCAAAGTCCCAACCACCTTGCAGTGATGGCTGCCGAAGAAAATCACCCCGTCCTTGGTCGCTCCCATATAGAAGATCTTGCGGAAGACGTCCAAGTCGAAAGAGATCTTCTCGCTACGAAGGAAGAAGAGGTAGCCGATGATCATCGCTACCCCATTCGTATTGATCTGGGCGGGGACCCAGCCGTAGTACCGGAGGATCTGGCAGAACTCAGGCCAGAGAGGAAGGCGCAGGCCGACCTCGAAGTGCGAAAGGGAGAAGGCGAGCTTGCCCTTCGAGAAGGTGTTGATCCGCTCGTGGGGAGCGGGAAGGCCGACCCGGAAGCCTTGCGCGAGGTGTTAATGGACGAATCTCTCCAGATCGTCCGCGCGAGTAACGGGTTTCTTGAACTTATGCGTGATAAAATTCTCGGCATAAGTCAAGCGGCGGGTCTCAGCTTCCAAAGAAGGCGTCATCGCAGCGAGTAGGAAGAAGGAAACGAGAAGGAAAGGCAATTGAAGAAGTTCGAGAAAGCGCGCCGATTTTGGACCCCTACCCCCCTATTTATAGAAATCGACAACAGGAAAGGAAAAGGGGGGGGGGGGGGGTCGCGACGAAAGTTCGTGCGAGGTTTCTACCTACTCGCCAACTTCGAAGTCGCACAAACTACCTTATACGCGAAGTGCTGGCCACTCTTCTCGCGTCTAAGAGACGATCTACAAAAATGCAAGAAAACCCTGCAGAAGACAAAGTCAACATAAACGCGATCAAGCAATACGGTTTAAAGTCACAACACACAGTCAATTCTAGATTATTACAATACTCGCAGAATAATGTTCTAAAAATACAAATCAACAAGCAATCCTAATTGACATGAGGATCGCCGCGCCTATCCGAGGTTGCACCAAGCCGCCCATTGAATCCCAGCTGGCGCGCGAAGGCCATCTGCTCATTCGCTCTCGCCAAGAATTCCTCGCCAAGCCGGATGTGCTCCTCCATACGATTCAACGTCCCAAGGGACCCAATACTCGCCCGAAGGCTGCGCACTTCCGCCCTCAGCGCCTCATAGCGATGTTCTATGCCGACCATCCGACTGTCCAACTCGGTGACGAGATAGTGCTTTCCCTCTACCATCTCTAGCCGATGCTCGAATCCTTCGATATTTGAGACGCGTCCTTCAAGCGAGGTTATTCGCCGATGAACCTCGTAGGCCAGCAACCTCTCTACCTTTATCTCCAGGTCGAGGTAGGCGGAGGCCATCTTCGTCCTGTACTCGCGAGTAGGAATTCCGAGCGCCTCAATAAAAGCAGACCCCGAAGACGTGGCACGGGCTGGAAGACGGCGAGTTAAAAAAAGAACCACCTAAAGATAGCACTTCACGAAGATTATACCTGCCTGCACAGGTGCCGTTCTCGGTTGATGACGAGGAGGAGAAGGTGACCGCCGAGGAACGTCCCGGCGAGGAGGAGAGGCAACCCGACGGGGAGATGGAATCCGTCGAGGACTGAGCCTTCGCAGAGGAGATGGCGAGGAGAAGGCGAGCGCCGAGGAGTATGCCGGCCCCCTGAGCGCCCACCCTGTCCGTTATGGGACGACGACCCGCTGTCAGGGCGCCGAGGAAGCTGAGCCGTGGGGACAACCGAGGAAGATCCTCCCTCTCCCCTTCCCCCAGGAAGGACGACCCGGGAATTCCTCAGCAGTATCCGGTTTCCGCCCGGCACGCGCTCAGGAATAGGGGATGGTGGCCGAGAAGGTTCCCGCTCAGGGAGAATGCCTGCGGGAAGGACCGGTGGAGGCGGTAGGTGCTCGGCACCTACTCGCTCTTCGAGCGGGGACGTCTGTATGTTCACCTCCGCTAAGGGCTCACCTACAAAAGAACGTCGGCATCAACAAAACGTCAGCACAAAAATCGCGATATCTCGAGAAGACGCTTACTTTCTCGGGGAGGGTCCGGGTGAGTGTTTAGGGGTTCCTCCTTGGCAGTGGATCGAGGAACTTCGTCCCCCAATCTCTCTACGGTCGATGGCGCAAGGGAAGGCTCAGGCGCGGAGGTCGCCGGATTCGCCCGAGGAACCTCCTCGGCCAAGGGGCTAAGGCGACGATCAGAGGATTCTCTTTTTCTCTTGCGGGAATCCGAGCTTTTCGTCTTCTTCATCAACTTCATCAACAGCTCGGTCTTCGCGATCATCTGCTCGGCTGACAGCATCTCGTCAATTCTAAAAAAGTGGCGTGCTAAGGAAGGACCACCCCCCTCTATTTATAGACTTCCGGGGGTCCCAGGCCTGCCGAGTAGGTACGTTTCCCGCAAGAAGAAGCTCGTCGAATAAGGATTGAATGATTCTTTCCGACCAACTACGTTGCTCGCAAGAGCGGGGATTGTGTACAACCCTCATTCTCCGAGGGTGGGACCATCTAAAGGCCACGTAGGTGGAGGTCAAGGTCAAAAGGTCAAGGCAGAAGTCAACAATCCAGAATATGAAGGAAGATCAAGAGTTTTGGTTGTGCGAGAAGGTACTTACTCGCATAGGACGAGGAGGAAAGCCCTGCCCGGCGTTCACTACCCGGCCAGGCGAGGAAATCGTGAGTTCGGACCTACTCGCCTATAGGCGACTTAGCCAACCAACTCGCCAGTTAGGTCTGAGGTCCTTACCTACTCGCCAACCTATTGCCTTGTCTAAAAAACCAACTTTAGGGGTTCGGGGATAGCCATCTGCTCCCCCCCCCCCCTTAGGATTTGTCTATAAATAGACCCCCATGGGTACCAGGAATGGCACTTGTCAAAATCAGAGCTGCCCCCCCCCCCCCCCCCCTTTGACAGTCAAGAATCTTCCCTAACAAGTGCCTACCTAGTACCTAGCTCGACCATTCGTGGTTTTGGAGGAGAAGACTGTTTAGAGCTTCTGGGTACGTGGTGGGACCTCCCTGCCGCAGCACCTGGGGTTGTGTCCTTTTTCTCTCCGTTTCGCTCGTCGTAGCTAACCAAACCTTCTCGTTCAACCGCTGGGTAAGTAGCCTCAGGCTGCATTGATCTGAATCTTGAGGCCAGGGTTTTCTAGGCGTCAACATTGGTACTCAATAGTTGGTGGATTAGCCTCCACTCTTTTGAAGTGAAACGCCCATCTCGGTCTCTTACGATGCTACGGGGCACATCGTGCAATCGTACTATGTTATCAACATATAACTTTGCTAAATTGAGTTTCTCCTTGATTTTTGGTTGAGGAAGTGAGGTCATCATTATTTTTGGTCGAGGAAGTGAGTTCATTCATTACTTTTGGTTGCAGAATTGAGTTTTATAACATAGCTTAAAATTAAATTCACAACGATTTATTATGCGTAATGTTCTTATCTGTTGTTGTCATGGCTAGGAAATATGATATCAGAACATGATTCAAATATGACACCCTCATCAGGTTGTGCACTTGGTTTATGGCAGTCTTGGCGACAAGCGTGCATATTTATATATGTGAGGATGTAATCTGTGCGTGGATTTTTTTGCCTATATAATCCTTTTTATTGAAATTTGCTATTAAATCAAGTTTATAATTAACTAAATAGAACTTTGTCTGTAAATGATCGGTGAGGAATAACTATATAGGCGAGGACTCTTACAAGCATGCAGGGTGATCTTGAGTGCAAGAGTCTTGAAATTTTACTTCATGCGCCAATAGAATTTGTTTGTTTACCAAATTTTATTCCTTCTATTGTAATGTGTTGGCTAGTAATAAAGAAAACTAGCCTTTTTATTATGCAATTCAATGCTTCATTCACAGTGGGAAAAGCATAATACCGAGGTACTGCACTTTAGTATGCTCCCTGACTTACTTCCCTTGCATTTTTTGGGGGGTATTTTCCATCAGGTTTCTCAAGGATGTGTTGATTGTCATAAACATCGAACAATGTTTCCATTTTTTATTGAACTTCTTTGCATACTGATCAGTTTTTTTATTAGATTTCCTTGCCTCTGTGTAGCCTGCACTTCAGTATTCCATGGGAAACTGGCTCCGACTTGAACTCGTAACACGGAGAAACAGGATAATTCACAGTGTTTCGGTTGTTCGTTCCCTTAAGTTCCAATTTACTGCTTAGATCGATTCAGTTCAGTCCCCCCTTGAGCGTTACCGCGGTTCCAACTTACTGCATTTTTCATCCGATGGAGAAATTATCAATAAATGAGTTGGATCTCCTTTTCCAATTGATTTTGGATATCGTTTAAGATCAGGGGACTTGAATAGGTGTTTGTGTACCTCGAGGGATGAGAGCCCAACAAGCAATTCGTTTCAATTATTTCCTTCCAATCATGTGAGTTAATGTCCTCAAGTGTGCTTAGCTCCCCGTTGTTAATTGTTGTTAATATTGAACAGGTAGGAATACAAAATATTCCATGTGATTATGATTTTCTACTCTTATAAAATTACTAGCATCTTCGAACGGGCTACGCCCGTTCTCGATGCGTCGCTACGAGGCTTCCCAACTGTTCGTCCGCTTGGCATTGAATGCGGGCTTCGCCCGCTTGGCATTGAATGCGGGCTTCGCCCGCTTGGCATTCAATGCGGGCTTCGCCCGCCCAACCCCCCGGCGAACTCGCCAGGGGTTGTCCGGCCGCGAGCAATGCACACCAAGCATATTCTGCGTGACGGCAAAATTAGCAAGCGGCGACATTAGGCCGGGGCGATCTACCTCTTCTCAGCAGTCAAGGAAAATAAATGCAGGAGAGTACCTCTTCTCAGCTAAATAATTAGGTTCCTTCAATGACAATCTTCTATCAACAGCTAAAGTATAGACGAAAAGCACGATCTTAATGCAAGCTCACAGACGGAAGGAGCAGACGGAAGGAGTGAATACAAAACAATGAAGCAATGCAATTTTGAATGTGAACAAATCTTGAGTAAATCATAGTTGCAGATATTAGACAATTTTCGATTTCATCCTAAGTACGCCATGACGAGAAAGACAGAAAACATTGCGAGTACGCAGCCTATGCAATTCATTCATTATCAGCGCAAGGAAGATACAACATATAAAAACTATTCAAACTTTCAAATCATACGATCATTTGCATATTATATTGGCTCTCAAGCAAAAAAGAAGATTAAGAAAATGAACAGCAAACTTGCAACTTGAAGCATGACATAAAAATGAGCATATTAGAAACCTAATTATACAGTTGCTATAACTTTTTTCCTAAGAGCATGGTTTCCGTGCAGCATATGAGAACGTTATTGGGCACTCATTCTCTGAAGCTAAGCATTTTGTGCTTTGTCAGCTAAAAAATATGATCAATAAAACACATGGATGGAATATAAAAAATTTCCTAGGGAAAATAGAGAAGTATGCAACCAGACCAAGCTTCTTGTTAGAAACTTAATCTCTGCTTCAAGTGGGGAAAGTATAGCATCAAAAGGAGTCAATTCCTCATCTTTCTGAGCAGTGTGAACTCGCCGCAGGGTCGCCTCCGCGGCAAACTGCAGAGACACTGCTTCTTTCTAAGAAAGTAATTCATCTTGATTCCACTTGGCGTTTCGAACCTACGACCATCCAGCAAGACTTGGTCAGTAGCATTAAGCATATCGATTTTCAAGAGCTGGTTCTGAAGCCTATAACTTTTCTGACATTTTTTCAAGTTTTTCAGTAACCTACCAAATCAGAGATATAGAAGCGAGTGAACAAAAAAACGGTGACAAACCAAATTAAGAACAGTAAGGAACGGATTACCTCGTGAGAGCCTTATCTTTCACTCGTTCTATGAGTTTTAAGCTCTTGATCTCACCATGAGCATCAGCTAGCTCCTGTCTCTGTCTGGGTATGAAAAACATCAAAATCTTCCTTCCATTTAAATAAAATCAACCATCAATTATATCCTAGAGAAAATACACTCTATGGCTGATGAAATAATTCCAACAGATCACCAGAATTAACCGCAATCAGATTTACCAGAAAGCGAGGAGAAGCCTCCCGTAGAAACCTTCGCATCATCACGACCATAAAGTCCGAACAAGACGCTGAAGGCATCGTTGTTCGGGACCTCATCCTCGCTCCACGAAGGCAGGCAAGTGCTTAACGACACCTCGCTGCGCTCCCGGCTCCAGGTGATCAGCGGCTCGCCATCCAAGCCCCTATTCAGCGAACCCTGCCCAAAGTTGGGATGGTTCTCAGGGACGCTGTATTCCTCCGCGCGAGCTCGCTCCTCCGCCACGTGCCGGGCAACCTCCTTCCTCTTCCTTTTCTTGATCGTCGGTGGTTCGCCTTCGGCCGACCATCCAGTCGCGCGAAGGATCTCAGTCGCGTCGCCGTCCCCAGGATGGATCTCCGCGAGCGGAGATCCCTGCTCGCCTTCCTCCTCCTCGCCTTGTTGCATTGTCGCCGGATCAACCGCGGGAGATCGAGGAGGTGGGGTCTGACCCCCCACAGGAAGAGCCATGGACGGAAGATGTCGCAAACCTGAAGACAGTCGTTAGACCAAGAAACAAAGATAAAATTAATGTTAGCAGCGACTAAGGAAAGTTACCCTCGCCAGGCTGCACGAAGGCGAGGTGGTCCACGTCCCATCGCCAGAACTCGATATCGAGTTTCTTGTTCTTCAAGGCGAGGAAGAGTTCCTCGCGTCGGCCCCGGAGCGATGGAGTGGCGAGCGCCCCAGAAGGTCTCTGCTGAGGGCGATTTGGTATGTGCGAAAAGTCACCGGTGACAAAGATGAACTTCTTGCTCCACCGATGGACCTTGTTCAAAGTCCCAACCACCTTGCAGTGATGGCTGCCGAAGAAAATCACCCCGTCCTTGGTCGCTCCCATATAGAAGATCTTGCGGAAGACGTCCAAGTCGAAAGAGATCTTCTCGCTACGAAGGAAGAAGAGGTAGCCGATGATCATCGCTACCCCATTCGTATTGATCTGGGCGGGGACCCAGCCGTAGTACCGGAGGATCTGGCAGAACTCAGGCCAGAGAGGAAGGCGCAGGCCGACCTCGAAGTGCGAAAGGGAGAAGGCGAGCTTGCCCTTCGAGAAGGTGTTGATCCGCTCGTGGGGAGCGGGAAGGCCGACCCGGAAGCCTTGCGCGAGGTGTTAATGGACGAATCTCTCCAGATCGTCCGCGCGAGTAACGGGTTTCTTGAACTTATGCGTGATAAAATTCTCGGCATAAGTCAAGCGGCGGGTCTCAGCTTCCAAAGAAGGCGTCATCGCAGCGAGTAGGAAGAAGGAAACGAGAAGGAAAGGCAATTGAAGAAGTTCGAGAAAGCGCGCCGATTTTGGACCCCTACCCCCCTATTTATAGAAATCGACAACAGGAAAGGAAAAGGGGGGGGGGGGGGGGGGGTCGCGACGAAAGTTCGTGCGAGGTTTCTACCTACTCGCCAACTTCGAAGTCGCACAAACTACCTTATACGCGAAGTGCTGGCCACTCTTCTCGCGTCTAAGAGACGATCTACAAAAATGCAAGAAAACCCTGCAGAAGACAAAGTCAACATAAACGCGATCAAGCAATACGGTTTAAAGTCACAACACACAGTCAATTCTAGATTATTACAATACTCGCAGAATAATGTTCTAAAAATACAAATCAACAAGCAATCCTAATTGACATGAGGATCGCCGCGCCTATCCGAGGTTGCACCAAGCCGCCCATTGAATCCCAGCTGGCGCGCGAAGGCCATCTGCTCATTCGCTCTCGCCAAGAATTCCTCGCCAAGCCGGATGTGCTCCTCCATACGATTCAACGTCCCAAGGGACCCAATACTCGCCCGAAGGCTGCGCACTTCCGCCCTCAGCGCCTCATAGCGATGTTCTATGCCGACCATCCGACTGTCCAACTCGGTGACGAGATAGTGCTTTCCCTCTACCATCTCTAGCCGATGCTCGAATCCTTCGATATTTGAGACGCGTCCTTCAAGCGAGGTTATTCGCCGATGAACCTCGTAGGCCAGCAACCTCTCTACCTTTATCTCCAGGTCGAGGTAGGCGGAGGCCATCTTCGTCCTGTACTCGCGAGTAGGAATTCCGAGCGCCTCAATAAAAGCAGACCCCGAAGACGTGGCACGGGCTGGAAGACGGCGAGTTAAAAAAAGAACCACCTAAAGATAGCACTTCACGAAGATTATACCTGCCTGCACAGGTGCCGTTCTCGGTTGATGACGAGGAGGAGAAGGTGACCGCCGAGGAACGTCCCGGCGAGGAGGAGAGGCAACCCGACGGGGAGATGGAATCCGTCGAGGACTGAGCCTTCGCAGAGGAGATTGGCGAGGAGAAGGCGAGCGCCGAGGAGTATGCCGGCCCCCTGAGCGCCCACCCTGTCCGTTATGGGACGACGACCCGCTGTCAGGGCGCCGAGGAAGCTGAGCCGTGGGGACAACCGAGGAAGATCCTCCCTCTCCCCTTCCCCCAGGAAGGACGACCCGGGAATTCCTCAGCAGTATCCGGTTTCCGCCCGGCACGCGCTCAGGAATAGGGGATGGTGGCCGAGAAGGTTCCCGCTCAGGGAGAATGCCTGCGGGAAGGACCGGTGGAGGCGGTAGGTGCTCGGCACCTACTCGCTCTTCGAGCGGGGACGTCTGTATGTTCACCTCCGCTAAGGGCTCACCTACAAAAGAACGTCGGCATCAACAAAACGTCAGCACAAAAATCGCGATATCTCGAGAAGACGCTTACTTTCTCGGGGAGGGTCCGGGTGAGTGTTTAGGGGTTCCTCCTTGGCAGTGGATCGAGGAACTTCGTCCCCCAATCTCTCTACGGTCGATGGCGCAAGGGAAGGCTCAGGCGCGGAGGTCGCCGGATTCGCCCGAGGAACCTCCTCGGCCAAGGGGCTAAGGCGACGATCAGAGGATTCTCTTTTTCTCTTGCGGGAATCCGAGCTTTTCGTCTTCTTCATCAACTTCATCAACAGCTCGGTCTTCGCGATCATCTGCTCGGCTGACAGCATCTCGTCAATTCTAAAAAAGTGGCGTGCTAAGGAAGGACCACCCCCCTCTATTTATAGACTTCCGGGGGTCCCAGGCCTGCCGAGTAGGTACGTTTCCCCGCAAGAAGAAGCTCGTCGAATAAGGATTGAATGATTCTTTCCGACCAACTACGTTGCTCGCAAGAGCGGGGATTGTGTACAACCCTCATTCTCCGAGGGTGGGACCATCTAAAGGCCACGTAGGTGGAGGTCAAGGTCAAAAGGTCAAGGCAGAAGTCAACAATCCAGAATATGAAGGAAGATCAAGAGTTTTGGTTGTGCGAGAAGGTACTTACTCGCATAGGACGAGGAGGAAAGCCCTGCCCGGCGTTCACTACCCGGCCAGGCGAGGAAATCGTGAGTTCGGACCTACTCGCCTATAGGCGACTTAGCCAACCAACTCGCCAGTTAGGTCTGAGGTCCTTACCTACTCGCCAACCTATTGCCTTGTCTAAAAAACCAACTTTAGGGGTTCGGGGATAGCCATCTGCTCCCCCCCCCCCCTTAGGATTTGTCTATAAATAGACCCCCATGGGTACCAGGAATGGCACTTGTCAAAATCAGAGCTGCCCCCCCCCCCCCCCCCTTTGACAGTCAAGAATCTTCCCTAACAAGTGCCTACCTAGTACCTAGCTCGACCATTCGTGGTTTTGGAGGAGAAGACTGTTTAGAGCTTCTGGGTACGTGGTGGGACCTCCCTGCCGCAGCACCTGGGGTTGTGTCCTTTTTCTCTCCGTTTCGCTCGTCGTAGCTAACCAAACCTTCTCGTTCAACCGCTGGGTAAGTAGCCTCAGGCTGCATTGATCTGAATCTTGAGGCCAGGGTTTTCTAGGCGTCAACATTGGTACTCAATAGTTGGTGGATTAGCCTCCACTCTTTTGAAGTGAAACGCCCATCTCGGTCTCTTACGATGCTACGGGGCACATCGTGCAATCGTACTATGTTATCAACATATAACTTTGCTAAATTGAGTTTCTCCTTGATTTTTGGTTGAGGAAGTGAGGTCATCATTATTTTTGGTCGAGGAAGTGAGTTCATTCATTACTTTTGGTTGCAGAATTGAGTTTTATAACATAGCTTAAAATTAAATTCACAACGATTTATTATGCGTAATGTTCTTATCTGTTGTTGTCATGGCTAGGAAATATGATATCAGAACATGATTCAAATATGACACCCTCATCAGGTTGTGCACTTGGTTTATGGCAGTCTTGGCGACAAGCGTGCATATTTATATATGTGAGGATGTAATCTGTGCGTGGATTTTTTTTGCCTATATAATCCTTTTTATTGAAATTTGCTATTAAATCAAGTTTATAATTAACTAAATAGAACTTTGTCTGTAAATGATCGGTGAGGAATAACTATATAGGCGAGGACTCTTACAAGCATGCAGGGTGATCTTGAGTGCAAGAGTCTTGAAATTTTACTTCATGCGCCAATAGAATTTGTTTGTTTACCAAATTTTATTCCTTTCTATTGTAATGTGTTGGCTAGTAATAAAGAAAACTAGCCTTTTTATTATGCAATTCAATGCTTCATTCACAGTGGGAAAAGCATAATACCGAGGTACTGCACTTTAGTATGCTCCCTGACTTACTTCCCTTTGCATTTTTTGGGGGGTATTTTCCATCAGGTTTCTCAAGGATGTGTTGATTGTCATAAACATCGAACAATGTTTCCATTTTTTATTGAACTTCTTTGCATACTGATCAGTTTTTTTATTAGATTTCCTTGCCTCTGTGTAGCCTGCACTTCAGTATTCCATGGGAAAAGGGAATGCGATGATTGCTATGGACTTTAACACGGAGACACAGAGATAACTTCAAAATTAATTCAGAGTGTTTCGTTGTTATTTGTTCTGAATTTACTGCTTAGAATGAGTTTCACGTTCGTAAAGGAGTAAGAGATCGATTACAGAATGTTCCAAGTTCCTTTAATTCATGTTTTTTTGTGATTAATCTTATTGAAATTTATTTCAATAAGATGAAGCTTAAATTGTCCTTTTACATATTGTATTTTGGTATCTCTTTAAATTCAGTTTGCATTCTTCAATTTTTGTACATCTCGTTTAAGATGGTTCGGACATGTAGATAAGAGACCATCATTTGAGGCACCTTTTTGTATGATAACAATCAAACATATGTTCCTTTCATTGAGTTTCAAGCTTATAATGTCCTCGTGCTTTGTGCTTCAGAGTTTCATATAGCTGAAATGTTGTTCGTTTTTGTTAATATTGAACAGGTAGGAATACAAAATATTCCATGTGATTATGATTTTCTACTCTTATAAAATTACTAGCATCTTCGAACGGGCTACGCCCGTTCTCGATGCGTCGCTACGAGCTTCGCCCGCAACCAAGCGGGCTTCGTCCGCTTGGCATTGAATGCGGGCTTCGCCCGCTTGGCATTGAATGCGGGCTTCGCCCGCTTGGCATTCAATGCGGGCTTCGCCCGCCCCACCCCCTCGGCGAACTCGCCAGGGGTTGTCCGGCCGCGAGCAATGCACACCAAGCATATTCTGCGTGACGGCAAAATTAGGCGAAGCGGCGACATTAGGCCGGGGCGATCTACCTCTTCTCAGCAGTCAAGGAAAATAAATGCAGGAGAGTACCTCTTCTCAGCTAAATAATTAGGTTCCTTCAATGACAATCTTCTATCAACAGCTAAAGTATAGACGAAAAACAGGGACGATCTTAATGCAAGCTCACAGACGGAAGGAGCAGACGGAAGGAGTGAATACAAAACAATGAAGCAATGCAATTTTGAATGTGAACAAATCTTGAGTAAATCATAGTTGCAGATATTAGACAATTTTCGAAGTGATCCTATACCCAATTAGAGTAAGCAACATACATATAAAAAATTGGTTAAACATAAAGAAAACATGAGTATGCAGTTTTCTATTCAATTCATTTGTTAACATCAGTAAACCCATATACAACATATAAAAACTATTCAAACTTTCAAATCATACGATCATTTGCATATTATATTGGCTCTCAAGCAAAAAAAGAAGATTAAGAAAATGAACAGCAAACTTGCAACTTGAAGCATGACATAAAAATGAGCATATTAGAAACCTAATTATACAGTTGCTATAACTTTTTTCCTAAGAGCATGGTTTCCGTGCAAGCATATGAGAACTGTTATTGGGCACTCATTCTCTGAAGCTAAGCATTTTGTGCTTTGTCAGCTAAAAAATATGATCAATAAAACACATGGATGGAATATAAAAAAATTTCCTAGGGAAAATAGAGAAGTATGCAACCAAGACCAAACCTCTTGTGTTAGAAACTTAATCTCTGCTTCAAGTGGGGAAAGTATAGCATCAAAAGGAGTCAATTCCTCATCTTTCTGAGCAGTGTGAACTCGCCGCAGGGTCGCCTCCGCGGCAAACTGCAGAGACACTGCTTCTTTCTAATCACCAGTAATTCTCTTGATGTCCACATTTTGATAACATTAATGGTGATCCAAATACTACCATGAAGTTTATTATACATGAAAAAAAATCAGTAGACATTATTAAGCATATACCTTATTTTCAAGAGCTGGTTCTGAAGCCTATAACTTTTCTGACATTTTTTCAAGTTTTTCAGTAACCTACCAAATCAGAGATATAGAAAGCGAGTGAACAAAAAAAACGGTGACAAACCAAATTAAGAACAGTAAGGAAACGGATTACCTCAGTGAGAGCCTTATCTTTCACTCGTTCTATGAGTTTTAAGCTCTTGATCTCACCATGAGCATCAGCTAGCTCCTGTCTCTGTCTGGGTATGAAAAACATCAAAATCTTCCTTCCATTTAAAATAAAATCAACCATCAATTATATCCTAGAGAAAATACACTCTATGGCTGGTCAATCTAATTGAACAACAGATCACCAGAAATAACAGAAATCAGAAGTTTACTATCAATTCAACCGGCCGTGCTCGGTCAGTTGCAATACCAGAAAATACATACTATGGCTGATCAATCCCACTCGCTATAGAGAAATAGTGATTCAAGTAACTTAATCTATTCCCAAGTAAAAAAGAAACCACTGATGAGCTTCAGAGATTAAATCTGACCGGAAAGCGCATATGCCAAGTTGGGTTGTTGCCCTGTTAAATAGGATCTGTGATGATATAGCCACACATTGATATGGTAGCCATGCATCACCAAAAACAGCATCTATAATCAAGCAACAAAGGATCAAGAAACTATGATGATGTATTTCTTCAAAATTTAGAATTGAAAAAAAGTCAATAAACTTGTAAATCTTAAAATGTCTAAAATGTGGTTGGCTCCTTAAAGAAATGCCTGGACCTATAAATTTATTTAAGAGTAAATGATTTTAAACTGGACACGTGCTTCCACCAAGAATTACTCTTCCCAGTTGTGCTTCCACCAAGAATTACTCTTCCCAGTTATAATGTTAAGCATCAAAATCCCAAAGTTGAAAACATGAAGGAATTTAGACTCTGCTTGTACCAGTCAATAGAATGATGAAGTTGGATTATTGTTCAGTCATATAATTAGGCATCACACCATTATATAGAAAAAGGTAATTAAGAGGGGTATGTTCCCCTTTACTGAGCAGTAAGAGACCTGGGTGAAGAGATAAGAGATGAAGTTAACATAGAGTAGATGAGTAGCTTTAACATGGATTACCAAGCAACGGGTGTAACGACCCAGCTTTGGCGTTCGAGCGGGACCACGTCCACGATCTGTCCTCAGCTGACCTCGTTACCGGGCTGCAGCCCAAGCACCCAACCCTTCTCCAGCCCACTGACGGGTTGTTGGTGGCCACAGCCTCCCTTCGATGAGCCAAACTCGATAGTCAAGCATGCACCACGGGGACTTCCCAGGAGGTCACCCATCCCAGTACTACTCCAGCCCGAGCACGCTTAACTATGGAGTTCTTTCACTTCTCATCACCAATTGAGCTGCAGCATGAAAGTTCTAGATCTCGACGAGATCTACAACTTCCGTGTTGAACACTTTTCCTAAAAATGCATGTACAAAGCGTATTTCTCAAAAGCGCGTAATAATTCATATAAATTGCGGTGCACATAGCCAAAACTGCGGTGCTTTTAACAACTATCTTTTTATGGGATGATTTATATAATGACATGGTGTTTCTTTGGTAATGCATGCATACATCGAGATGTACTTTTTTTTTCTTCTTCTGAATATATACTTTTATTCTTGGGTAATTTGGAGTGAGTCTGGCAACTAGGCACCAATTGAGATATGTTGACCGCCCGCAACTCAACTTAATTGCTCTTAAAATTGTGTAGTCTTCAAATTTTGTTGTCAAATATATTATTTATTTACACTAAAATTTTTGTTTTCTCGAAGACTATAGTAGGTAGAGCTGTCACGGTTCCGGTTCTACTAAAACCGTGAAATTTATTTCAATAGGATGAAGCTTAAATCGTCATTTACCTATTTTGGGCGAGTACAGCAGGTGATTCTCGGAAGTGATGAACAGCTCCTACCTGAATGCATTTGAAGAGCAAATTGCTTCTATCCCTGAAAGCTTATAAAGCCCAATAAATTCTAGCCCAGTAAATGTGAAGAGCAAATTTTAGCAGGATTAACCGAGAAGTTAAGGCTCATTCCAGCCCAGTAAATGCGAAATTTTAGCATTTGCAGGGTTTGGATCTAGGGGAAGAAGAGTTTTTATTTTTTGTTATTTCTCCACCTTTGGATTTTTATGGGATGATTTGTGTTAAAAAGAATTGCTTGGAGCCTGTCCAGATTTTATATAGAGCGATGTTATTAGCAGTCCTACGATGGCTATTCGCAGTCCTAAAAACACTTAAAACGGCGATTCGCAGACCTAAAAACACTTAAATTCATTGGACTGTGAATATCAATGGATTGCGTTTAGACATGATAGGGCGCTTATAACATTGCTCTTTATATAATGGCATGGTATTTCTTTGGTAATGCTTGCATACATCAAAGTTTTTTTTTCGCCATCAGCAATTGAAATGTCTCTCAAAGTTTTTTTTTCTTTATAGAGCAAATTGTTGAAAGCAGAGATTATCCAAACAAGATGTTACAGTAATATCTTAATAAAATTGGTAACTTTATTTCTCAGCAGAGTGATAATATTGTGAAAGAAAAGAAAAATAAATAAAGATGCCTTTTATTCTTAAAGGAAAAGCATTTCTTCCTTCTCCTTTTTCATTTCCAATTGTTCAAGTTATGGCAATAATCCTCGAGGTCCTTAGTCAAACCAGTTTTGAAGGGATAGAGGAAGCGCAAAGCATCTAAAACGCATTCCGTACCAATTTGCACGAAAAATAGGTTGCAGCACTCAACGGTCATATAAACCTTTGTAAAAAGTATTCCCTTGGTGACTTGTCTCATGCAATCGTAGTTGACCGATGTAATGGCGTGTATGCACTCATCAATATAGTGTTTGAGCTTCTCATTTTGTGGGGTGATGGCGTGCTCCTCTTTGCCCGCAGTTTTCTGCGCCATGCTGGTGGCTAGCAGAAGGACGATGAGGAGAGCGAGACTTGTTCCACTGGCCGCCATTTATTTAGTAGAGATTGACGGTCCAATTGATATATGATACTAGGGATGCCATTTATAATGGGAAAAGTGAAGCTTGTTCACAGTTGACCGATGTAACGGTTTCAAGTTTAATGAGTATATTAAATAAGGTTTGTTTTAAATGCAAGAGTAACTTGCTTATGTTGAAGATCCTTTTAAGTCATATATTAATTTCTTGTCCAAACTCTTGGGGAAGATCAGCTGAGTAACTTCTATCCGTTGAGCCATTCACTTTTGTAATAAATAGACTCATAAATATGTTAGAATATGAGTTTCACATCTTTTAATTTGAGAATAATAAATCTCAACCTTTGGATTTTTATGGGATGATTTATATAATGACATGGTATTTCTTTGGTAATGCATGCATACATCGAGACCTACTTTTTTTTCCTTCTAAATATATACTTTTATAATTGCTTAATTTGGAGTGAGCCTGCCAACTATGCACCAATTGAGATATGTTGACCGCCTGCAGCGCAACTTAATTATTCTTAAAATTGTGTAGTCTTCAAATTTTGTTGTCAAATATATTATTTATTTACACTAAAAATTTTGTATTACTTTTTCCTTATGAATATATATTTTTATTCTTGTTTAATTTGGTGTGAGCCTGCCAACTAGGCACCATTTGAGATATGTTGATCGCCTGCAGCTCAACTTAATGTTGTGTAGTCTTCAAATTTTGTTGTCAAGAATATTATTTATTAGCTAAAATTGTGTTTTTAGTCCCTAAATTTTAATAACTTTAAGAAATCAGTCTCAATACTTATTTTGAAAGAAATCAGTCACTTAACTCTCCAATCTACTTGATTTTAGTCCTAAATCTAAATAATCTATAATAAACATATTTAATCATTTATTTTTTTAAAAATAGCGAACTTTTATAATATTTTCTATTTTAATATTATACAAATGTTGGTACAGATGTTGAAACATACTAAAGTAATATTAGTTTATTTAATATATGTTGGGTTCGGGTTCCCTCCTAGGTGGACAAAACCCGCGGCGACGGAAATCGAGAGGTCCGTAATGGGGCGGATCGAGCCGTGAAGGAATCTTGGTGCGATCATGCGTAAGATCAAAGAGATCTAAAGGTTTCATAGATGAACGGCTCATATCTATGTTCTTATATACTATTATTATTATATCATATATAATAATAATAATAATATAGAAGATATATATAAAAAAGAAAAAGAATAAATATAATCCTATTATATTTAAGCAGCCGCATACAAAGTTCTCTTATTACCCTCCCGTGTCTCCTCCCTTTCTCTCGTCCGGGGCGGAAAGGGAAAGGGGCGAATTTCGGGAGCGGGCTGCACCTAGTGGGATGGAGAAAAGAGGGGTTTTAAATTAGACCTAAATTTTTAATATTTTTATGGGTTTGCACCTAGCCAAATTTGGGCTGCACATATCATGGTTCTTATTTTATGAAATTTTTTCTTAGTTTATATCATATTTTTATCCGTTTTAATAACGTTTGTTTGAAACTGAAGAACTGAAATATAGATTTAGGGCTCCAGGTAGCCCTGCATTTAGGGGTGAATTCAAGAATTTTAATAAGGGGATTGTTAACCGCAGACCGAAAATGGCTATTCGCAAACCAATAATAGCCCTTTTTTTAGTGTTTATTATTCTCATCCAATATTCAATCCCTTTATTTGCAACAATAATAACCCTCCGCTTCTTTCGCTCGCCCGTCTCTCGCACTCCCAAATCCCGAGCGCCCAGCCTGTCGCCGACGAAGGAGGCCACACGGTCGCCGGCGATGGAGGCCACCCGGTCGCCGGCGATGGAGGCCACCCGGTCGCCGGCGATGGAGGCCACCCGGTCGCCGGCGATGGAGGCCACCCGGTCGCCGGCGATGGAGGCCACCTGGTCGCCGACGAGAAGGATCCCACTTGTTCGTCTGATTTCGCCGGTGAGTAAAGCTTCCGCCGACGCCTCTTTTAAAAGCTTCCGCCCGCCAACAATAATCCAAATTTTTTTCACTGATTTCTTCTTGCAGTAGAATATATTTGCGGTTAACATTTCAACAGTTTTTTTCAACCGATTTCTCCATCACATTTCTTCTGTAGTGATTGCCAAGAGACATTTATTTGGTGTAAATCTGTTTCTCTGTTTTCTCCATTACATTTTCATCTGCAATGCTTAGTTAAACTATGTTCATATGAACTATAACTGCATGAATTCATGTATTTTTATTTTTTATTTTTATGTTGGTCTGCGAATAACAATAATCTCTGCGAATAATAAATTAAAGTTCCTTTGGAGCTGCAAATAGTAACAATCTACGAATAGCGATTTTCGATCTGCGAATAACAATCTCCTTAATAAGGGGAGCATATGTCGTCTTCCTCCGGTCAAAAAACCTACATCTTATCGGAGTTAACTTATATTTATTTTAACTTGTATTTATTGAAATTTTTGTTTCAGAGTTAACTTGGATTTTAACTTTTATTTACTGAAATTTTAACTTGTATTTACTGAAATGTTAACTTGTTTTCTAGAAGACTCTAGTAGGGCATTAGTATCTTACTCCTAACTATTGTAAGAAGCATACGCATCACACATTGAAGCTTTATTGATAAATTGTAGTGATTAAAGTGTTACTTCTTGATTAAAATGTCAAAAAATTGAAAATATTTATCCAAGAAAAGTTAATATTTAAGTATTTACAATGCGGATGAACAATTTAAATGCCAAAAGGTTGTTCGTGAAGGGTTATTGGTCGCAGGTGCATCTCACTTGGTTGCGGGCATGGGTGTATAATAAAATCATGTAGAATGATGTCGCCCGTCGAATGTTGATGCACGTCGAATGATGCCGCCCTTCAAATGATGCCGCCCGGTGAATGATGTCGCTCAACGAATGTTGTTGCCTGTTGAAGTATGTCGCCTGCTAAATGATGCCTCCCGCTGAATTTTGCTGTATGCCGAATGTTGCTGCCCCGACAAATATTGCATCCACTCCAAATGTTGCCACCACTCCGAATGTCACTACCCTGCAGAATGTAGCCGCGCCGCCGATTGTCACCAAATACACATGGACACGCCGAATATTGCTGTCCCCAGATGTCGGCGCACAGATGAATGCCGCCGCCCCGTCGAATATGCTTGCGGGCGCATCACGTTGGCCTGCGAGCGAAGCCCGCTTGGATGTGGGCGTAGCCCGTGCTCCACATCGATCACGGGCGAAGACTGTGCTAAGATGCTAGTTATTTACAAAAGATTTATAAAAATTGACAGTCGTCTCTCCTCTAATCTTCCTGTTAATCTCCAGGCTTATCAACTGGCTCATTTCTGGATGCAGTTGGTACGTCTGTTTGTCCTCATCTGATCTGGTCTGTTGAATGGGAGATGAGCTTGTAACAAATGCTTCGTCCTTTAAAAGGCGAAATCCTCATCGCGCTGCTGCTCATGAACCCTATTCAAAAAACAATTGGTTGAATGACGGACGAAACGAAGCGGAATAAAGCAGGTGTCATCTATTAAAACCATTCTTAATATTGTATAGAAAGGCCCACTGTTTATCCTCATATTTTAAAGTCCATTTAGGCTCTTTTGTCCCACATCTCCATTCCCCTTTTATGTAACCTCTCTCCCTCTTATAAATACCCCTTCTTGGGATGAATAAAAGTTACACTCTCTATTCATATTCATCACTTTAACATGGTATCAGAGATAGATTAAAATTTTTTTCCTTGCCCGCGACCGGCTCGCGCATGCTCTTGCGCGCTCTCCCCTGCCCGCGACCGGCTCGCGCACTCCCTGCCCGCGACCGGTTCGCGCAACCCCCCTTTTTTCCCGCAATTCCTCTCGCTGCGACCAGCTGCGACCAGCTCCCCCCCCTCCCCCCCCCCCCCCCCCCCCCCCCGACTGCTCTCTCCCATCCCGCTGACCACTCGCGCCCCCCTTGCTCGCGACTGCACCCCCCTGCCCGTGACTAGCTCACCCCCCCCCCCCCTTCTCGTTGCGACCTGCTTGGCCCCCCTGCCCGCGACTGCTCGCCATCCCCTGCCTGCGACTGCTCTCGCACCCCCCCTGCAGACCTCTCGCGCCTCCCCCTACTCGCGCCCCCTCCTCGCCGAGACCTCTCGTCGCGACTGCTTGCCGCGAGCTCCCACTAGCTCGCCGCCATCTTGCCAAGCTCGCTGACCTTGTCGATGGTCAATTCTACCCTGACATATGAGTCCCGTCTCCGCATCACCCTTGATGGTACCAACTACAGGATTTGGTCCTTAGCTGTCAAAAGTCACCTTCGCAGTAGATGTCTATGGTGGCATATTTATGGCAGCACTACCATTCCTACAACCACACTTGACAAATCAACTGAAAAAGCTTTCCTTACTCTACTTGATACCTGGACTCATGACGAGCATCGGGCAATTGATGTTATCCTTCAAACTGCATCGCCCTCAATCATGCTGCAACCTGAATCTTACGACACCGCGGCCTCTATGTGGAACCATCTTCGCACCTACTTCACTCTCACTGACAGTGCGCATAAGTTTCAGCTTTTTCAAACTATCAAGTCTACATATCAAGGAAATCTCTCCATTCGCCAGTACCATGCCACCATGCTTGATCTCTGGAATCATTTGAGCATCATGGAGCCACCCCCTCTTCCAAGAGACACAAGTCCTTTCTATCAACAATACTTTGCTCTTCGCGATCGTCGCCGACTATTGCAGTTTCTTATGCATCTCAGGCTTGAATTTCAGACTTTTGCTGGCATCCTTCTTCAACGATCTCTGCCTCCTTCTTTGGATGTCGCAGTCAATGAACTCACTGCAGAAGAAAATCGCCGTCTTGCTCTTGAGAATGGTTCCTCATTGGAACCCACTGTTTTGGCCACCCCTGTCACTCATGCTATGGTTGCGACCTCTCGCCCTCCACCCAGGACATCACCATCCCACTCTGGAAATCGTCAATCTCGGACCGTGCCTGCTAATCTGTTGGAACCTTAGTTTTGATTTGAGTTAGGATCCACCTTTATTGTCTAATTTCATATCATAATATATATTATAACTTAGATTAATTATCATTAAGAAAGAAGATTGCAAATAGACATATAAATAATAGGCTGAAATATAAGAGAAGAAATGTATTTCATATATTAGCTGCGTTCGACGAACGGCGAACGGCGCTCAGCTTTCGTCGGACGGCGATCGACAGATTACAGTATAGCAGCGCTCGACAAAATATCAAGGAAGCAGCGGTCGACAAATTCCTTAGAACAACGGTCGACAAATTCCAGCCAGCGCTCGACAGATTCCCAGCAGCGCTCGACGAAAGTCCTCTGCAGTTAATCAATGTTCAGAATACCATTTGGCGAGCTCAGCCCGACGAATGACGAGCTGGGGTCGACAAATTTCTGCAGCATTTATTTTATATATATTTGCTCGACTAAATATTATATGTCTTATTCTAATATGTTGTCAAACTTTATTAAAGCAATATTTTATTTATTGCTATATATATATTGTTGATTTAACATTACAGCGTGAAGCAATAAATGCTGTAGCCGTTTGGCAGAAGCAATAAATGCTGTAGTCGTTGCAGCAAGCCAAAGACGGCAAGGATTCAAAATATTATACAGCAGAATATATTACAGCAGATTATTATATAGCTGTCTCTCTCTACAGATTTAATATATAACAGATTATATATACAGCTTATATTGCTGTACCATATAGCAAAAAGATTATATATAGAATATATTACATCTTGTTGTACAGGAATAAGAGAAGAAGAAGAAGAAAAGAACAGGAAGAGAAATACAGAGGAGCAAAAAGAAGAAGCAGAACTTCTATTATTTATCTTCTTTTTGCTAACTCCTTCTTGCAGATCACATTCATCCTGAGACACCAATCACAATCAATTGCTCAGGATCATTACTGCGTAAGAAAAAAGGAGTTTGTTCAATCAAGAGAAGAGGCCTCCACAAACTGTCAACAATTATATCAGACAGTGGGAGTTCTTCAACATCATCATCAAGATCCAAACACAACATCTCATCAGGATCATCAAGAGTCTTCTCAGCAAAAAGAGAAGAACAAAATATCTTTTCTGTTTTCTTTATTTCTCCTTCCCACCTTGTAAAGGGTTAAAACTCCCTTCAAAAGTTTACTCACGATGACATGCCACCTTAACAAAAACCTGCAGCTTGGTTTATAAGCACCTTATCAAAAGCTTATTGGTGAAATGGGCACCTGATCAAAACTCTCATTGGTGTGTGGACACCTTATCAAAATCACCTTGGTGTGAGGGCACCTGATCAACTCTCCTAGTGGATTCCTACCAGTGGGTAGAAGAGTAGATGTACCCAGTTGAGGGGAACTACTATATATCTTGTGTCATCTGGATTGCTTGGTTTGCTTGTTGTTTTATTTCTTATTATTGATGTGATATTTTTATATGCTTCTACTGTTTGATTTTATCTCTCAATCAGCAATCAGCAAACATCACATATATTTATATATATCATTTATTTTGAAAGTAAAACTTAATCAAGACTTTTAACATATAATAAGAACTAAACTCCACTTTCATAATCCCCCTGGGCAAAAATGGTGCAACTGACACAAACGCTATGAAAATTATACCACTCAAGAATATTTTGCTATTGCAAACCGCAAGGCTCAAGAAGTTGCAGGCCACCGTCCTTCTAGTCGCCCTACTCCTCAGGCCGCTACTACTTATCTCCCACCAACCTTCTCTACAGAACAGATGCAACAACTTATGGCAATGATGCAGGTCAACAGTTCCTCCTCTGACATTGGTTCCCCCTCCGCTGCTGTTGCCGCCGGTATTGCTCCTGCCTCTTGGATTTTAGACTCGGGTGCTTCCAACCATATGACGAATGATAATAGCCACCTCTAGCTCTTTCCTTACACCTCTCCCCTCATCTGTAATACCTCACCCATTGCACAGTATATAACAGTAGGTCCGGCTGGGACCCTACGCCATATAAGGTGAATAAACAAGAGGGTTACGTATTCAGTGACCCAACCAACAACATCTCAGAGTTACATAGAAACGAAAACATAAGTTAATTAAATCTTGAACCAGAAAACATGTCCACAACAAAGAATAGGAATGCATGATATATATAAAAGGTTTGGCATTACGACCATACATCAAAATGTGTTTCTCTTCTTACATATTTACAAACATCGGCACGTAGGCCGGCAATACATGAAGTAAAAACACTCAAAATAGTTGGGCCTTCGAGGGCTAGCAAAGCACAACAGCTGGGGTTCTAACCCGCTATTTCCCTCTCGTCTCGTCGGGACCTGTAAAGCATAATCCACCAAGCAGTGGACAAACAGGTAACCAGTCAGCTTTAGCTGACCAAGAATATAACGACCTCACCACATGCCCGGGGCGGTGGTACTCCTTCCCTGCAAGCAAGCAGTAGCAACATATATTTCACAGGTGCATCTAAGCACCGCATAGAAACAATCACCACATACGTCGACTCTAGGCCACACATATTGTGCTCTCAAGGCACTCTCCATCCACAAGTCCTTTTTCAACTTGGATGGTCATTTGAGCTAGGCCGTACACACCAACGTTTTCCGGCATATCCTCCATAGCCCGGTGCACCGAGGGGCGACTTCTTCACCCCCACTATGAGAGGGTTCAGATTATAGCTTGGCCCCACTCAATCATCGCGAATAACCAGCACGATGCGGGTAAGCTTTCACCTCAGCCCGATCACAAGGACGACCTCCTCCAGGTCATCATCACAGCACGCCACGTGATATCATGTATCACTGGCACTAGCGCTGATGCGAGCACTAGCGCTGGCGCTAGCTAACAGAATGCAATTCTTCCAGCTCTTTCAGGTATTTTTGAAGATTGCCTCCAGAACTCCCTGCAGAACATCACAGCACCTAGAACCTGAAAACAAGCATACATACTCAGAGTCTTTTCCGGAGTGCAATAAAGTAATATCAACATCACCAATCCAGACCAACCTGTCCAGATGGGCTTCACACAGTACGTCTATGTCCATACAACGATTCAGTCTCTATATGCAATTTCTATGAGGATAATTCATATCGACCCGTCAAAAGAAATCTATCTACTCATTATTGGAAATCTTCATGCTACTATGCAAATCAAAGGACTAGCATGTCTAGAGATTAAGGAGGAGAATCGTTACCCTTGATGCTCGTTTTGGCGTCATCAGATCAAGATTCCTCTCCATGGATTCAAAGACGGCACAAGCACGCAAGAGATCGATCTGTACAACCCTCATATTTTCCGAGTCAGTGTGACCCAACACGAGTGAGGTCGTGACGGGAAAGATGACCGTGATGCGGCAAACTGAACAACTGGAGGTCGTTAAGGGCCAAGAAAGAGAAGGCCTGGGGGTGCAAGTACTCTTGGGCGAGCGGTCCTTGGGTCCACTCGCCCAAGGCCCCGGGCGAGTGGACCACTGGTCCACTCGCCCAAGAGGGGGGGGGGGGGCGAGTGGACCTTGGGTCCACTCGCCCAAGGTGGAGGGCGAGTGGACCCAAGGTCCACTCGCCCCCAAGCCTACAGGCGAGTGGACCTGTGGTCCACTCGCCCGGGGCGGGTGGACCATAGGTCCACTCGCCCGGGGCGGGTGGACCATAGGTCCACTCACCCGGGCAGCTGGGCGAGTGGTCCTAAGGTCCACTCGCCCAGTTCAGGTGGTGGACCTTGGTCCACCTATCCTATCCCCCCTCCCCCCCCCCCCCCCCCCCTTTCTTATTTTGGTCGTTCAGATTAGTTTTTGGACTGCGAATAGTAGATTTTTGGCTATTCGCAGTCCAATTTTTGGGAAATCTATAAATAGACCCCCATGGGCATCTTGGGAAGGGTTGTTTATTGATACCCCCCCCCCCCCCTCCCTCCCGTGTGTTGAGAGAAAGCACTACCCCTCCCCTCCCCTCCCCCTGTCATTGAAGGTGGACGGTGAGGTGATCTTTAGTGCCCTTCAAGGTGCCCAGGCTCAACATTGGCTTAGGAGGGGAAGTTCCTTGAGAGCTTCTGGGTACGTGGTGGGACCTCCACACTGCAGCTTACGGGGTCGGTTGGTGGGCTTAGAGATTTTCCAAGGGTTGGGTTCCGTAGTTCTTAGTGATCAGTCAAGAGTCTCGCTCGAGTCAAGTAAGGATTAGTTGCATATCCCTTTCGAACGTCGAGATCAATTCTCTGGTTTCAACAAGATCTCCTACCCAGACTTGCCAAAAGAATCTCCTTCAGAGCCTTCCGCTTCCTTGCCTTAGGATAGAGAGGACCAAAGTGAAAACTAAGGAAATCCACGAGTTTGAAGGGATATATATATAGAATCGCTACCGCCGACGCTACCTCCTAATGCAGGCGCTAGCCCAAAGGCGGTACGGCTGATTTTTCCATAGCCGCTTAAGGAATTTGTCGAGAACGCTACCGTTGGCGCTAGCGCAACCGCCTGTGCTATCATTCGATGAATTGAATTCATGTGTGCTCAACACGATTCGTAAGAATACATTCATCGGGACCCAAATTCGTCGAGACAGCTACTGTTGGCGCTACCACTACCGCTGGCGCTAGCATTCGACGAATCGTCTTGATGTTCTCGACGACCCACATAAGTCCTTTCGTCGAAACTCACCTATTTCAACGCTAAGAGCTGTCGTCGGCGCTATTCCTAGCGTTGGCGCTAGCTCCTTAGCTTAGAACGTCGTGAACTCTCTGCATATGAAAACTGGGGTCTTATACTCCTCCCCCTTAAAAAGAATTTCATTCAGAAATTCTAATAGTGCAAATAACTACAAAGATACAAACTTGAATTTGTACCTCAATGGAACAACTCGGGGAACTCCTCAAGCATGGTCTGCTCTCGCTCCCATGAAAGCTCCTCACGACCGCAATTGTCCCAACAGACTTTGACCATCTTGATCATTTTGTTCCGCAATTGCTTGATTTCAGTATCCTCAATCCGAATGGGATTGACCCTTGTCGTTAGCCCACTATCGATTGGTACTCGAACATCATTCACAAGCATTTGAGTAGGCTTTTTCACAGCCTTCCCCAGCACGATGATGTGAAACATATCGTGCAAACCACTCAACTCTATCGAAAGAGCAAGCCGATAGGCAGCTTCATCAACACGCTCAAGTATCTCAAAAGGTCTAAGGTATCTGAGACTCAGCTTTTTCAAGCGTCGAATCCTTGACACATCCTTGAAAGGTTTGATTTTGAGATAAACTCAGTCGCTTACGGCGAACTCGACGTTCCTGTGTCTGGCATTATAGTACTTTGCTTGCCTATCTTGTGCAATCAACAATCTCTCCCGGATTGTTTGAATAGTCGAAGTAGCATCTTCAACTTCCTTTCACTTAAATAGCTTAGTCTCTCCCTTCTCCACCCAAGCCAATGGAGTACGTCACTTTTTACCATAAGGGGATTCAAAGGGCGTCATTTGTAAGCTTGTTTGATAGCTGTTGTTATAAGCGAACTCGATCATAAAGAGATGATCTTCCCACCTTTTTCTGAAATCCAAGGCGCACATTCAGAGCATATCCTCCAATGTCCTGTTGGTCCGTTCAGTCTGCCCATCCGTTTGAGGGTGGAAAGCAGTGCTAAATTTCAGCTTGGTACCTAATAGTTGGTGGATTAGCCTCCACTCATTTGAAGTGAAATGCCCATCTCGGTCACTTACGATGCTACGAGGCACATCGTGCAATCGTACTATGTTATCAACATATAACTTTGCTAACTTTTCTACTAAATCGTCTCGCCGGTTCGGAATGAAGTGTGCGACTTTCGTCAATCGGTCCACAATCACCCAAATGGTATCGTTCCCGAACTGTGATCTGGCAAACCATGGACGAAATCCATTGATATGTCATCAAACTTCCATTCCGGAATCGGTAACGACTTCAGGACACCTCCAGGCTTTTAGCATTCGACCTTCACGAGCGCACAGGTGTGACACTTGGCTACGTAAGGCGATGTCTTTCTTTAAATCCGGCCACCAGAATAACTTCTTCATGTCATGGTACATCTTTGTGCTCCTCTGGTGGATTGAGTACTTGGTAAAATGTGCTTCGTACATCAAATCCTCCCGTAATTTACCAACATTGGGGTCGCACAATCGATTGTCTTTCCACAAAAGACCGTCTTCCAAGGAGAATCGGTATTTGACCCAGCAATGGTCGTCTCTACCACATACCGCTTCATACTTTCATCAAGTTCCAATGCTAATTGGATTCTATCTGCAAGGTCATACTGCACCTCTGTCCAGTTCAAACATGTTATAGCACTGATTCTCTTGTCCATGCAAATAATGGCTAAGCCCTCCAAGTCCCTGATTAGACGCTCATCGTGCATATGAATCCAGTTTGTTTGTGCAGAAGCCCTCCGACTCAAAGCATCAGCGACAGCATTCCCCTTCCCGGGAGTGTAAAGAATCTTGAAAGTATAGTCCCCAAGGAACTCCATCCACCTTCGTTGTCGCATATTAAACTCCTTCTGGTCTATTAGGTATTTCAGGCTCTTATGGTCCGTTAAGATGTCGATCTTCATGCCATATAAATAATGCCGCCAAAGTTTAAGCGCGAATATCACGGCCGCTAGCTTTAAGTCATGGATCGGATAATTCCTCTCGTGCACTTTCAGTTGGAGAGAACCATTAGCAATAACCTGACCATGCTGAAGAAGAACGCAGCCTAAGCCGCTTCCTGACGCATCACTGTAGATTTCAAAGCCTTCTGTACCACATGACGAACATAAAATTGGCGTTGTGGTCAGACGACTCTTCGGCTCTTCAAAAGCTCACGCGCATTCTAGTGACCAAACGAACTTTTGATCTTTCTTATTCAATATCGTGAGAGGCAGAGCTATCCTCGAGAAGTTCTCTACGAAGCGCCTATAATAGCTGGCAAGTCCTAAGAAACTTCGGACTTCCGCCACTGTAGACAACACAGGCCACTCTCGTATCGCAACTATCTTCGCAGGATCCACTGCAATACCCTCTTCACTTACCACATGACCTAGGAATACCTCAACGGAACAACTCGGGGAACTCCTCAAGCATGGTATGCTCTCGCTCCCATGAAAGCTCCTCACGACCGCAATTGTCCCCCGGACTTTGACCATCCTGATCATTTTGTTCCGCAATTGCTTGATTTCAATATCCTCAATCCGAATGGGCTTGAACCTTGTCGTTAGCCCACTATTGATTGGTACTTGAACATCATTCACAAGCATTTGAGTAGGCTTTTTCACAGCCTTCCCCAGCACGATGATGTGAAACACATCGTGCAAACCACTCAACTCTGTTGAAAGATCAAGCCGATAGGCAGCTTCATCAACACGCTCAAGTATCTCAAACGGTCCAAGGTATCTGGGACTCAGCTTTTTCAAGCGTCGAATCCTTGACACATCCTTGAAAGGTTTAATTTTGAGATAAACCCAGTCGCTCACGGCGAACTCGACGTTCCTGTGTCTGGCATTATAGTACTTTGCTTGCCTATCATGTGCAATCAACAATCTCTCCCGGATTGTTTGAATAGTCGAAGTAGCATCTTCAACTTCCTTTCACTTAAATAGCTTAGTCTCTCCCTTCTCCACCCAAGCTAATGGAGTACGACATTTTTTATCATAAAGGGCTTCAAAGGGCGTCATTTGTAAGCTTGTTTGATAGCTGTTGTTATAAGCGAACTCGATTATAAAGAGATGATCTTCCCACATTTTTCCGAAATCCATGGCGCATATTCGGAGCATATCCTCCAATGTCCTGTTGGTCCGTTCAGTCTGCCCATCCGTTTGAGGGTGGAAAGCAGTGATAAACTTCAACTTGGTTGTACAACCCTCATTCTCCGTGGGTGGGCCCATCTAAAGGCCACGTAGGCGGAGGTCAAGGTCAAAAGGTCAAGGCAGAAGTCAACAATCCAGAAGACGAAGGAAGATCAAGAGTTTTGGTTGTGCGAGAAGGTACTTACTCGCATAGGACGAGGAGGAAAGCCCTGCCCGGCGTTCATTACCCGGCCAGGCGAGGAAATCGTGAGTTCGGACCTACTCGACTATAGGCGACTTAGCCAACCAACTCGCCAGTTAGGTCTGAGGTCCTTACCTACTCGCCAACCTATTGTCTTGTCTAAAAAACCAACTCTAGGGGGTCAGGGATAGCCATCTGCTCCCCCCCCTTAGGATTTGTCTATAAATAGACCCCCAGCGGTACCAGGAATGACACTTGTCAAAATCAGAGCTGCCCCCCCTCCCTTTGACAGACAAGAATCTTCCCTAACAAGTGCCTACCTAGTACCGAGCTCGGCTATTCATGGTTTTGGAGGAGAAGACTCTTTAGAGCTTCTGGGTACGTGGTGGGACCTCCCTGTAACGGTCTCCCCAGCATACAGCTCGCAAGGACGACCGCCGGCACCCCCAGCATCCAGCTCGAAAGGGTTCAGCCTAACCAAATGGGCTGCAGCCCATGCACCCCAACCCCTCTCTGTCCCACCACAGGGCACAGCGGGTTGTTGGAGACCGCAGTCCCCCTTTGATGAGAATTGAGCTAGTTAAGCGGCAGCGCGTGGACTTCCCAGGAGGTCACCCATCCCAGAACTACTCCAGCCCGAGCACGCTTAACTATGAAGTACTTTCACTTCTCATCACCAATTGATCTGCTGCTTAATTGGTGATGAGAAGTGAAAGTACTTCATAGTTAAACGTGCTCGGGCTGGAGTAGTTCTGGGATGGGTGACCTCCTGGGAAGTCCACGCGCTGCCGCTTAACTAGCTCAATTCTCATCAAAGGGGGACTGCGGTCTCCAACAACCCGCTGTGCTCTGTGGTGGGACATAGAGGGGTTGGGGTGCATGGGATGCAGCCCATTTGGTTAGGCTGAACCCTTTCGAGCTGGATGCTGGGGGTGCCGACGGTCGTCCTTGCGAGCTGTATGCTGGGGAGACCGTTACAAAAAGTGCAAGTAACATCCCCAAAACATCCAGACCCCTAAGATGCATTTTGTCATGACAAGGTCATGACATTGCTCTAAGAGACCAAAATGGGCCATGGAGGCCCCATGATTTCCATAAGTTAAGGAGGAATACACATTGGTGTGCATTTAGCAAATAATGTTGCCCTAGCCCAGAGGTGACCAAAAGACTCCAATAAGTCAACATGACCTCATCATGACCCCTATGACATCCAAGGGGGTGAGTAGACCATTAGGGACCCTTGGGGTCAACCAAATTGTTCAAATTGACCAAAAGTCAACCTTGAGCTATACTAGTTCAAACCACCTTAAATAAGGGCAATTGAACTCCAAATGATCAAATTGGACCCACACTCATATGGCAACCTCCCTAGGGGACCTAATGGACCCTAAAGCCCCTTCATAGGGACATCAATTTGGGGAAATTGGGCCAATTTATAAAAAACCCCTAATTGACCTAAGTGTGCTAAAAGCCCAAATTAATCTCCAATTGACTTAGTATGACCAAATTGATCCTTCCTAAACCCTAAGAGGAGTATAGGAGACCTAAATGAACCAAGTTTAACACTCAATTTTGGAGGGTTAGGGCAAAATCACCAAAATACCTAAATTGCCAATATATGCAATTATGTGCATTAAAGCCTCATATAACCCCACCATACTTAATTCCTCTTGGAATGGGTCCATAGGGTCCAAGACAATAATATGGGTCAATCATATTAAGTGGTGTGAGCTTGAGTCAAGCCCAAACCCAAAAATCCCCAAATTGGCATAATTGAGTCAAGAGAGCCCAAAGCTTAAATCATGTAGACTTAGCCCAATCCCATGACTCAATTGGTCAGCCCACATGGTGACCAGACCCTAGGCATGCTGAAATTCGAAATTTGGGGGAAATGAATGCCTTGTCCAAGTGTAAGAAAGGGGGGAAAAGACAAAGGAGGAATTAATGGAGTGGATGCCACATGGCATGCCTCCCCTCTCCCCAAAGCATCCTCTAAGCTCCCCCATGAAATTTCCTGCAAGTTTGAGTGAGGTGGCAGCTGGGTAGAGGGAGAATTTTAGGTGGGGGAAGAGGTTGGCCGGCCACATTAATGGCAATCCATGGGGTGAGCTGCCATTGGGCCCAATCTTCTTTCCCTCAACATGGATTCGAGCTGAGGAGTATTTTCCTGCTGAGCTGGATCTGTGGCAGTAGCTATGGAGGGAGGCGCCACCTTGGCGAAATCGCCCAAAAATGGCAACCTTAGATATAGCCTCTCCCGACCCATTCCAAGCCCGGCATTAGCTTCACGATGTGCTAAAGAGAAGAAACCCCATTATTGCAGAAGAAATCGGGCACTAGAAGGGGAGATCACCATGGAAGCTCAAGAAATTTTTGGCCATGGCAAGCTCGAGCCTCCTTCAATCTCAAGCCAAATCAAGGCAAGTTCCTTCCCCCCCCCCCCCCCCCCCCCCCCCCCCCTCCACCTGTGCTAGATTCTAGACCCATCTAGGAGTGATATCGGGCTCAAAGGAGCACGATTCCATGTGAGATAGTGGGAGATTTCTCGAGCTTTTCTTCTTGCTCGGGATCGCCGGAGAGGCCATCTCCGGTGGCCGTGTCGCCGCCTGGCGTTAGCCACCACCTCAACGGAGGTGGTGGAGGCGGTGGCCGGCGGTGGGGTGCTGCAGATTGCCGGGAAACGGTCGGAGAAGATGGCCCAGGCGCGTGAAATCGGGATCGTTGGCTCATCGGGGAAGACAATCACGTAGCCGTCGGATCTGAGCCGGATCATTAACCGCAGACCATATAAATGATAATATTATTATGAATCAAAATTCTGTCACATTTAATACCCGATGTTGTGAGCTGAAATTGAGGCTCTTAGAGGCCATATTTCGAAAAATGGCCAGATATAACTGTTTTAGTCCTTGATGTCTACTTTCCAATGGAAGTGAAATCAGGCCATTTGGTTAAGTCTGGGGCCCACAGCACTCATTCTAGTGAGGCTGGTCAAAACTCAAACCAGGTCTTTACATTGGTATAACTCTTAAATGACAATTCTGATGAACTTGATATTTTGGCTATACATGCATGCATCCTATACCTAGCCTAGGTTTGAATATCAGATTTTTGGGAGGCATTTTTGCTATAGTTTTGTTCAAAACTTAGATAATTAAATAAATGGGATTTTTGGAGTTATATAACTCCTAATGATCTCAAATTTTGGTGATGGCCCCTTTAGGGCATGAATGGCCTATGGTTAAAGTTTCATCCCATTTGCATGAGTAGATCTCCATGGGACTCAATTTTAAGTTTAGGGCTCAAAGGGGTTAATGGGGTGCAATTAGCAATTTTTAGCTCTAAGGGCTTTTAGTGAAAGTGAAGGTGTAGATCACCTTGCATGTCACTTATTTTATCCCCATGCATGCTAGGGGACTCAATATCATGTCCCCCTTGAGTTTGGGGTTTTTCACATGCATGCAAAGTAGTGTATATGAATATGTGTGCATTTAGCAAAAACTTGAGTTTGATGATTCTCTCTCAATGGCTTCAACCTTGGCAAGAGATTTACCCATGCATGTGTTGTGAATGAATGCGTCACCTTTAGGTCTATTGGAAATGGTGGGCTTATAGTATCTAGCTTGCTTAGTAATCCCACCTTTGGTCACATTTTGTTTATATGTGTGAATGTACCTTGTAGGTAGTTATTGTATACAGCCTTGCATTGTTGATTTCACCTTGGCTAGGATCATTTATGGTAGAAACAATCAACATGAGCACTGTAGAGTTTGAAGTTACCTTTCATATGCCACTGACTTTAGGTCATTTGGATAAGTACAACTCTTTCTACACCATTTTTAGTGAGACATATACAATCTGTAATTTTATGATTAAATGTCTTGTGCTGTACTTATATGTAATTCCACCTAGGATAAATACATTTCTGGAAATTGTAACCAACATTAGTAATGTAGAGTTTGAAGTTACCTTTCATATGCCACTGACTTTAGGTCATTTGGATAAGTACAACTCTTTCTACATTATTTTTAGTGAGACATATACAATCTGTAATTTTATGATTAAATGTCTTGTGCTGTACTTATATGTAATTCCACCTAGGATAAATACATTTCTGGAAATTGTAACCAACATGAGTAATGTAGAGTTTGAAGTTACCTTTCATATGCCACTGACTTTAGGTCATTTGGATAAGTAGAACTCTTTCTACATCATTTTTAGTGAGACATATATAATCTGTAATTTTATGATTAAATGTCTTGTGCTGTACTTATATGTAATTCCACCTAGGATAAATACATTTCTGGAAATTGTAACCAACATGAGTAATGTAGAGTTTGAAGTTACCTTTCATACGCCACTGTCTTTAGGTCATTTGGATAAGTACAACTCTTTCTACATCATTTTTAGTGAGACATATACAATCTGTAATTTTATGATTAAATGTCTTGTGCTGTACTTATATGTAATTTCACCTAGGATAAATACATTTCTGGAAATTGTAACCAACATGAGTAATGTAGAGTTTGAAGTTACCTTTCATATGCCACTGACGTTGGGTCATTTGGGTAGGTACAACTCTTTCTACACCATTTTTAGTGAGACATATACAACCTGTAATTGTTATGTTAGATGTCCTGTGCTGTACTTGTAAGTTGAATTCACCTAGGTTAAACTCATATCTGGAGATTGTAATCAATATGAATATTGTAGCCCTCTAGGTTACCTTTCATATGTCACTGACCTCATGCCATTTGTCTAAGTATAGCTCCTTCTATACTATTTTTTAGTAAGACATGTACGAACCTGTAAATTGTTAAGTTAAAAAACTTGTACAACACTTGTATGTTAACAACGCCTACGTTAAATTCTTTTCTGAAGAGAATAATCAACTTGAATAGAGTAGCTCCCTTTAGGTCACCATTAAAATGCCACTGATTTCATGACCTTGGGTTAGGGGTGGCCTCTTTTAGGTCACATCTAGTGAGACGTGTATAAAATGCATCAGGTGGGTTAGTGATTTGGACTCATACAAATACCTTGGAGATTGTCCGTGCCTTAGGCTTGATAACAACCACCTCTAGTTAAGAATTCAACCCGTGTGCATGAGTGGAAATCCTCTGAACTTCAAGTTGGGGTTTTGGGCATAAGGACGTAGGAAAATTTGGGTACGTCTAGCAGATGTAATAAATGGTAATTAAGGATAAAACACCCCACGGTTAATACATGACTTAGGACCTGGAGCTTAGACCAACATGGGACTGTAGTAGTTATCCCAGGACCTATAGAGGCTCAGATGTAGAACTTAAAGAGACCCCTAACTGATAATCAACGTACAACATCCCCTAGACAAACAGGAAGACCGAGACTTGGGGTTCTGGATTGTTACCCTTTGAGAACTTAGGACAAGACCTGGAACCCACTTGCACATGATAGGGTTAAGATAGAACCTTGAAAGTCAACTTAGTTCAGTCTCACCTTGGTCTGCAGACAGTAGAAACCGAATCATGGATTCGGACCCCTATCTTATGGTCACCACCCCAAAGTTACTAATCTTAGGAAAAGTAGCGGATGCCCAGTTGAGTTAAGGACTTACTCACCATGGACTGCCATTAGAACTAGAGATGACGTACCCAGAAGTAAAAATGGTGGTTGAGAGGTAAGCCAAGGAATAGTCGGACACTAGGAATGGCATGGTTCGGTGTTCAACAGACCACCGACACATGTCTGCCCGAGTCGAAAAGGTAATCCACCCTAGGATTTTAGAGCAATTGGAGAGCAAATGGGCATACAAGAACGGGTAGTAACAAAATAAAATAAACATCGTGGAAAGGGGAATTTGGGCTTTAGTCACCAGCATATTCCCTAGTACCGTTGCGATCCCTTCACCGGGTAACCCGCGGGAAGTCCAGGATTCACCCCAAGCTTCTAAGATCAACTAAATTATAGGCAAGACTAGTTAAGTAGGAGAACTGGACAAGTTAACTTTCATCCCAATCGTAACGGTTATAAGGATGGACTGGGATAGTCCGGCGAGCGGTAGGCTCGGGTTATAAGGATGGACTGGGATAGTCCGGCGAGCGGTAGGCTCGGGTTATAAGGATGGACTGGGATAGTCCGGCGAGCGGTAGGCTCGGGTTATAAGGATGGACTGGGATAGTCCGGCGAGCGGTAGGCTCGGGTTATAAGGATGGACTAGGATAGTCCAGCGAGCGATAGGCTCGGGTTATAAGGATGGACTGGGATAGTCCGGCGAGCGGTAGGCTCGGGTTATAAGGATGGACTGGGATAGTCCGGCGAGCGGTAGGCTCGGGTTATAAGGATGGACTGGGATAGTCCGGCGAGCGGTAGTCTCGGGTTATAAGGATGGACTTGGATAGTCCGGCGAGCGGTAGGCTCGGGTTATAAGGATGGACTGGGATAGTCCGGCGAGCGGTAGGCTCGGGTTATAAGGATGGACTGGGATAGTCCGGCGAGCGGTAGGCTCGGGTTATAAGGATGGACTGGGATAGTCCGGCGAGCGGTAAGCTCGTAGTTTATATATAAGACTTGTGTAGTCTAGTGAGCGGTAGGCTCGTAGTCTAAACATAAGACCAGTATAGTCTAGCAAGCGGTATGCTCGTAGTTTAAATATAAGACTTGTATAGTCTAGCGAGCGGTAAGCTCATATTTTATATATAAGAATTGTATAGTCTAGTGAGCGGTAAGCTCATATTTTACTTATAAGACTAGTGTAGTCTAGTGAGCGGTAGGCTCGTAGTCTAAACATAAGACCAGTATAGTCTAGCGAGCGGTATGCTCGTAGTTTAAATCTAAGGATGGTATAGCCTGGCGAGCGGTAGGCTCTACTTTATAAATGTTGATGCAAATATGTGAGCTGGAGGCTCAGTAGTAAATAACTAATACATGTTACTTGTGTGTAAGTTGTGGTGGGTCTTCGGTTCTGTTTTAGTCGTCACACCGACAGCAGTTCCTTGACTCGGCAGTGCCAGTGGTTTTTATTGGGGCCAGGTTGTTTTACTGCGCGTCTGACGGGACGAATCCCCTAAACCCTGCCTGGCCAATTCAGTTTAGTACGCAGGAGCTCGTGAGTACCTGGTACCGGTATCACAGCGTACGTTTGGGCCTAGGTCTGGTAGTGTGACTTACCCACCTAGGTGAGGAGACGCCCGCTCCTCTGCCACCGTTTGACCACGACAGGAGGTGCCCGAGAGGTTAGCTACCTCCGAAAAGTGGGAACTAAAGGTCTGTACGTACAGAGTCGTGTGAGTGAGTTGCATGTGTATGAAATAATAATACAGACATTGCATCATTGCATTGCATATCATAACATAGCATTTCTGCATAAACAGAGACCTCATCGTATAAATCAGTGTGGGCTCTTTTATACGATGAGTTTATACTTTCCAGATCCCTTAGCTTATGTGCCCTCGTGTGTGCATATAAGTTAAGGTTACTTTCGTAGATGCTCGTATTTATTTGCTTCTTATATTACATTGCCTTTTACACATTGCATAAACAGAGACCTCATCGTATAAATCAGTGTGAGCTCTTTTATACGATGAGTTTATTGCTTGCCAGATCCCTTAGCTTATGTGTCTTGTGTGTGCATATAAGTTAAGGTTACTTTTGTAGCTGCTCTTGTCTATTTTACTTGCTTCTTATAGTGCACCGTCGTGTACATATTGTTGTCATACTTTACTCTGCCAGCGTAGAATCGTTACCATTTAAAGTTCTGTAATTATATACATTGATAGTTTTACCACTTGTCACCTGCTTCTTGAATCACCCCTTGTTTGTCCTCCGCTTCTTCCTCCCGCACGGTGCCTAGGAGTCGCGGGTGGAGGCGGTGAGGAATATGCTGAGTCTTTTAGACTGACGGTCAGTGGACCTTATCTTTTTAGGGATGATGTACTGGAGCAGCAGGACCCCGTTTAGGAGACAGGATAAGAAGATAGGATGGAGCACGTCAACCTCTACACGTCGTCGTAGTAGCAGTTACAGTGTACGAAGACAGAGTTTGATTGCTTCCGCATAGATGTAGAGAGAGTATTGATGTACTATATTAGAACATGTACTGGGCATAAGCCCCTTTTCGTTTAGTTCCCTTTCACTTTAATTCTCATCGTGGACATTGTAATCATGTAAATTATATATGTAATGTGATTTGTGGACTTGTCGCTTCTATTTGCTTCCGTTACTATGAATTGTGGTTGGCCTAGATGATGTTGAATAGCTGGCAGGATCGGAGTATTGTGGCGGTGACCGTTGGGTATAATGGTCTCGCCGCAAGACGGCGGTTCTGGGCGGTAAGACCCGTTTTAAAAGCAAAAAAAAAGAGGGTCTTACAAACTGGTATCAAAGCTTTTGTAACGGTCTCCCCAGCATACAGCTCGCAAGGACGACCGCCGGCACCCCCAGCATCCAGCTCGAAAGGGTTCAGCCTAACCAAATGGGCTGCAGCCCATGCACACCAACCCCTCTCTGTCCCACCACAGGGCACAGTGGGTTGTTGGAGACCGCAGTCCCCCTTTTCATGAGGAATGGTTCAGTTAAGCGGCAGCGCAGGGACTTCCCAGGAGGTCACCCATCCCGTGACTACTCCAACCCGAGCACGCTTAACTATTAAGTTCTTCCACTCCTCATCACCAATTGATAACTGTTTTAGTCCTTGATGTCTACTTTCCAATGGAAGTGAAATCAGGCCATTTGGTTAAGTCTGGGGCCCACAACACTCATTCTAGTGAGGCTGGTCAAAACTCAAACCAGGCCTTTACATTGGCATAACTCTTAAATGACAATTCTGATGAACTTGATATTTTGGCTATACATGCATGCATCCTATACCTAGCCTAGGTTTGAATATCAGATTTTTGGGAGACATTTTTGCTATAGTTTTGTTCAAAACTTAGATAATTAAATAAATGGGATTTTTGGAGTTATATAACTCCTAATGATCTCAAATTTTGGTGATGGCCCCTTTAGGGCATGAATGGCCTATGGTTAAAGTTTCATCCCATTTGCATGAGTAGATCTCCATGGGACTCAATTTTAAGTTTAGGGCTCAAAGGGGTTAATGGGGTGCAATTAGCAATTTTTAGCTCTAAGGGCTTTTAGTGAAAGTGAAGGTGTAGATCACCTTGCATGTCACTGATTTTATCCCCATGCATGCTAGGGGACTCAATATCATGGCCCCCTTGAGTTTGGGGTTTTTCACATGCATGCAAAGTAGTGTATATGAATATGTGTGCATTTAGCAAAAACTTGAGTTTGATGATTCTCTCTCAATGGCTTCAACCTTGGCAAGAGATTTACCCATGCATGTGTTGTGAATGAATGCATCACCTTTAGATCTATTGGAAATGGTGGGCTTATAGTATCTATCTTGCTTAGTAATCCCACCTTTGGTCACATTTTGTTTATATGTGTGAATGTACCTTGTAGGTAGTTATTGTATACAGCCTTGCATTGTTGATTTCACCTTGTCTAGGATCATTTATGGTAGAAACAATCAACATGAGAACTGTAGAGTTTGAAGTTACCTTTCATATGCCACTGACTTTAGGTCATTTGGATAAGTACAACTCTTTCTACACCATTTTTAGTGAGACATATACAATCTGTAATTTTATGATTAAATGTCTTGTGCTGTACTTATATGTAATTCCACCTAGGATAAATACATTTCTGGAAATTGTAACCAACATGAGTAATGTAGAGTTTGAAGTTACCTTTCATATGCCACTGACTTTAGGTCATTTGGATAAGTACAACTCTTTCTACATCATTTTTAGTGAGACATATACAATCTGTAATTTTATGATTAAATGTCTTGTGCTGTACTTATATGTAATTCCACCTAGGATAAATACATTTCTGGAAATTGTAACCAACATTAGTAATGTATAGTTTGAAGTTACCTTTCATATGCCACTGACTTTAGGTCATTTGGATAAGGACAACTCTTTCTACATCATTTTTAGTGAGACATATACAATCTGTAATTTTATGATTAAATGTCTTGTGCTGTACTTATATATAATTCCACCTAGGATAAATACATTTCTGGAAATTGTAACCAACATGAGTAATGTAGAGTTTGAAGTTACCTTTCATACGCCACTGTCTTTAGGTCATTTGGATAAGTACAACTCTTTCTACATCATTTTTAGTGAGACATATACAACCTGTAATTGTTATGTTAGATGTCTTGTGCTGTACTTGTAAGTTGAATTCACCTAGGTTAAACTCATATCTGGAGATTGTAATCAATATGAATATTGTAGCCCTCTAGGTTACCTTTCATATGTCACTGACCTCATGCCATTTGTCTAAGTATAGCTCCTTCTATACTATTTTTTAGTAAGACATGTACGAACCTGTAAATTGTTAAGTTAAATAACTTGTACAACACTTGTATGTTAACAACGCCTAGTTAAATTCTTTTCTGAAGAGAATAATCAACTTGAATAGAGTAGCTCCCTTTAGGTCACCATTAAAATGCCACTGATTTCATGACCTTGGGTTAGGGGTAGCCTCTTTTAGGTCACATCTAGTGAGACGTGTATAAAGTGCATCAGGTGGGTTAGTGATTTGGACTCATACAAATACCTTGGAGATTGTCCGTGCCTTAGGCTTGATAACAACCACCTCTAGTTAAGAATTCAACCCGTGTGCATGAGTGGAAATCCTCTGAACTTCAAGTTGGGGTTTTGGGCATAAGGACGTAGGAAAATTTGGGTACGTCTAGCAGATGTAATAAATGGTAATTAGGGATAAAACACCCCACGGTTAATACATGACTTAGGACCTGGAGCTTAGACCAACATGGGACTGTAGTAGTTATCCCAGGACCTATAGAGGCTCAGATGTAGAACTTAAAGAGACCCCTAACTGATACTCAACGTACAACATCCCCTAGACAAACAGGAAGACCGAGACTTGGGGTTCTGGATCGTTACCCTTTGAGAACTTAGGACAAGACCTGGAACCCACTTGCACATGATAGGGTTAAGATAGAACCTTGAAAGTCAACTTAGTTCAGTCTCACCTTGGTCTGCAGACAGTAGAAACCGAATCATGGATTCGGACCCCTATCTTATGGTCACCACCCCAGAGTTACTAATCTTAGGAAAAGTAGCGGATGCCCAGTTGAGTTAAGGACTTACTCACCATGGACTGCCATTAGAACTAGAGATGACGTACCCAGAAGTAAAAATGGTGGTTGAGAGGTAAGCCAAGGAATAGTCGGACACTAGGAATGGCATGGTTCGGTGTTCAACAGACCACCGACACATGTCTGCCCGAGTCAAAAAGGTAATCCACCCTAGGATTTTAGAGCAATTGGAGAGCAAACGGGCATACAAGAACGGGTAGTAACAAAATAAAATAAACATCGTGGAAAGGGGAATTTTGGCTTTAGTCACCAGCATATTCCCTAGTACCGGTGCGAGCCCTTCACCGGGTAACCCGCGGGAAGTCCAGGATTCACCCCAAGCTTCTAAGAACAACTAAATTATAGGCAAGACTAGTTAAGTAGGAGAACTGGACAAGTTAACTTTCATCCCAATCATAACGGTTATAAGGATGGACTGGGATAGTCCGGCGAGCGGTAGGCTCGGGTTATAAGGATGGACTGGGATAGTCCGGCGAGCGGTAGGCTCGGGTTATAAGGATGGACTGGGATAGTCCGGCGAGCGGTAGGCTCGGGTTATAAGAATGGACTGGGATAGTCCGGCGAGCGGTAGGCTTGGGTTATAAGGATGGACTGGGATAGTCTGGCGAGCGGTAGGCTCGGGTTATAAGGATGGACTGGGATAGTCCGGCGAGCGGTAGGCTCGGGTTATAAGGATGGACTGGGATAGTCCGGCGAGCGGTAGGCTCGGGTTATAAGGATCGACTGGGATAGTCCGGCGAGCGGTAGGCTCGGGTTATAAGGATGGACTGGGATAGTCCGGCGAGCGGTAGGCTCGGGTTATAAGGATGGACTGGGATAGTCCGGCGAGCGGTAGGCTCGGGTTATAAGGATGGACTGGGATAGTCCGGCGAGCGGTAAGCTCGTAGTTTATATATAAGACTTGTGTAGTCTAGTGAGCGGTAGGCTCGTAGTCTAAACATAAGACCAGTATAGTCTAGCGAGCGGTATGCTCGTAGTTTAAATATAAGACTTGTATAGTCTAGCGAGCGGTAAGCTCATATTTTATATATAAGAATTGTATAGTCTAGTGAGCGGTAAGCTCATATTTTACTTATAAGACTAGTGTAGTCTAGTGAGCGGTAGGCTCGTAGTCTAAACATAAGACCAGTATAGTCTAGCGAGCGGTATGCTCGTAGTTTAAATCTAAGGCTGGTATAGCCTGGCGAGCGGTAGGCTCTACTTTATAAATGTTGATGCAAATATGTCAGCTGGAGGCTCAGTAGTAAATAACTAATACATGTTACTTGTGTGTAAGTTGTGGTGGGTCTTCGGTTCTGTTTTAGTCGTCACACCGACAGCAGTTCCTTGACTCGGCAGTGCTAGTGGTTTTTATTGGGGCCTGCAGGATAACATCGACATCTTTGCCTGGAGTGCTGCTGAGATGCCCGGAATCGACCCAGAGGTTGCCTACCACCACCTCAATCTCGACCCCGCGGTGAAGCCCGTCCGCCAGAAGAAGAGGTCCACCGCCACCGTGTTGGTCGGGCCTATCCGTGAAGAGGTGAAGAAGTTGCTGGATGCAGGTTTTGTGTCGGAGATCCAGTACCCAGACTGGGTCTCCAATGTTGTAATGGTTAAAAAGGCTGTAGGCAGCTGGAGAATGTGTGTGGACTTCTCTTTATTAAATAAAAGCTGCCCCAAGGATTGTTATCCCTTGCCTCGGATCGACGCGCTGGTTGATTCGGCCGTCGGTTTTCCTGTAATGAGTTTTCTTGATGCGTTTTCGGGATACCACCAGATCCGGATGTATCCCCCCGATTGCCGCGATGTTTCCTTCATCACTGGGGATGGGTGTTATAGCTATAAAATGATGCCCTTTGGGCTAAAAAATGCAGGAGCAACCTACCAGCGAATGATGGATCTTGTCTTCAAGGAGCAGAAGGGAAGGAACCTGGAGGTGTACGTGGACGACCTCTTGATCAAGAGCAAGAGCGTCACGGAGCATATAGCAGATCTGGTGGAGACCTTTGCAACGCTGAGGAAGTTCAAGATAAGGCTCAATCCGGCGAAGTGCGTGTTCGGAGCTGGAAGGGGGAAGTTGCTGGGACACCTCATCACCCCGGGAGGACTGGAGCCGAACCCTGACAAGGTTAAGGCAATCCTAGATATGGCCTCGCTGAAGACCATGAAGGAAGTTCAGAGGCTGACAGGAAGGTTGGCAGGTCTCAGCCGCTTTCTATCCAAGGCGGGAGAGAAATGCTCTCCCTTTTTCAAGACGCTCCGCAAGAGCGAGAATTTCGCATGGTCCGACGAGTGCGAAAAGGCGATCGGAAGGCTGAAGGAGCAGTTGACTCAGACACCTCTCCTTCAGAGCCCGAAAGAAGGTGAAGACCTACTCATTTATTTGGGAGTAGGGGTGGAAGCGGTAAGTTCCGTGTTGGTCCGAGAAGAAGGAAAGAAGCAGCTCCCAATCTACAATGTTAGTCAGGTGCTCAAGAAGGCGGAGTTGAAATATCCAATCTTGGAGAAGCTCGCCTTCGCCTTGGTGGTGTTGGCGCGGAAGCTTCGGCCTTATTTTCAAGCTCACTCCATCCGGGTCATAACTGACCATCCTCTCCGAAATATCTTGGAAGGGGTGGAGCACTCGGGGAGGATGGAGAAATGGTCGGTAGAACTCAGTGAGTTCAACATTTCCTTCTCGCCCCGGGTGGCGATCAAAGCACAGGCGGTAGCAGATTTCTTAGCCGACTTCTCGGTGGAAGCGAAACCGGGAGAGGAGACTTCTACTCCCATCCCTTGGAAGATGTTCATGGATGGAGCCTCGGGCAGGAGCTCTGTGGGGGGTGGGCATCGTTCTTGTCAGCCCACAGGGAACTAGGATCGAGCAAGCAATCGAGATCCTCTTCACCGTAACGAACAATCAAGCCGAGTACGAAGCCATCATAGCAGGCCTGCACCTCGCAAAGGAGCTGGGCATCCAAGACGTCATGGATTTCACCGATTCAATGGTGGTCGCGTCTCAGATTCGGAGAGAGTTTGAAGTACGCGACACCATTCTGCAAAAGTACCTCATGAAGGTGAAAGGATTGATTGGAAGCTTTCAATCCTTCTTCGTCGAGCACGTACCGAGAGAGGAGAACTCGGCAGCGGATCGTCTGGCCAAATACGGGCCAAGAGCAGGAGGGACTATCACGGAGTTGTTTCGACCATCCATTGAGGAAGGAGAGATGATGGAGATCGATCATCGTCCTTCGTGGATGGATCCGTTCATTTCCTTTCTAAGTTATGGGCAACTTCCAGCCGAAGAAGGGGATCAAAGGAGGTTTCGGTATAAGGCGGCGTATTATTTATTGCAAGATGGGGAGTTATATCGCAAGACCATCTCGGGCCCTCTGGCTAGATGTGTCTCTGAAGAAAAAGTACCTCGAGTGTTGGAGGAAATTCACTCGGGAGAGTGCGGAAGCCATTCTGGGACTCGCACTTTGGAGCAGAGGATCCTGAGACATGGCTACTTCTGGCCCACTATCCGCAAGGATGCGGAGGCCTTCTCGAAAAAGTGCCCGAAGTGTCAACTGTTCGCCCCACTTCATCTGCAGCCGGCCCAACATCTTCGTTCTATCACCGCCCCGTGGTCGTTCGCTATCTGGGGAATGGATTTGATAGGCCCCTTTCCTTCAGCCAACGGCCAGAGGAAGTTCGTTCTCGTCATGATCGACTATTTCTCCAAGTGGATTGAGGCCAAGGCTTTGGCCAAAACCACCTCTCAAGTCGTAAAGAACTTCATCTGGGGAGAAATCGCCTGCAGATTCGGGATTCCCCTCGCCATCGTCACCGACAATGGTCCACAGTTCGCCAGTTTGGAGCTGGAGGATTTTTGCAGACAGCTCGGAACTGATCTCCGGTTCGCGTCAGTACATCATCCCAGGAGTAATGGACAAGTAGAGGCCGCCAACAAGTTAATTATCAACCTACTAAAGAAGAAAGTCGAGTGTACAACCCTCATATTTTTCGAGTCGGTGTGACCCGACATGAGTAGGGTCGTTGTATTACTCGTAGTCCGTCAAGACCAAACCGAAAGTTAAGCGGACCGAGGCAGGCAGGTCGACCTCTCGGAGGCGACCAAGACCAAGCAAGGCTAGGGAATGACCCGAGGGAGGAAGAAAGGGCTTAGCGAGGCAAGTGGGGGCAATCCCCCGCTCACCCGCCCCCTTTCCTTAGGGGGGCGAGTGGGGGCAGCCCCCCACTCGCCGCCCCCTCTCCTTAGAGGGGCGAGTGGGGGCATCCCCCCACTCGCCGCCCCCTCTCCTTATAGGGGCGAGTGGGGGCAGCCCCCCCACTCGCCGCCCCTTTCCTTAGGGGGGCAAGTGGGGGCAGCCCCCCACTCGCCGCCCCCTCTCCTTAGGGGCGCGATTGGGGGCAGCTCCCCACTCGCCGCCCCCTCTCCTTAGAGGGGCGAGTGGGGGCAGCCCCCCCACTCGCCGCCCCCTTTCCTTAGGGGGGCGAGTGGGGGCAGCCCCCCACTCGCCGCCCCCTTTCCTTAGGGGGGCGAGTGGGGGCAGCCCCCCACTCGCCACCCCCTCTTCGTTAGAGGGGGAGTGGGGGCAGCCCCCCACTCACCGCCCCCTCTTCTTTAGAGGGGCGAGTGGGGGCAGCCCCCCACTCGCCGCCCCCTCTTCTTAGAGGGGCGAGTGGGGGCAGCCCCCCACTCGCCGCCCCCTCTTCTTTAGAGGGGCGAATGGGGGCAGCCCCCCACTCGCCGCCCCCTCTTCTTAGAGGGGCGAGTGGGGGCAGCCCCCCACTCGCCGCCCCCTCTTCTTTAAAGGGGCGAGTGGGGGCAGCCCCCACTCGCCGCCCCCTCTTCTTAGAGGGGCGAGTGGGGGCAGCCCCCCACTCGCCACCCCCTCTCTCTTGGGAGAACGAGTGGGGATAGCCCCCCTTCCACTCTCCCGACCCCTGGCAAGGGGGAATGGACACCCCGAGTCCCATTCGCCCCCCTCCAGCGTTGTCCGTTCATGATTGTGGTCGGGCTGCGGATAGTGGAATTTTGGCTATCCGCAACCCAATTTTGGGAAGTCTATAAATAGACCCCCATGGGCACCTTGGGAAGGGTTGGTTACTACCCCCTCCCTCGCGTGGTCTTGTGAGCAAGCACCCCCCCCCCCCTCCCCTGTCACCTTCCAGTTGACGGTGAGGTGGTTCTTAGTGCCCTCCAAGGTGCCCAGGCTCAGCATTGGCTTGGGAGGGGAAGCTCTCTAAGATCTTCCGGGTATGTGGTGGGACCTCCGCGCTGCAGCTTAAGGGGTCCCTTTGTGGATTCAAGTGTTCAACAAGTCCAAGTCTCTTAGTTCCTAGCAACCGGTCACGGGTCTAGGCTTAGGTCAAGTAAGGGTTAGTCGCAACCCCCTTTCGAACGCTGAAGCCGGGAAACCGGTTTCAACATTCTGGTGCGGTGAGCGTGGAAGCGACTAGTTCGGAAAGCTCTGAGCCATGTCTCATGGCTGGATGCGACGAGTTGGGAGACTCGCCTCCGGCATGCTAGTATGTAAAGAAGGGCGACGTCGATGAGTTCAGCAAAGGGATCCTGGAGCTCCTGCAGGTCGCACCCTCCACTCGCGGCGAGTGCTCGACACCGCCTGCAGGGAGGCGATAAGAACGCCCCCGTCCAACCAGGGGGGAGTAACTTCACTTGGAAGGGCCAAGAAGGAGTTGCGGGGATGGAAGAAGTGGCGAAGAAGATGACCAAGGAGCGTGCGGCCAAGTGAAGTGCCCAGGAAGGGCGAGATGTAAGTGAAGTGCCCAGGAAGGGCGATATGTAAGTGAAGTGTCCAGGAAGGGCGAGATGTAAGTGAAGTGCCCAAGAAGGGCGAGGTGTAATAAAGTGCCCTGGAAGGGCGTAGGGTAGTGAATTTGTAATAGACGAACTAGGAATGAAAAAGGGTTCTGGGGTAATACCCCGATCTAAGATCCCTGACTGGAGATCCCCCGTCGGGCTCAGTCATGCCGGTAGATGGGGGACTCGTCAGGTCGACTCGCGGTTCAGCAACCGATTGGGAAGGCGTTGAGTTCCTCTGCCTCCAGGTGAAGGTAAGCACCTAGGACGCGGATGGGTACTTCCACCTCCAATCGGTAAGGGGACTGGGAAGGTGTTGAGTTCCTCCACACCCGGTTGAGCTAAGACTCCCAGGACGTGGATGGGTACTTCTACCTCCAGTCTGATTGGGAAGGCGTTGAGTTCCTCCACACCCGGTTGAGCTAAGACTCCCAGGACGTGGATGGGTACTTCCACCTCTAGTCTGATTGAGAAGGCGTTGAGTTCCTCCACCCCCGGTTGAGCTAAGACTCCCAGGACATGGATGGGTACTTCCACCTCCAATCGGTAAGGGGACTGGGAAGGTGTTGAGTTCCTCCACACCCGGTTGAGCTAAGACTCCCAGGACGTGGATGGGTACTTCCACCTCCAGTCTGATTGGGAAGGCATTGAGTTCCTCCACCCCCGGTTAAGCTAAGACTCCCAGGACATGGATGGGTACTTCCACCTCCAATCGGTAAGGGGACTGGGAAGGCGTTGAGTTCCTCTGCCTCCAGGTGAAGGTAAGCACCTAGGACGCGGATGGGTACTTCCACCTCCAGTCGGATTGGGAAGGCGTTGAGTTCCTCTGCCTCCGGGTGAAGGTAAGCACTTAGGGTGCAGGCGGGTACTTCCACCTCCAATCGGTAAGATCCCTGACTACAGACCGTTCTACGGGCTCAGTCATGTCGGTAGAGACTCCCCTCCAGCTGTCTCGGAGAGCATCCGCCTCATGAAGGCGGCTCCCCAGGGCTCGGGTCGTTGACGTCACAATCCTCCTGCGAGTACACTCGGCTTCAGCAGGGCAAGGTGGGGCAGCCGTCGCTGCCCTCGAAGGTTCGCCTCTTTCTCTCTATTTTCTCACTTAGCTGTCTTTGGACTTCGGCAGGCGAGAAGAGAAACTGGCGCGCGGGCTCTTGTTCAGCTGCCTCCATTTCCAGTTGAGCTCTGCTCCCTGGAAGATGTTGAGTTCCCTCCATCTCAGGTTGAGTTTGACTCGACTAAAGATGTTGAGTTCCCTCCATCTCAGGTTGAGTTCGACTCGACTAGAGATGTTGAGTTCCCTCCATCTCAGGTTGAGTTCGACTCGACTAAAGATGTTGAGTTCCCTCCATCTCAGGTTGAGTTCGACTCGACTAGAGATGTTGAGTTCCCTCCATCTCAGGTTGAGTTCGATTCGACTAAAGATGTTGAGTTCCCTCCATCTCAGGTTGAGTTCGACTCGACTAGAGATGTTGAGTTAACTCCATCTCAAGTTGAGTTCGATTCGACTAAAGATGTTGAGTTCCCTCCATCTCAGGTTGAGTTCGACTCGACTAGATATGTTGAGTTCCCTCCATCTCAGGTTGAGTTCGACTCGACTAGAGATGTTGAGTTCCCTCCATCTCAGGTTGAGTTCGACTCGACTAAAGATGTAGAGTTCCCTCCATCTCAGGTTGAGTTCGACTCGATTAGAGATGTTGAGTTTCCTCCATCTCAGGTTGAGTTCGACTCGACTAGAGATGTTGAGTTCCCTCCATCTCAGGTTGAGTTCGGCTCGACTAGAGGTGCCGAGCTTCTCCTCCACCTCAGGTCGAGGTTAATCCGACCCAAGGTATTGAGCTTTCTCCACCTCCAGTTGGGCTCGGCCCATAGGAGGGTTCTTAAGTGGAGAAAGGTTTTCCTCCCACCTCAGGTCGAGCTCGGCTCGACTAGAGGTGCTGAGTTTCTCCTCCACCTCAGGTCGAGGTTAATCCGACCCAAGGTGTTGAGCTTTCTCCACCTCCAGTTGGGCTCGGCCCATAGGAGGGCTCTTAAGTGGAGAAAGGTTTTCCTCCCACCTCAGGTCGAGCTCGGCTCGACTAGAGGTGCTGAGTTTCTCCTCCACCTCAGGTCGAGGTTTATCCGACCCGAGGTGTTGAGCTTTCTCCACCTCCAGTTGGGCTCGGCCCATAGGAGGGTTATTAAGTGGAGAAAGGTTTTCCTCCCACCTCAGGTCGAGCTCGGCTCGACTAGAGGTGCTGAGTTTCTCCTCCACCTCAGGTCGAGGTTAATCCGACCCGAGGTGTTGAGCTTTCTCCACCTCCAGTTGGGCTCGGCCCATAGGAGGGTTCTTAAGTGGAGAAAGGTTTTCCTCCCACCTCAGGTCGAGCTCGGCTCGACTAGAGGTGCTGAGTTTCTCCTCCACCTCAGGTCGAGGTTAATCCGACCCAAGGTGTTGAGCTTTCTCCACCTCCAGTTGGGCTCGGCCCATAGGAGGGCTCTTAAGTGGAGAAAGGTTTTCCTCCCACCTCAGGTCGAGCTCGGCTCGACTAGAGGTGTTGAGTTTCTCCTCCACCTCAGGTCGAGGTTAATCCGACCCAAGGTGTTGAGCTTTCTCCACCTCCAGTTGGGCTCGGCTCATAGGAGGGTTCTTAAGTGGAGAAAGGTTTTCCTCCCACCTCAGGTCGAGCTCGGCTCGACTAGAGGTGCTGAGTTTCTCCTCCACCTCAGGTCGAGGTTAATCCGACCCAAGGTGTTGAGCTTTCTCCACCTCCAGTTGGGATCTGCCCATAGGAGGGTTCTTAAGTGGAGAAAGGTTTTCCTCCCACCTCAGGTCGAGCTCGGCTCGACTAGAGGTGCTGAGTTTCTCCTCCACCTCAGGTCGAGGTTAATACGACCCGAGGTGTTGAGCTTTCTCCACCTCCAGTTGGGATCTGCCCATAGGAGGGTTCTTAAGTGGAGAAAGGTTTTCCTCCCACTTCAGGTCGAGCTCGGCTCGACTAGAGGTGCTGAGTTTCTCCTCCACCTCAGGTCGAGGTTAATCCGACCCAACGTGTTAGGCTTTCTCCACCTCCAGTTGGGCTCGGCCCATAGGAGGGTTCTTTAGTGGAAAAAGGTTCACCTTCCGTCTCAAGTCAGGATCAACCAAAAAGCTCGGCAGGGGGATCCCGTTGGCAGGTCCTTTCGTGGATTCTCCTCGGGTCACACCTACTCATCAAATAGGTGGGTTGGACTTTCTTTCCGAGCTTGGGACAAGCTCGAAAAGAGCGGGGATTATGTACAACCCTCATATTTTTCGAGCCGGTGTGACCCGACATGAGTAGGGTCGTTGTATTACTCGTAGTCCGTCAAGACCAAACCGAAAGTTAAGCGGACCGAGGCAGGCAGGTCGACCTCTCGGAGGCGACCAAGACCAAGCAAGGCTAGGGAATGACCCGAGGGAGGAAGAAAAAGCTTAGCGAGGCAAGTGGGGGCAATCCCCCGCTCACCCGCCCCCTTTCCTTAGGGGGGCGAGTGGGGGCAGCCCCCCACTCGCCGCCCCCTCTCCTTAGAGGGGCGAGTGGGGGCAGCCCCCCACTCGCCGCCCCCTCTCCTTAGAGGGGCGAGTGGGGGCAGCCCCCCACTCGCCGCCCCCTCTCCTTAGAGGGGCGAGTGGGGGCAGCCCCCCACTCGCCGCCCCCTTTCCTTAGGGGGGCGAGTGGGGGCAGCCCCCCACTCGCCGCCCCCTCTCCTTAGAGGGGCGAGTGGGGGCAGCCCCCCACTCGCCGCCCCCTTTCCTTAGGGGGGCGAGTGGGGGCAGCCCCCCACTCGCCGCCCCCTCTTCTTTAGAGGGGCGAGTGGGGGCAGCCCCCCACTCACCGCCCCCTCTTCTTTAGAGGGGCGAGTGGGGGCAGCCCCCCACTCGCCGCCCCCTCTTCTTAGAGGGGCGAGTGGGGGCAGCCCCCCACTCGCCGCCCCCTCTTCTTTAGAGGGGCGAGTGGGGGCAGCCCCTCACTCGCCGCCCCCTCTTCTTAGAGGGGCGAGTGGGGGCAGCCCCCCACTCGCCGCCCCCTCTTCTTTAGAGGGGCGAGTGGGGGCAGCCCCCCACTCGCCGCCCCCTCTTCTTAGAGGGGCGAGTGGGGGCAGCCCCCCACTCGCCGCCCCCTCTCTCTTGGGAGAGCGAGTGGGGATAGCCCCCCTTCCACTCTCCCGACCCCTGGCAAGGGGGGAATGGACACCCCGAGTCCCATTCGCCCCCCTCCTGCGTTGTCCGTTCATGATTGTGGTCGGGCTGCGGATAGTGGAATTTTGGCTACCCGCAACCCAATTTTGGGAAGTCTATAAATAGACCCCCATGGGCACCTTGGGAAGGGTTGGTTACTACCCCCTCCCTCGCGTGGTCTTGTGAGCAAGCACCCCCCCCCCCCCCCTCCCCTGTCACCTTCCAGTTGACGGTGAGGTGGTTCTTAGTGCCCTCCAAGGTGCCCAGGCTCAGCATTGGCTTGGGAGGGGAAGCTCTCTAAGATCTTTCGGGTATGTGGTGGGACCTCCGCGCTGCAGCTTAAGGGGTCCATTTGTGGATTCAAGTGTTCAACAAGTCCAAGTCTCTTAGTTCCTAGCAACCGGTCACGGGTCTAGGCTTAGGTCAAGTAAGGGTTAGTCGCAACCCCCTTTCGAACGCTGAAGCCGGGAAACCGGTTTCAACATCGAGAACCTAAGAGGTAATTGGGCGGAGCAGCTCCCCTCGGTGTTGTGGGCTTTGAGAACCACTCCTAGCTCAGCCACAGGGGAAACCCCGTTCAAACTCTCTCACGGGTCCAAAGCTCTAATCCCAGTAGAGTTCGAGGTCAGAAGTCCTAGGGTTATTGCGACAGAAGACAGGGATGAAGAATGGCGACTAGAGAATGAGGAAGCCCAGAAGCTGTCCCTCGACTACATTGAAGAGCTCCGAGATCTAGCCTCGGCTAGGCAGGAGGAGATCAAGCGTCGCATGGCAAGACACTTCGACAGCACGTTCGTCTCAAGCACTTCCAAGCAGGTGACCTAGTCCTGAAGAAAGTGGACGCAGCTGGGAGATCAACGGCCGTAGGAAAGCTCAACCCTAATTGGGAGGGACCTTTCATCGTCCACGAAGCACTTGCAGCAGGAGGGTATCACTTACAAAATCAAGAAGGGGAGCTCTTGGTGTAACATCCCCCGAACAGCTAGACCCCCCAGGTGAATCTGCCTTGACAAGGTCATGACAAGTCCTTGGTAGTGTAGAAACCCCTTTAACTTAGGCAAGATTAGGGTTGAAAGTGCCTTGGACTGCAAATAGCAATTTCCAGTGACCAAGATTAGGGTTGGACTTTAGGGCCTCAACTTGACCATTTGACGCCACCATAGTATCCCTAACCCTTTAGGGGTCCCCTTAGGGCACCAAGGGCCCATTGGGGTCAACCAAAGAGGTCAAATCGACCAAAGTCAACCATAACCCCAAATTAGTCAAAGTGGCCTAATTAGAGTCAATTGACCTCCACCATGCCAAATTGACCACACTTCTAGGCCTAGAATACCATAAGAGACCTAGTAGACCTAAAAGCCCCATCGTGGGACTCCCAGTGGTGCAAATTGACCAAAATGCCCTTTTTAGGTCAAAATGGCAATTCTTCACTAAGTGCCCTAATTGACCATCACCATATTAAATTGACCCTACCCATAGTGTTATCATATCATAGGGGACCCAGTGGAATAAAAAGCCCCATGACTGGGTCAACCCTAGGGCTCAATTTGACCAAAGTCAACTTAGCCTATTTTGGTCAAATCAGCTTAAATTGGGTCAACTAAGGCCCATGTGACCAAATTGACCCCACCAGTAGGTTCTAAATTTAATTTGGAGTCCAATGGACCCAAAAGCCCCATCCTAGGGTCACCCAATTGGTCAATTTGACCAAAAGTCAAACTTGCCCAAATTAGGTCAAATCTCTTAAACCTAGCCCAATCCCTTTGGGCTAAGCCCAAACTGAGTGGTCAACCAGCTCAAGTGACTGATAATTATCCTAGGAGAGAGAGTAAATCGGCCATGATGAGTGGGAGAGAGGAAAATCAATTTTGGAGGAGAGAGAAAGAGAGAGGAAGGTGGACATTCATGGTCAAAGGAGACCAAGGGCCACCCTTTCCTCTCCCAATTGATTGGTGCATCTCCCCTCTTCAGTTTGGAGTAGATAGACAGTCATGCAAGGCCATAGGGGGCTGAATTTCGTGGGTTTTCTTGGTGGCCGAAAATAACTTTCATGGCCATTAATGGTGGCAATCAAGGAGAGACCCTTCCTCTCCTCAAATGGCTCCATTTAAAAGCTTCACCGGGCAGAGAGGAGTGTTTTCCCCCACTTACCTGAAGGATTCGTGCATCTTGATGTGATGGTTGCAGAGCTTGGGAAGGATGGAGGTCGGCCATGGCGTTTCTTCATCAGACAAGGCACAGCTTTACCAAGCAGGTCCGGTTCTCTGCTCCTCCCTCAGTGGTGTAGATCTAACTCATCGGCGGCTCGATTCGTGGCCAATAGGCCGTGGATCGAGCCAGCCAAGCCACCCGTAGATCGGGTTTGGGCTTCCACCCAGAATCCACAATTCCGGCCACCTCCGGCCAATCAAGCACCGCTCGTCGCCGGCCACCACCTCAACGGAGGTGGTGGTGGCGTTGATTGGCCGGGGCGGCGCTCGGGTGGCCGGGGAAATCGAAGATCAAACCGCCCAGGCGCGTGCAGTTTTAGCCGTAGGCTAATCGGAGAAGACGATGTTTACACCGTCGGATCAGCGCGTTTTCAACTTATTAAATGTATTTATTAATATTAAATATTCTTGTTAATAGAGCTTTTATATGCTGAATCTAATTTTAAATATAGAAATTACTTAGAGGGCTCTACAGAAAAAGTGCCCAACATAAAAGTTGTAGGCCTTGACCCCTAGGATCATACAAAATTGACTTCACCCAATTTGGAGTCCTGGTTTGACCTCAGCACCTATTTTAGTGCAAAGTTTGACTGAATTTTGAATGGATGCCCACACCTAACCCCTAGTACAAATGACTTGAAATTTGAACTAGGAATGAGTCATGCCTAGGACTACATCATATCCAAAAATGGAAATTTTTGGAGAACTTTTTCCTAAAGTTTTTGTAAAAATTTAATAATCCTTGTATAAATTATTTGGAGGGTCAAATGACCTCCAATCTCCACCAAATTTTGGCGGGGTGTTATTAGGGTCATGATAAGCCCCTGGTTAAAATTTCAACTCATTTGGGGTTCATTTGATTAGGTAGTCAGTGGGCCAAAAATTTGTCCAATAAGGGGAAAATTGTGATTAGGGGTTATTTGGGGTTTTCATGGTCAAACCACCTCCAATTGGAGTGGAATTTTGGCCACTGCCCTAACACCACCCAAATCACCTCCAGGTGAGTTTTGGGGTCATGGGGAGTTGGATTGCCCTAGGTCATGGAGTTGGAGCCCCTTAGGGTGCATTTAGCCAAGTAGAGATCCATTGGCCAAATGAGCCCATAGAGACTTGAGTCTTCTTGGGAAGGTCAGTGGGATCAATTTGAGACCCAATGAGGAAGATTGGTGAGCACTGGAGTTGATTTGCTCAAGGCCATAGGGTTGATCCCTATGGAGTGGAATTTGGGGTTGTGAAGGACATAGGAGAGTCTTCCCTTGGAGAGGGGTGTAATAGACTCCTCTGAGTTCTTGATTGATATAACACCCTCACAAGAAGTTTGGGTGGATTTGGGGAAGTATGGACCATAATCTTAGGGTAAACCCTAAGGGGTACATTTAGAGGTCAATGAAGGAAGAGGGATCAAATCTCTATGGTTTGGCCTAGAATTTTGGGTAGATGGTCATGGTGACCAGATAGTCATCCTATGAGAAATTGGTGGAGTTTGGAGTTGCCAACCCTAGGGAATAAACTCTTGGGTAGATTTGTAAATATTTAGCTTTTTGGGATTTAGGAAAAATTAATACTTAGTGATTAACCATCTTCTGTCACCAACTTAGTTTTGATGTTATTAATCCATGGAGATTCTATTAGAACCATTGGAAAACTTTTGGAGGTCCAAATTGTAATTATTCATATTGTTGGCAATTTTTGGGATGATTGATTTTAGGGTGTTAGTTGTCTGTAATCTCATGAAACTTTGCTGAATGTCATTTCATACCATTATGAACCCTCAGTAATTTTCTCATAATTTAGGGATTGATATATTTGGTACTTCTAGTTCAATTTGGAATTAATTGCAAATATGTCCTTCATGGAAATTACAAATGTAACTTCTATGGAACATGGTCAAATTTTGTAGGAATGAATATTTTAGTATGAATCACCTCTGTATAAATTTGCATATGGTTTGGAGTTCATATAAGGGTACTTCCTTTGGAAATAATTGAAAATTAATGGATTTTGGAATTTTTAATAATAGTAAATCTTGCTGGAATTTTCTACAAATTTATATGTACTGATTATTAGGTACCCTTGATTTATGCAAAAAGTTCGGTATGCAATGGAAGTCAGAAAAGTGCACTTGTAGTTCAAATCTTAGGAGGTTGTATTTTTTGGAAAATTGCTTTAAATATTAATAATGTTGGGAAAAATACGATTCTCTGGAATTAATCTTATAACATCATGATAGACCTCCAGTAAATAGCTTGGGTCAGTTGGATGAATATTTGGAGCACATATAGTTGTGAGCTTCATATAATTAGTTTGGTCTGCGTATAGTAGAATCGTGAAATTTGAGAATCAAGTGGACCCTTAGGAGGGATGGGAGGTATGTGGTTTACCTAATTTGGTTGAGAAGGTATGATGGTCAACAAGAAGGATTATGGATGGTAAAGTGTGTTTGATGAGTCCTAGGGTGGTGGGGTGCCACCCTTGGGGTAGGTCGTCCTGGGATTGACGAAAGATCGTCTTTTCCCTTTAGTGTCTTAAAGCACTTAGGTTTAATTCAGGTAAAGTGTTAAGGGGGTTTTCTTATGGGTAGTAACCAATAATACTAAGTGTCTTGGGTAAGGGAACTTTGGGGTGTCATCCCATTGTAGTTCCTAGTACCGTAGCGAGCCCCTTACAGGGTAACCCTCGGGAAGTCCAAGATTAACCATAAACTGTAAGAGTAAAAATGTTATACAAGAATAACATAATGATACACACACCCACACCCCGTGGTTACGAGAAGTTAGTTGGTTTGGTTTACGAGCAGTAGGCTCGGTGGATAAAGGAGCGGATTGCTGAGTCAGGTGAACTTGTGACATAGTAGTGTTTGAAGGTATGGACGAGTTGGTTCGGCGAGCCGATGGCTCGGCAGGCTATTGATGGCGGGCAGGTTAGCCCGGGGAGCTTATGGCTCAGAGGTAGGAAGTAGAACATGTTGCATGTGCATTGAAGGTGGTGGGTCTTCAGTATTGGACGGTCGTTCACACCGACGTCAATACGTTGACTCGGCGAGTGTGGTATTTACACTTAGCCTTGAAAGTCTGGCGGTCCAGTCAGTAAGAGTACGCAGGCGCTCCGCGGTTTTGCGTTGAGGAGTACGATAGGTCTAGGTAGGGTAGTGTGAATACCAACCTAGAGGTGGGCGAGGCCCAACCCACCGCTTCCGTTTGCCACTACGGGAGTATCCTGGGAGTCTAGCTCGCTCCAAAAAGGGGGAACTAAAGGTCTATGCGCATAGAGTCGTAGTGAGTGAGTTGCACTGTATGAACATAACATACCAGCATACTTTGCATGTCATAGCATAAACATTGCATTCAACCTACCCCTAACGTATAAGTCGGTTATGGGACTTCTTATACGGTAGGCCCTGCTAAACGACCCCTTGGTGTATAGGTTTGTATGGGCATTCCTATAAATCAATGGTTACTTTTATATTACTTTACTTGTCATTATATATACTGCTTACTGTTCTTTACATGCTCTTTACTATGCTTACTTACTGCTTCATATATATATACACCTGTGTAGTTGTAGATCCGCCGCCACCTGCTTTTGTTTTTACCCCTTGAATGTCCTCCACTTCCTCCTCCCCATACGGTGCCTAGGAGCCGTTGGGGGTGGGGTGGGGAACATAAGGCTTAGTCTTTTTGACTAACGGTCGGTGGACCATATCATTTTAGGGGTTCGAGGAGACGCAGCAACACCAGAGGACGGAGCAGACGGAGGCGGGCCAGTCTAGTACAGGAGCACAGGATTCAGGATCTGTGAGTGATTAGTAGTTAGCTTCCGCGAGTGATCTTGTAGTGAGGATATGATGTACAGGGCATGAGCCCTCTTTATTATTGTACCTTTGTTATCTTTTTATTCAGTTATATCATGTGGACGTTTATATTTCATGTTGATTCTGTGGACTTGTCTTCTTTAATGTACTTTTCTTCGTGATCGATTTGGCCGGCAGGATCGGCGTTTTATAGTGGCGACCTTCCCGAGCGAAGGTGTCACCGCAAAGCGGCGGTTCTGGGCCTAAGACCCGGATGTTTGAAAAAAAAAATGGGGTCTTACACTTTGGGAATACATGGAGCGGCGATGATCTAAAGAGGTTTTATCCCTAAGCAGGGATGTATACCCTTCTCTTCTGTAAATTGATTGCTTAAAAATAAAATCCCCTGAAACAAGGGATGAGGAAGATTTTTCATAATAGCAAGCCTTAAAAGAAGAAAGCAGGTGAAGTCGATCTCCTAGTCAGGTTGGGAAACTGGCCTCCGACTTGATTCTCGTAAAACCCAGAACGGATGATGGGACAGTGCCTCGGTTGTGCATTCCCTTAAGTCCAAGTCTCTGCAATGACGGCCGAGATCAACTCCCCCCTTGCACGTTGGCCGCGGTTCCCACTGACTGTATTTCTCATCCGACTGGATAGATTATCAGGAAGAAGTCTGGACGCCGATCTCCCAATTCGACGAAGAGATGATCGACTTAACCGATCAGGGGACCCTTGAATAAAGGTGTTGTGTACCCTCGAGGGCTGAGAGCCCGTAACAAGCAATTCGTTTCCAATTATTTCCTCCAATCATGTGAGTTAATGTACCTAAGTGTGCTTAACTCCCCGTTTAATTGTTGAGCAACAGGAAACAGGTAGGGTCGACATCTAGCATCCGAGCAGGATGGAGACCTTGGGATGTTGTGTTCCCTTGGAAGGTGCTCCTCTGGAACCTCCCCGACAGTCATTCCCTACTGTGTCGACCCCTTCAACAGAAGGATGGAGACCTTGGGATGTTGTGTTCCCTTGGAAGGTGCTCCTCTGGAACCTCCCTGACAGTCATTCCCTACTAAGTCGTTCTCTTCAATAGCACCAGCTTCGCACTAGAAGGAAGGCTATCGGGAATATGAGTCCCCTTGGCCCCGACCGTCTTTTCCTATCTATCGGCTTTTTCAGAAGTCAGGGTGCGAGCAGGATACCAACTCGCAGGGGCTAGTGCGAGTAACCCTATGGGCGAGAAGCCAAAATAAAAACGAGCAGGTCGAAGAAGCGAGCAAGGCAGATGGTCGGCAGACCCGATTTCATCCTAAGTCGCCCTGATGAGAAAGACAAGAAAACATGCGAGCCTACGAGCCTAGCGACATCATATCAGCGCAAGGAAGATTCACCAAGAAAATAAATATTACTATGAAAATGAATGTTATCTACCAAAAAATATGCTCGCAGAGCCGCGAGAAGCACAAAATTGTCAAAAACAAATATTTCACTTAGACGGCGGAGCATAGTCGGCCGAATCCGACTCGTTCTCTTCCTCGTCGTCTTCCTCCTCGCTGGCGTTCAAGATGTCTGACAAAAGCCCCTCCGTCGTCAAGCTTTCCGCCCCAGGAACCAGCAAGCCGGCCACCGAAAGCTTCGCGAAAACTAAGTCCCCGGCGGCTAGGGCAATCTCTCGTCGAAGAGACGAGAGCTCCTGCGACGTCATGAACGATCCAGGAGTTCGGCGAGAAGGTCCGGCTTCCGAGAAGGAAAGTGCAGCCATCCTCGATTCCAACTCGGCGTTACGAACCTGCGACGCCTCCAGCAAGACTTGGCTCGCCCGCAGGTCGCACTCGAGCTTGGAGATCGTCTCCGCCGCCACTAACTGCTCTTCCTGTAGATGCGAGAAGGACAGGTTAGAAGATATGAAGAAAAGAGAGCGGGTTTCAATCTTAGCTCGCGTAAAGTACCAAGATCACCTCGAAGCTCCGACTGGATTCGGCTTTATCCTCGGCCGCCTTGGCGCGCCTTAGAGCCTCGTCCTCCCGCTTCTCGGCCTCCATCGTGAGCTTCCGATAAAGCGTGAGCTCCAATTCAGAGCCGAGGAGATTCCGCGCGATTTGATGAAATAACTCTGAAGCTCGCAGCATTGCCCGCGATCCCTGATCGGCCAGAAAGCGAGGAGAAGCCTCCCGTAGAACCTTCGCATCATCACGACCATAAAGTCCGAACAAGACGCTGAAGGCATCGTCGTTCGGGACCTCATCCTCGCTCCACGAAGGCAGGCGAGTGCTGAAGGACACCTCGCTGCGCTCCCGGCTCCAGGTGATCAGCGGCTCGCCATCCAAGCCCCTATTCAGCGAACCCTGCCCAAAGTTGGGATGGTTCTCAGGGACGCTGTATTCCTCCGCGCGAGCTCGCTCCTCCGCCACGCGCCGGGCAACCTCCTTCCTCTTCCTTTTATTGATCGCTGGTGGTTCGCCTTCGGCCGGCCATCCAGCCGCGCGAAGGATCTCAGTCGCGTCGCCGACCCCAGGATGGATCTCCGCGAGCGAAGATCCCTGCTCGCCTTCCTCCTCCTCGCCTTGTTGCATTGTCGCCAGATCGACCGCGGGAGATCGAGGAGGTGGGGTCTGACCCCCCACAGGAAGAGCCGTGGACGGAAGATGCCGCAAACCTGAAGACAGTCGTTAGAACAAGAAACAAAGATAAAATTAATGTTAGCAGCGACTAAGGAATGTTACCCTCGCCAGGCTGCACGAAGGCGAGGTGGTCCACGTCCCTTCGCCAGAACTCGATATCGAGTTTCTTGTTCTTCAAGGCGAGGAAGAGTTCCTCGCGTCGGCCCCGGAGCGATGGAGTGGCGAACGCCCCAGAAGGTCTCTGCTGAGGGCGATTTGGTATGTGCGAAAAGTCACCGGTGACAAAGATGAACTTCTTGCTCCACCGATGGACCTTGTTCGAAGTCCCAACCACCTTGCAGTGATGGCTGCCGAAGAAAATCACCCCGTCCTTGGTCGCTCCCATATAGAAGATCTTGCGGAAGACGTCCAAGTCGAAAGCGATCTTCTCGCTACGAAGGAAGCAGAGGTAGCAGATGATCATCGCTACCCCATTCGTATTGATCTGGGCAGGGACCCAGCCGTAGTACCGGAGGATCTGGCAGAACTCGGGCCAGAGAGGAAGGCGCAGGCCGACCTCGATGTGCGAAAGGGAGAAGGCGAGCTTGCCCTTCGAGAAGGTGTTGATCCGCTCGTGGGGAGCGGGAAGGCCGACCCGGAAGCCTTGCGTGAGGTGTTGATGGACGAATCTCTCCAGATCGTCCGCGCGAGTAACGGGTTTCTTGAACTTATGCGCGATAAAATTCTCGGCATAAGTCAAGCGGCGGGTCTCAGCTTCCAAAGAAGATGTCATCGCAGCGAGTAGGAAGAAGGAAACGAGAAGGAAAGGCAATTGAAGAAGTTCGAGAAAGCGCGCCGATTTTGGACCCCTACCCCCCTATTTATAGAAATCGGCAACAGGAAAGGAAAGGGGGGGGGGGGTCGCGACGAAAGTTCGTGCGAGGTTTCTACCTACTCGCCAACTTCGAAGTAGCAGAAACTACCTTATACGCGAAGTGCTGACCACTCTTCTCGCGTCTAAGCGACGATCTACAAAAACGCAAGAAAACCCTGCAGAAGACAAAGTCAACATAAATGCGATCAAGCAATACGGTTTAAAGTCACAGCACACAGTCAATTCTAGATTATTACAATACTCGCAGAATAATGTTCTAAAAATACAAATCAACAAGCAATCCTAATTGACATGAGGATCGTCGCGCCTATCCGAGGTTGCACCAAGCCGCCCATTGAATCCCAGCTGGCGCGCGAAGGCCATCTGCTCATTCGCTCTCACCAAGAATTCCTCGCCAAGCCGGATGTGCTCCTCCATACGATTCAACGTTCCATGGGACCCAATACTCGCCCGAAGGCTGCGCACTTCCGCCCTCAGCGCCTCATAGCGATGTTCTATGCTGACCATCCGACTGTCCAACTCGGTGACGAGATAGTGCTTTCCCTCTGCCATCTCTTGCCGATGCTCGAATCCTTCGATATTTGAGACGCGTCCTTCAAGCGAGGTTATTCGCCGATGAACCTCGTAGGCCAGCAACCTCTCTACCTTTATCTCCAGGTCGAGGTAGGCGGAGGCCATCTTCGTCCTGTACTCGCGAGTAGGAAGTCCGAGCGCCTCAATAAAAGCAGACCCCGGAGACGTGGCACGGGCTGGAAGACGGCGAGTTAGAAAAAGAACCACCTAAAGATAGCACTTCACGAAGATTATACCTGCCTGCACAGGTGCCGCTCTCGGTTGATGACGAGGAGGAGAAGGTGACCGCTGAGGAACGTCCCGGCGAGGAGGAGAGGCAACCCGACGGGGAGATGGAATCCGTCGAGGACTGAGCCTTCGCAGAGGAGACCGGCGAGGAGAAGGCGAGCGCCGAGGAGTATGTCGGCCCCCTGAGCGCCCACCCCGTCCGTTATGGGACGACGGCCCGCTGTCAGGACGCCGAGGAAGCTGAGTCGTGGGGACAACCGAGGAAGATCCTCCCTCTCCCCTTCCACCAGGAAGGACGACCCGGGAATTCCTCAGCAGTATCCGGTTTCCGCCCGGCACGCGCTCAGGAATAGGGGATGGTGGCCGAGAAGGTTCCCGCTCAGGGAGAATGCCTGCGTGAAGGACCGGTGGAGGCGGTAGGTGCTAGGCACCTACTCGCTCTTTGAGAGGGGACGTCTGTATGTTCACCTCCGCTAAGGGCTCACCTACAAAAGAACGTCGGCATCAACAAAACGTCAGCACAAAAATCGTGATATCTCGAGAAGACGCTTACTTTCTCGTGGAGGGTCCGGGTGAGTGTTTAGGGGTTCCTCCTCGGCAGTGGATCGAGGAACTTCGTCCCCCAATCTCTCAACGGTCGATGGCGCAAGGGTAGGCTCAGGCGCGGAGGTCGCTGGATTCGCCCGAGGAACCTCCTCGGCCAAGGGGCTAAGGCGACGATCAGAGGATTCTCATTTTCTCTTGCGGGAATCCGAGCTTTTCGTCTTCTTCATCAACAGCTCGGTCTTCGCGATCATCTGCTCGGCTGACAGCATCTCGTCAATTCTAAAAAAGTGGCGTGCCAAGGAAGGACCACCCCCCTCTATTTATAGACTTCCGGGGGTCCCAGGCCTGCCGAGTAGATACGTTTCCCGCCAGAAGAAGCTCGTCGAATAAGGATTGGATGATTCTTTCCGACCAACTACGTTACTCGCAAAGAGCGGGGATTGTGTACAACCCTCATTCTCCGAAGGTGGGCCCATCTAAAGGCCACGTACGTGGAGGTCAAGGTCAAAAGGTCAAGGCAGAAGTCAACAATCCAGAAGACGAAGGAAGATCAAGAGTTTTGGTTGTGCGAGAAGGTACTTACTCGCATAGGACGAGGAGGAAAGCCCTGCCCGGCGTTCACTTCCCGGACAGGCGAGGAAATCATGAGTTCGGACCTACTCGCCTATAGGCGACTTAGCCAACCAACTCGCCAGTTAGGTCTGAGGTCCTTACCTACTCGCCAACCTATTGCCTTGTCTAAAAAACCAACTTTAGGGGGTTAGGGATAGCCATCTGCTCTCCCCCCCCCCCTTAGGATTTGTCTATAAATAGACCCCCAGGGGTACCAGGAATGGCACTTGTCAAAATCAGAGCTGCCCCCCCCCCCCCCCCCCCCCCCCCTTTGACAGTCAAGAATCTTCCCTAACAAGTGCCTACCTAGTACCTAGCTCGGCCATTCGTGGTTTTGGAGGAGAAGACTCTTTAGAGCTTCTGGGTACGTGGTGGGACCTCCCTGTCGCAGCACCTGGGGTTGTGTCCTTTTTCTCTCCGTTTCGCTCGTCGTAGCTAACGAAACCTTCTCGTTCAACCGCTGGGCAAGTAGCCTCAGGCTGCATTGATCTGAATCTTGAGGCCAGGATTTTCCAGGCGTCAACATTGGTACTCAATAGTTGGTGGATTAGCCTCCACTCATTTGAAGTGAAACGCCCATCTCGGTCTCTTACGATGCTACGGGGCACATCGTGCAATCGTACTATGTTATCAACATATAACTTTGCTAAATTGAGTTTCTCCTTGATTTTTGGTTGAGTAAGTGAGGTCATCATTATTTTTGGTCGAGGAAGTGAGTTCATTCATTACTTTTGGTTGCAGAATTGAGTTTTATAACATAGCTTAAAATTAAATTCACAACGATTTATTATGCTTAATGTTCTTATCTGTTGTTGTCATGGCTAGGAAATATGATATCAGAACATGATTCAAATATGACACCCTCATCGGGTTGTGCACTTGGTTTATGGCAGCCTTGGCGACAAGCGTGCATATTTATATATGTGAGGATGTAATCGGTGCGTGGATTTTTTTTGCCTATATAATCCTTTTTATTGAAATTTGCTATTAAATCAAGTTTATAATTAACTAAATAGAACTTTGTCTGTAAATGATCGGTGAGGAATAACTATATAGGCGAGGACTCTTACTAGCATGCAGGGTGATCTTGAGTGCAAGAGTCTTGAAATTTTACTTCATGCGCCAATAGAATTTGTTTGTTTACCAAATTTTATTCCTTTCTATTGTAATGTGTTGGCTAGTAATAAAGAAAACTAGCCTTTTTATTATGCAATTCAATGCTTCATTCACAGTGGGAAAAGCATAATACCGAGGTACTGCACTTTAGTATGCTCCTGACTTACTTCCCTTTGCATTTTTTTGGGGGTATTTTCTATCAGGTTTCTCAAGGATGTGTTGATTGTCATATACATCGAACAATGTTTCCATTTTTTATTGAACTTCTTTGCATACTGATCAGTTTTTTTATTAGATTTCCTTGCCTCTGTGTAGCCTGCACTTCAGTATTCCATGGGAAGAGGGAATGTGATGATTGCTATGGACTTTAACACGGAGACACAGAGATAACTTCAAAATTAATTCAGAGTGTTTCGTTGTTATTTGTTCTGAATTTACTGTTTAGAATGAGTTTCAGGTTCGTAAAGGAGTAAGAGATCGATTACAGAATGTTCCAAGTTCCTTTAATTCATGTTTTTTTTGTGATTAATCTTATTGAAATTTATTTCAATAAGATGAAGCTTAAATTGTCATTTTACATATTGTATTTTGGTATCTCTTTAAATTCAGTTTGCATTCTTCAATTTTTGTACATCTCGTTTATGATGGTTCGGACATGTAGATAAGAGACCATTTGAGGCACCTTTTTGTATGATAACAATTAAACATTTATTCCTTTCATTGAGTTTCAAGCTTATAATGTCCTCGTGCTTTGTGCTTCAGAGTTTCATATTGCTGAAATGTTGTTCGTTTTTGTTAATATTGAGCAGGTAGGAATACAAAATATTCCATGTGATTATGATTTTCTACTCTTATAAAATTATGTGATGCTTCATTTCTGCTATATTTACTCTTAAAACACCCAATTGGCTCTCAACACGAAATGCTTTTCTGGATGAGCGACTTCTATAAGTATTGTTTGGAGGTGGGTGCTATATACTAATGTATCTTAATAACACCATGGAGCTCCATGAGGGTTTCAAGAAATCTTGACTTCTGCAAATAGCTATTGCCAAAGGCGGATCCACTGTGTAAAAACCCGAAACTCTCCTGGCGCCTACTTGTCGTATTCGCTCCTCATAAAATCGCCTGGACGATGCCCTAGTTCCTCTTTCACCTTTCTCCTTTCATCGTCGACGACTCGGCGTATCTCCAGGTTGCATTTCCTTCCTGAGCCTGCGAGTAGCAGAGCATTCAAGCAACCCTCCTTAATGTTCCTGTTCGCCACTGCTGAACAGTTTTTTCCTTTCCGAATACTCGAGCAGGCTTTCTCCCTTCCAATCACTCGAGCAAGCCAGCAATCCTCCACTGTAACCTCCACCGCCGTTCTTCTCTCGCTTCTATCTATTTTCTCAGTTTAGTTTTTCTTTAGGTACATGATTCCCTGAGAGAGGGAGAGACTGTCGTTCTTACCTGATTTCCATAGGTTCTTGATCGATTACCTGATTCCCACAGGATCTTGATCGACACCTGATTACCTGATTCTCGATGGGTTGCAGCTTCCCTGAAGAGGTATTTTTGTGCTTTTTTTCCAGTAAGTTGCATTGCTATTTTTGAACTTTTTTCTTCTCAAATAACGTCATACATATGTTTAAAAGCATTGTTAGAATACCATGTTCTGAACTTAGTTTTTTATTTTGTTCAGTTTCCTGTTCGGTTCAACTTCATTGCAAAACTTTCAATTTTGTTCAGTTTTCTATATCATGCGGCTCTTTTGTCCATATTTCCAATTTCTCAATTCTAAAGTCGACACAATTTTAACACAGCTCTTTTAATTTTCCCAATTTTCCCGATTTCTATTTTTTTAATTTGACTGTATATTTGCGTTTAGAAATGTTTACTAGTTGCGTGCTGCTTCTTTCCGTTCCAAAGCATATGTATATCATTATTCGTTCCTCAAAAATACAAGTCGTCGTGTTTATTTCTAATAATGAGTTATAAGTTTTAATTTATTGTTCTTGGGCTTTGCGAAATCCTAGTTCTGCCATGAGCAACTGCAATGTCTCTCAAAGTTTTTTTTTTCTTTATAAAGCAAATTGTTGAAAGCAGAGATTATTCAAACAAGATGTTACATTAATAAAACTGGTACTTTTATTTCTAAGCAGAATGATAATATTGTGAAAGAAAAGAAAAAGAAATAAAGATGCTTGTTATTCTTAAAGGAAAAGCGTTTCTTCCTTCTTCTTTTTCATTTCCATTTGTCCAAGTTATCGCAATAATACTCGAGGTCCTTAGTCAAACCAGTTTTGAAGGGATAGATGAAGCGCAAAGCTTCTAAAACGCAAAGCTTCTAAAACGCATCCCGTACCAATTTGCACAAAAAATAGGCCGCAACACTCAATGGTCATATAAACCTTTGTAAAAAGTATTCCCTTGACGACTTGTCTCATGCAATCGTAGCTGACCAATGTAACGGCGTGTATGCACTCTTTAATATAGTCATTGAGCATCTCATTTTGTGGGGTGATGACGTGCTCCTCTTTGCCCACAGTTTTCTGCGCCATGGAGGTGGCTAGCAGAAGGACGATGAGGAGAGCAAGACTTGTTCCATTGGCCGCCATTTCTTTAGCAGAGATTGATGGTCCAATTGATATATGATACTGGGGATGCCATTTATAATGGGAAAAGTGAAGTTTGTTCACAGTTAAAAAGAGTTGTGGGGTTTCAAGTTTAATGAGAGAATTTAGTATAAATAAGGTTTGTTTTAAATGCAAGAGTAACTTGCTTATGTTGAAGATCCTTTTAACTCATCTATTAATTTCTTATTCAAACTCTTGGGGAAAATCAGCTAAGTAACTTCTATCCGTTGAGCCATTCACTTTTGCAATTAATAGACTCATAAATATGTTAGAATATGAGTTTCACATCTTTTAATTTGAGAATAATAAATCTCAACCTTTGGATTTTTATGGGGAATTGTTAAAAGCACCGCAGTTTTGGCTATGTGCACCACATTTTTACGCGTCTTTTTGAAATACATCTTGTGCGTGCATTTTTTGGAAAGGTGTTCAACACAAAAGTTGTAGATCTCGTCGAGATCTACAACTTTCGTGTTGAACACTTTCTCTAAAAATGCACGCACAAGGCGTATTTCCAAAAATTCTCTATAGTTACACCCATGTTTCAATAAGGGCGGCAATACGCTTTGTGCGTGCATTTTTAGGAAAAATGTTCAACATGAAAGTTCTAGATCTCGACGAGATCTACAACTTCCGTGTTGAACACTTTTCCTAAAAATGCATGTACAAAGCGTATTTCTCAAAAGCGCGTAATAATTCATATAAATTGCGGTGCACATAGCCAAAACTGCGGTGCTTTTAACAACTATCTTTTTATGGGATGATTTATATAATGACATGGTGTTTCTTTGGTAATGCATGCATACATCGAGATGTACTTTTTTTTCTTCTTCTGAATATATACTTTTATTCTTGGGTAATTTGGAGTGAGTCTGTCAACTAGGCACCAATTGAGATATGTTGACCGCCCGCAACTCAACTTAATTGCTCTTAAAATTGTGTAGTCTTCAAATTTTGTTGTCAAATATATTATTTATTTACACTAAAATTTTTGTTTTCTCGAAGACTATAGTAGGTAGAGCTGTCACGGTTCCGGTTCTACTAAAACCGTGAAATTTATTTCAATAGGATGAAGCTTAAATCGTCATTTACCTATTTTGGGCGAGTACAGCAGGTGATTCTCGGAAGTGATGAACAGCTCCTACCTGAATGCATTTGAAGAGCAAATTGCTTCTATCCCTAAAAGCTTATAAAGCCCAATAAATTCTAGCCCAGTAAATTAATGTGAAGAGCAAATTTTAGCAGGATTAACCGAGAAGTTAAGGCTCATTCCAGCCCAGTAAATGCGAAATTTTAGCATTTGCAGGGTTTGGATCTAGGGGAAGAAGAGTTTTTATTTTTTGTTATTTCTCCACCTTTGGATTTTTATGGGATGATTTGTGTTAAAAAGAATTGCTTGGAGCCTGTCCAGATTTATATAGGGCGATGTTATTAGCAGTCCTACGATGACTATTCGCAGTCCTAAAAACACATAAAACGGCGATTCGCAGACCTAAAAACACTTAAACTCATTGGACTGTGAATATCAATGGATTGCGTTTAGCCATGATAGGGCGCTTATAACATTGCTCTTTATATAATGGCATGGTATTTCTTTGGTAATGCTTGCATACATCAAAGTTTTTTTTTTCGCCATCAGCAATTGAAATGTCTCTCAAAGTTTTTTTTTCTTTATAGAGCAAATTGTTGAAAGCAGAGATTATCCAAACAAGATGTTACAGTAATAGCTTAATAAAATTGGTAATTTTATTTCTCAGCAGAGTGATAATATTGTGAAAGAAAAGAAAAATAAATAAAGATGCCTTTTATTCTTAAAGGAAAAGCATTTCTTCCTTCTCCTTTTTCATTTCCAATTGTTCAAGTTATGGCAATAATCCTCGAGGTCCTTAGTCAAACCAGTTTTGAAGGGATAGAGGAAGCGCAAAGCATCTAAAACGCATTCCGTACCAATTTGCACGAAAAATAGGTTGCAGCACTCAACGGTCATATAAACCTTTGTAAAAAGTATTCCCTTGGTGACTTGTCTCATGCAATCGTAGTTGACCGATGTAATGGCGTGTATGCACTCATCAATATAGTGTTTGAGCTTCTCATTTTGTGGGGTGATGGCGTGCTCCTCTTTGCCCGCAGTTTTCTGCGCCATGCTGGTGGCTAGCAGAAGGACGATGAGGAGAGCGAGACTTGTTCCACTGGCCGCCATTTATTTAGTAGAGATTGACGGTCCAATTGATATATGATACTAGGGATGCCATTTATAATGGGAAAAGTGAAGCTTGTTCACAGTTGACCGATGTAACGGTTTCAAGTTTAATGAGTATATTAAATAAGGTTTGTTTTAAATGCAAGAGTAACTTGCTTATGTTGAAGATCCTTTTAAGTCATATATTAATTTCTTGTCCAAACTCTTGGGGAAGATCAGCTGAGTAACTTCTATCCGTTGAGCCATTCACTTTTGTAATAAATAGACTCATAAATATGTTAGAATATGAGTTTCACATCTTTTAATTTGAGAATAATAAATCTCAACCTTTGGATTTTTATGGGATGATTTATATAATGACATGGTATTTCTTTGGTAATGCATGCATATATCGAGACCTACTTTTTTTTCCTTCTAAATATATACTTTTATAATTGCTTAATTTGGAGTGAGCCTGCCAACTATGCACCAATTGAGATATGTTGACCGCCTGCAGCGCAACTTAATTATTCTTAAAATTGTGTAGTCTTCAAATTTTGTTGTCAAATATATTATTTATTTACACTAAAAATTTTGTATTACTTTTTTTCCTTATGAATATATACTTTTATTCTTGCTTAATTTGGTGTGAGCCTGCCAACTAGGCATCAATTGAGATATGTTGACCGCCTGCAGCGCAACTTAATTATTCTTAAAATTGTGTAGTCTTCAAATTTTGTTGTCAAATATATTATTTATTTACACTAAAAATTTTGTATTACTTTTTTTCCTTATGAATATATACTTTTATTCTTGCTTAATTTGGTGTGAGCCTGCCAACTAGGCATCAATTGAGATATGTTGACCGCCTGCAGCGCAACTTAATTATTCTTAAAATTGTGTAGTCTTCAAATTTTGTTGTCAAATATATTATTTATTTACACTAAAAATTTTGTATTACTTTTTTCCTTATGAATATATATTGTTATTCTTGTTTAATTTGGTGTGAGCCTGCCAACTAGGCACCATTTGAGATATGTTGATCGCCTGCAGCTCAACTTAATGTTGTGTAGTCTTCAAATTTTGTTGTCAAGAATATTATTTATTAGCTAAAATTGTGTTTTTAGTCCCTAAATTTTAATACCTTTAAGAAATCAGTCTCAATACTTATTTTGAAAGAAACCAGTCCCTTAGCTCTCCAATCTACTTGATTTTAGTCCTAAATCTAAATAATCTATAATAAACATATTTAATCATTTATTTTTTTTAAAAATAGCGGACTTTTATAATATTTTCTATTTTAATATTATACAAATGTTGGTACAGATGTTGAAACATACTAAAGTAATATTAGTTTATTTAATATATGTTGGGTTCGGGTTCCCTCCTAGGTGGACAAAACCCGCGGCGACGGACGTCGAGAGGTCAGTAATGGGGCGGATCGAGCCGTGAAGAAATCTTGGTGTGATCATGCGTAAGATCAAAGAGATCTAAAGGTTTCATAGATGAACGGCTCATATCTATGTTCTTATATACTATTATTATTATATGATATATAATAATAATAATAATATATATAGAAATATATATAAAAAAAAGAATAAATATAGTCCTAATCTACCTCACCTGTTGCTCACCCTGCACAAAAGTGTAAAATTTTTAAAAAAGTGGTAAAAAAATAAGAATTAAATGTATAATTACAAATTTAAAAAATTTGCACCGAAAAATAGGCACGATGAAAAATTAAACTAGGACTCAAAAATTATATATTTGTAATATAAAATAGAACATGATAATATTGCTTATACAACATAAATTTTAATTTATTGATTTTATTTATTTATAATACTGAAGAGAATAAGTTATATTTCAATTTATTTAAAAATTTATTTATAATACATAACAGGTATTTCTTTGGTATTTTGTTTCACCGATTCCGGTTCGATTTTCGGTTCCAGCATATTTTTTAGAATCATCGTATTAACAGTTCCCTCTACTGTTTAACAAGAATCAAAACAAACCGGCCACTAACGGTTCGTTTCGATTCTATGCGGTTCAGTCCGGTCCCATTGACTCCAACTAGAATCAAAATTAAACTTGACGAAATTAATAGGGAAAGTCAAAAATAAAAAAGTCGGAGGAAAAAGTATAACCGTTCCATTTTTTTGGAAGAGTAATTTCAAAGTTTGAAAAATTAAATATTTTTCGATTATCCATGCCGCCGTGCAATTGACGTGGGACTCCATCCATTTGCTTTTCGCACCGAATCATTAAATATTTTTCTAATGACTAATTTTTTTTAAGATAATCATAGAAAAATAATAATAAGTCAAAAATATGACTTGTGTATCTTTCTGGATTTATACACGTGTCAATTATCTCGTTATAATATTTTAATTTTAATATATTGTTATGCACTGCAGTGAAAGGCCATGTTTAACTTAGTATTTATTTTATGAAATTTTTTCTTAGTTACTTAAAAATTTTTTCTTAGTTACGTTTGTTTGAAACTGAAGAACTGAAATATAGATTTAGGGCTCCAGGTAGCCCTGCATTTAGGGGTGAATTCAAGAATTTTTATAAGGGGATTGTTAACCGCAGACCGAAAATGGCTATTCGCAGACCAATAATAGCCCTTTATTTGCAGACCAATATTAACCCTCCGCTTCTTTCGCTCGTCCGTCTCTCGCACTCCCAGATCCCGAGCGCCCAGCTTGTCGCTGGCGAAGGAGGCCACCCGGTCGCCGGCGATGGAGGCCACCCGGTCGCCGGCGATGGAGGCCACCTGGTCGCCGACGAGAAGGATCCCACCTGTTCGTCTGATTTCGCCGGTGAGTAAAGCTTCCGCCGACGTCTCCTTTAAAAGCTTCCGCCCGCCAGCAATAATCCAAATTTTTTTTCACTGATTTCTTCTTGCAGAAGAATATATTTGCGGTTAACATTTCAACAGTTTTTTTCAGCCGATTTCTCCATCACATTTCTTCTGTCGTGATTGCCAAGAGACATTTATTTGGTGAAAATCTGTTTCTCTGTTTTCTCCATTACATTTTCATCTGCAATGCTTAGTTAAACTATGTTCATATGAACTATAGCTGCATGGATTCATGTATTTTTATTTTTTATTTTTATGTTGGTCTGCGAATAACAAATTAAAGTTCCTTTGGAGCTGCAAATAGTAATAATCTATGAATAGCCATTTTCGATCTGCGAATAACAATCTCCTTAATAAGGGGAGCATATGTCGTCTTCCTCCGGTCAAAAAACCTACATCTTATCGGAGTTAACTGTAAGAGGGTGCTCAAAACATCTGAAGGAGGGTCAAAGTGGAACCCTCTCTTCGTTGCCCCCAGCTAGGTATATATAGAAGAATACCTAGGGTTTCCACGCGCAAAGCCCCCGAGCCCGTTATATGTCCGAATATACCTTTAAAATCTCCTCCTATATTCGTGACTAATAACGGCAACGTTTCAGGGTGCTGGAGAGTAGACAAAATAATAATTCAAGCTAAACAAAGCATTCAGGATAGATCATATAACACATGAAATAGGTTTTTGCCTAAACGGCAAACCAAAAGGCACAGATTCTATCCCAAAAACATAGTCTGAATAATTATTACAAGATGACATGAATTAAAACGTTTGATGATTCTACTCATCTAGTAGATCATTGTCATCCATTTCCAAGTCTACTTCTCCTTCATAATCTCCACTGTGGCCTGCAAGGAATTTCACGAGTCAGACTCTATGAATTCATAATCATATGCAGTAACGTTTAAAGTAAACTAGCTCTTACTAAATGAGCTTAGCACTTCTAGCAACGGTGAAGTAACGTACTCTGTCAGCATCTCATCCAGTCTAACTAGGACTAGTCACGTTATATTACTCATTACTGATCACTATGTGCCTCACCAACACATGTGGGCGCACATCACGTGCAACATTATCAAATGTGGAATAATGTGTTGTGACCAATAATGTTTAAATTAATATTTACAACGACTTTCAATTTCCAGTTGAATAACTCTCGAATCAACTTACAATGAGAGTGGTGCTTGGTTGTCAAGTGTGGAATAACCGACATCAAACCATCTTGGGTTTTCATCAAGAAATTATTTGGGGTTTTCAGTCTGTTATTAGATGCTTGAATGTTGCGACTGTAGGTTCTCACTGTCAAAACATAAAACTTCGGAGGAAAGTTTCATACATCTATGAACTTTAGTCTCATTTCCCCCGATGTTTTTATTGTGAGAGCTCTATTCAATCCTTTGGTCAAGGGGTCTGCAACATTGTCTTTCGATCTCACATCAATTAGGGTCATAATCCCTTGACTTGTGGGAGAGGTCAACCAGGATTGTTTCAGCCTGAGATGCCTTCTTTTGCCAATGGAGTACGTCACTTTTTACCATAAGGGGCTTCAAAGGGCGTCATTTGTAAGCTTGTTTGATAACTGTTGTTATAAGCGAACTCGATCATAAAGAGATGATTTTCCCACTTTTTTTTGAAATCCAAGGCGCACATTCAGAGCATATCCTCCAATGTCCTGTTGGTCCGTTCAGTCTGCCCATCTGTTTTAGGGTGGAAAGCAGTGCTAAATTTCAGCTTGGTACCCAATAGTTGGTGGATTAGCCTCCACTCATTTGAAGTGAAACGCCCATCTCAGTCACTTACGATGCTACGAGGCACATCGTGCAATCGTACTATGTTATCAACATATAACTTTGCTAACTTTTCTACTGAATCGTCTCGCCGGTTCGGAATGAAGTGTGCGACTTTCGTCAATCGGTCCACAATCACCCAAATGGTATCGTTCCCGAACTGTGATCTCGGCAAACCATACACGAAATCCATTGATATGTCATCAAACTTCCTTTCCAGAATTGGTAACGACTTCAGGACACCTCCATGCTTTTAGCATTTGGCCTTCACGAGGGCACAAGTGTGACACTTGACTATGTATAATTAAGGCGATGTCTTTCTTTAAATCCGGCCACCAGAATAACTTCTTCATATCATGGTACATCTTTGTGCTCCTCTGGTGGATTGAGTACTTGGTAAAATGTGCTTCGTACATCAAATCCTCCCGTAATTTACCAACATTGGGGTCGCACAATCGATTGTCTTTCAACAAAAGACCGTCTTCCAAGGAGAACTCGGTATTTGACCCAGCCATGGTCTCTACCACATACCGCTTCATACTTTCATCAAGTTCCAATGCTAATTGGATTCTGTCCGCAAGGTCATACTACACCTCTGTCTAGTTCAAACATGCTATAGCACTGGTTCTCTTGTCCATGCAAATAATGGCTAAGCCCTCCAAGTCCCCGATTAGACGCTCATCGTGCATCTGAATCCAGTTTGTTTGTGCAGAAGCCCTCCGACTCAAAGCATCAGCGACAACATTCCCCTTCTCGGGAGTGTAGTGAATCTTGAAAGTATAGTCCCCAAGGAACTCCATCCACCTTCGTTGTCGCATATTCAGCTCCTTCTGGTCTATTAGGTATTTCAGGCTCTTATGGTCTGTTAAGATGTCGATCTTCACGCCATATAAATAATGCCGCCAAAGTTTAAGCGCGAATATCACGGCCGCTAGCTTTAAGTCATGGATCGGATAATTCCTCTCGTGCACTTCAGTTGGAGAGATCCATTAGCAATAACCTGACCATGCTGAAGAAGAACGCAGCCTAAGCCGCTTCCTGACGCATCACTGTAGATTTCAAAGCCTTATGTACCACATGACGAACATAAAATTGGCGCTGTGGTCAGACGACTCTTCAGCTCTTCAATAGCTCACGCGCATTCTAGTGACCAAATGAACTTCTGATCTTTCCTAGTCAATATCGTGAGAGACAGAGCTATCCTCGAGAAGTTCTCTACGAAGCGCCTATAATAGCTGGCAAGTCCTAAGAAACTTCGGACTTCCGCCACTGTAGACAACACAGGCCACTCCCGTATCGCAACTATCTTCGCAGGATCCACTGCAATACCCTCTTCACTTACCTCATGACCTAGGAATACCTCAACGGAACAACTCGGGGAACTCCTCAAGCATGGTCTGCTCTCGCTCACATGAAAGCTCCTCACGACCACAATTGTCCCAACGGACTTTGACCATCCTGATCATTTTGTTCCGCAATTGCTTGATTTCAGTATCCTCAATCCGAATGGGCTGGGCTTGACCCTTGTCGTTAGCCCACTATTGATTGGTACTTGAACATCATTCACAAGCATTTGAGTAGGCTTTTTCACAGCCTTCCCCAGCACGATGATGTGAAACACATCGTGCAAACCACTCAACTCTGTCGAAAGAGCAAACCGATAGGCAGCTTCATCAACACGCTCAAGTATCTCAAACTGTCCAAGATATCCGGGACTCAGCTTTTTCAAGCGTCGAATCCTTGACACATCCTTGAAAGGTTTAATTTTGAGATAAACGCAGTAGCTCACGGCGAACTCGACGTTCCTGTGTCTGGCATTATAGTACTTTGCTTGCCTATCATGTGCAATCAACAATCTCTCCCGGATTGTTTGAATAGTCGAAGTAGCATCTTCAACTTCCTTTCACTTAAATAGCTTAGTCTCTCCCTTCTCCACCTAAGCCAATGAAGTACGCCACTTTTTACCATAAAGGGCTTCAAAGGGCGTTATTTGTAAGCTTGTTTGATAGCTGTTGTTATAAGCGAACTCGATCATAAAGAGATGATCTTCCAACCTTTTTCCGAAATCCAAGGCGCACATTCGGAGCATATCCTCCAATGTCCTGTTGGTCCGTTCAGTCTGCCCATCCATTGGAGGGTGGAAAGCAGTGCTAAACTTCGGCATGGTACTCAATAGTTGGTGGATTAGCCTCCACTCATTTGAAGTGAAACGCCCATCTCGGTCACTTACGATGCTACGGGGCACATCGTGCAATCGTACTATGTTATCAACATATAACTTTGCTAAATTGAGTTTCTCCTTGATTTTTGGTTGAGGAAGTGAGGTCATCATTATTTTTGGTCGAGGAAGTGAGTTCATTCATTACTTTTGGTTGCGGAATTGAGTTTTATAACATAGCTTAAAATTAAATTCACAACGATTTATTATGCTTAATGTTCTTATCTGTTGTTGTCATGGCTAGGAAATATGATATTAGAACATGATTCAAATATGACACCCTCACCGGGTTGTGCACTTGGTTTATGGCAGCCTTGGCGACAATCCTGCATAAAATTGCTCTTAAAATTGTGTAGTCTTCAAATTTTGTAACGGGCTTGTATGCACGTACTCTTTAATATAGTCTTTGAGCTTCTCATTTTGTGGGGTGATGATGTGCTCCTCTTTGCCCGCAGAAATCTGCGCCATGGCGGCGGCTAGAAGGAGGACAAGGAGGAGAGCGAGACTTGTACCACTGGCCGCCATTTCTTTAGCAGAGATTGGCGGGCGGTCCAATTGATATACGATACCGGGGATGCCATTTATAATGGGAAAAGTGAAGTAAAAAGAGTTGTCGGGTTTCAAGTTTAACGAGAGAATTTAATATAAATAAGGTATGTTTTAACTCGTCTATTAATAAGGTCTGTTTTAAATAAGGTCTGTTTTAAGTTGAGCATGATCTTTCCATTCACTTGTGCAATAAATAGACTCATGAATATGTTGTAAGAAGCATACTTCCGACATGCATGTATTTACTAAAGTGTCAAAAAATTGAAAACCTTTATCCAAGAAAAGTTAATGGTTGCAAAATACTGACGCTACCAGTGGACCAGTTAATGGTGGCTGCATGGGCGCAAAATGCGCAACTTTGGAAAAACGATCAACAACCACCAAAATAATTAATAGCATACGAATTGGATTTTGGCAAGTGGGATATAAAATCCATTGTCAAATCCGACCTTAATTTGTTCGGGGTTGGTAAGGGTTGTAAAAGATCGTAAAGGGAGTGATTAGTTGGCTTCGCCTGTTGGCAAAAATTACATTCGCGTATAAAAGTTGTAATTTCATTTTTCATTTGCAACCAATGAAACTATGAAAGTTGTTATTTTTGGTTCGGATCTAAATTTGGAAACGCCACGTATGGAAATTTCATGCATGGAAAGCCCGGCCTATTAATGGCGTTAATTTGTGGCTGCCACCTATTGGTAGATGGAGAGAGCCACGGATCCCCAATATATAGAAATATATATTGGCATTAATTTTAGAGAGAGAGAGAGAGTTCTCCCTTGCTTGAATTTGGAAACCAGCGCTGCCATACATGTTATTATATTAATAATTATGATATTCTGATGGTTATAATAATGTGCACCGCCTGGAGTTTTGTCAAGTCTCCTGTTCACGAGAAGGAGGCGTAACCGCCTGTAGCATTATAAAGGAGAACCGCCTGTTCTTGGAAGTGTTGGCTTGGAGAAGAATAGGAAGAAGTCGCCAGCCTTGTTGTGGGGAGAGAAATAGCCGCTTGTTACTAGCGTTGGAGGGAAGAGCCGCCGTCGCCGCCGCCGTCGTCTTGATCTTGGTGTCGCGTGGGGTGGGAGACCCCGTAGAGATTCCGCCGGTGGTTGCCGGTGGTGCAACACCGTGCGATGACGGCAAAGTGAGGAGATGATGGCGGTGCGGGCGTGGCGGCGAAGGCTTGCGGTGGTGCAGTGGCCTTGACGGTGTTCCTCTCCGGCGGTGCGGGTGTGACGGCGAAGGCATGCGGGAGTGCAGTGGCCTTGATGGTGTTTCTCTCCGGTGGTGCGGCTTGGTGTCGATGGCGTGCGCGGGTGCAGTTAGCCTCGACGGTGCTTCTCCGGTGGTGGTGCGGTTGAACGTCGGACGTCGACGTTGAAGGTTCGCCGAACCTTGTGCGTCCGCTGTGCTAGCGGATTGCAGTCCAGATTATTATCTCTCCCGCGGGTCGAGCGAGTCCGGCTCTCCGCGGTGTATTCTGTAACGGACGTCGGTACATTTCTTGTTATATATTTTGCAGTTATATGATTTATTTATGCTGCGTTTCTTGTTCAGATTAATGTTCTTGTAGACCCTGTATTTATTTGGTTGCGCCTAGGGGATTGTTTCCGCGTAATATCTCAACAAGTGGTATCAGAGCGAGGTTCGTAGGCGACTGATTGGACATTCGAGGAAAGGTTTGACTACGGTGGGTGACGACTAGGTCCGCTCCCCATCTTTTCAAATCTGACCTTTGAATTAATCTGGTCTCCTGGTCGTGCCGTAGGACAACCATGACAGGGAAGAACATGTTTCTTGACAGTTTTTTGAAGAAGTGCGACAGTGGCGGGTTTGACCTATGACAGGTGGTGCTGCATGAGATGGTCATGATAACCGCGGATTTGTTACAGAGAGGTGATTGTCTGGAGGAACATAAGACGTGTTCAAATTGTTTCTGTGCCAGTTAGAGGCAGCTGGTGCAGAGACGGAGGAGGACGTGAAGACCCATTTTCACTTCTTACCTCGCTCATTTTTTTTTTACCCGGCCTTAGTGACGATGTTCTTGTATGAGAAGGATACGGTGGAACTGGTGGAGGTCACAATCGCAGTGCTATCCAGACAGATGTTAGTGGGCCCTACTCCTAAGGGCAGTCACATCTTGGCAGCAGCGGATGGGTAAGGTGAGGCAGTTTGGCAAGGGATTGAGTGGAGCACGATCTCGATCCGGGCCGAAGGAGGGTGTGGTATTTTACCATTGCAGACAGTGCAGTCACATAGGAGAGCGAGTTTGCAGCGTGCAAAAAGACCTCGAGGCTGGGGTGCGGACTGGGTGACAGCTGAGTCAGGGTGCAGAGTGATGAGGTCCTCACCATCACTGAGAGTCTGTGCGACTCTGACAGCTAGATGTTTTGGAGCAAATTGGATTCAGGTGGCTACGGTTGGGTGGCCTGAGGTGGAGTCCTGATGGTGGAGTGAGGGCGTACCATGCTCAGGAGAGCTGTGCAGTGCGGTAGTTTGTACCGGCTGATGGGGACCATGATGTGTGGTGGTGCACCCATGATTTCTGTGGACGACATGGTAGATTGTCGTGGTGGTGCAGATGATCGTCCTTCTGGGACTCGGATTATGCGAGTCTATTTCTACGACCAGGTTGCGACGACATTCACGGGTTGAGCCAGAGCAGAGATGAGTCGACTGGAGCAAGTCGGCTGACGCCTCAGGATTTTGGGGCAGTGCTTTATGCAGTGTTGCTTAGTGCAGTTGATGCTTCGTGCAGGTGGTGGATCCGGATCCCGAACCAAGGTGGTGATTGTTATTTTTGGTTCGGATCTAAATTTGGAAACGCCACGTATGGAAATTTCATGCATGGAAAGCCCGGCCTATTAATGGCGTTAATTTGTGGCTACCACCTATTGGTAGATGGAGAGAGCCACGGATCCCCAATATATAGAAATATATATTGGCATTAATTTTAGAGAGAGAGAGAGACTTCTCCCTTGCTTGAATTTGGAAACCAGCGCTGCCATACATGTTATTATATTAATAATTATGATATTCTGATGGTTATAATAATGTGCACCGCCTGGAGTTTTGTCAAGTCTCCTGTTCACGAGAAGGAGGCGTAACCGCCTGTAGCATTATAAAGGAGAACCGCCTGTTCTTGGAAGTGCTGGCTTGGAGAAGAATAGGAAGAAGTCGCCAGCCTTGTTGTGGGGAGAGAAATAGCCGCTTGTTACTAGCGTTGGAGGGAAGAGCCGCCGTCACCGCCGCCGTCGTCTTGATCTTGGTGTCGCGTGGGGTGGGAAACCCCGTAGAGATTCCGCCGGTGGTTGCCGGTGGTGCAACACCGTGCGATGACGGCAAAGTGAGGAGATGATGGCGGTGCGGGCGTGGCGGCGAAGGCTTGCGGTGGTGCAGTGGCCTTGACGGTGTTCCTCTCCGGCGGTGCGGGTGTGGCGGCGAAGGCATGCGGGAGTGCAGTGGCCTTGATGGTGTTTCTCTCCGGTGGTGCGGCTTGGTGTCGATGGCGTGCGCGGGTGCAGTTAGCCTCGACGGTGCTTCTCCGGTGGTGGTGCGGTTGAACGTCGGACGTCGACGTTGAAGGTTCGCCGAACCTTGTGCGTCCGCTGTGCTAGCGGATTGCAGTCCAGATTATTATCTCTCCCGCGGGTCGAGCGAGTCCGGCTCTCCGCGGTGTATTCTGTAACGGACGTCGGTACATTTCTTGTTATATATTTTGCAGTTATATGATTTATTTATGCTGCGTTTCTTGTTCAGATTAATGTTCTTGTAGACCCTGTATTTATTTGGTTGCGCCTAGGGGATTGTTTCCGCGTAATATCCCAACAAAAGTGATGTTGAATTCTATGCATATAGCTATAGTGCCCAGAAAGAATTCCAGTATGACCGCCAAAATTTGTATTATTTGTCACATGTAAAATACATTGTTTAATTGATATATATATATATAAACGATGTTTGTAATATATATATAATCGCCTTGTTTGGGCGAATCAGGATAATCGATAGTATTAGGCAATTTCTGCAATAAAGTTTGGGAGAAGGGATCATTATTATAGGCTTTGTTTGGCACAGCGGTGGCGGTCGTAATTAAACGCACGAGTTAAATCATCATTTGTTTAACGACCACCTAAAAATTTCATTCGTGTGAACATAAAAGTGGATGAAGTTTCTTAGGTGGGCGTTAATGAATGACAATTTAACCTTCATGTTCACAACCGCCACCACTGTGCCAAACGGAGTCGTAGTCTTGTAATAAACCAACTAACAAGGAGGACGTAATAGCAGTTAAGGTTTGTAAACTAGCAGGATCTGGTGTGGTATAGGGAAATTGGAAGGATAACTGGATAAGGCGTCAGCCACTATATTTGATTTACCTGGGCTCCGTTCGGCGCGGCGTTTTTAGCTCCGGTGAGTTTGGACAAAAACGCAGCTGTCATATAAAATGCATGATTGACATGACAACGGTTACGACCACCACGAACGACGGTTCATAACCAACGCGTTCACGGCCGCCACCGCCGTGCCAAACGGAGCCCTGGTTTACATTGAATTGAATAATTATATCCAAGGAGTTTGGATAAAAATAATTTTGAATAAATTTTTTTTTGATGAATTTCCCATAGTAACCGGCTAATCCTAAAAAAACACGCATATCTTTTTGCGATTTAGGCTTCGTTTGGCACGGTGGTGGCGGTCGTGAACAGCCGTGGTCATGAACCGTCGCTCGTGAACGCCCGACCTTACATAAAAAAATTCACGCATTTTATGCTCAAAACTAGTTTATTTTCTTTATATCGGTCATACCTTTGTCTTGCCAAACATACATTCTATGATAATTGCGTTTTTGACCAAACTCACTGGAACAAATAAGCCGCACCAAACGAAGTCTTAGGCTGAGTTGGATAAACAATGCCGTTGGAAATACCATAACCAGAAATTCGATAGATGTTGCTTCGTTTGACGCGGCTTATTTGCTCCGGTGAGTTTGATCAAAAATGCAATTATCATAGAATTACAAAGGTTATGACCGCTGCAAAGAAAATAAACTAGTTTTTTTTTGCATAAAATGCATGAATTTATTTAGGTGAGGTCGGGCGTTCACGAACGACGGTACATGACCACGACGTTCACGACCGCCACAAACCGCGCCAAACGAAGCCTTCGAAAGTTTGATAAACAATCGATGAAGATGCAAAAGTTCAAAACTATATTGAGATGAAAAAAAATGATCTTGCTTGTTAATGCTAAAAAGCAAAATATCTTAAAAAAAATCACAATGATTTTTTTTAAATACGGTTGAAAAATCGAATTCATTAAGGCTTGCAATATGGATGGAGCAATAGATAAGCCAAATGGCGCGACAGTATATTCTTTAATTGATGAGGATTATTGGTGCGCTAAAGCTTGATGTATATTGGGTCGAACGGCGAACGCATCCGGCTTGTAACATTTCGTTAATTATCTTTTCAATTTCAGATTTCTGAAAATGTGGATATCTAAGGCTCCGTTCGTTTGGTAGGTTTTGTAGGAAGGAATTGGTTTTGGGCAATTCAATTCCATTCACAAACATTTGCTTGGTCTTTTATTAGAGGTAGGAATTGGTTTTCCTCCAAAACATATCGGGTTGGATCCATTAAGAAAATAGTCTATGGTGGAAAACCTTCTCATTTTGGTCAATTTTGAAAGAAAATCCTCTTCTTTTCTAAGTAATGATTACTATATTATCAACATTATTTGATAATGATTAGTATTTTAGCCAATTTAAATATTTTTTCCGATTTAAAGACGTTAATTATCCATGATTAAAAATCTCGCAAACGAACACAAGAATTTAGTTTGGCTCAAAATCAAAATCTTTGAGTTTTTGGTTTTGGACCAAAACCAATTCTTTTCAATCAAAACCTACGAAACGAACGGAGCCTAAAAGGTTTAACTTTCTGGAGACGAATTAGGTTTAACATTCTCAAAGCGTACACATCTTAAAAGATTTTGAGATGTGTGCGATCATCTATGCGGACGGTTGGATGCCCGCATTTTACCGTAAAGTGTATCAAGTGCACTGTTTCCCCCATTTCCATAGAAAAACAGACAAGATCAGAACTCGCCACGGCTAGTTTTGGACTGGTGGAGGGACAACATTGCACAAGTGAAGCGGCCAACGTGGCATTTTTATTTTTTATTCGTCTTTTTTAAATTTCGCACCAAATTCATCATCGTGACCTCCTCGTCGCTCGGTCTTCTTGCTAAAATTCGAAAAAGCCCGAGCCATCTATTTCTCCTCCGCGCCCTCCGCCACTTCCTCTTCCTCCGACAACGTACTGCTCGATGGCCGCCGCCGATGGCTTCGCCTCGGCGTCGGCAGCTTTATCTCGCATACATCTCCGTCTCCGTCCCTCTCTGCACCGGCTTTCGCATACTTTTTCCGAGCCAGCCCGCCCGATCATCTCGACTCGCCGGAAGGTAGCGTGGGTCACGCTTGAGGGTCGCCTGATCGGCGCAGCGGAGTCCACTTCGTACAAATCTGTAGGAAAGGGTCTGACCCCGTCGGAAGCGGCGGCCTGGGAGCTCTTCACGCCGCTCCACCGCGTTCTCCTTGTTGCCATCGTTGCCATCGCGTCGTCCCACGCCAGTCGGTCCCGGAGAATCTCGCAGCTTCAGCGTTCTGTCGATATTAGGGTTAGAAAAAATAGATGCCTCTGTTTGATTCCCCAACGTCAACGCATAACCGGCTAATTGATTATCTAAATTAACTATACTCCATATAGCTGATTAATTTCTTGGTCAGGGTTCTGCGTTGAGTCAGTCTTTATATTCTATATTCTGAAGACTTTCCTTGTGTTTTTTTTGAAGGAAAGTGGAGGAAATGAAAGAAATGAAATTCTTATCATTTCTATTCACTAAAATATCTTCATTCAAACAATCTCACAATACTCAACTCTGAATATTTCAGTTGCTGTCCTGCTTCATAGGTAGAACAGAGCTTTGAATTTAAAAGAATTTCATGCATCATGCCTTTTTAGAACTGTAAAACTGAGATTATGCTCTATCCTTAAATAATTGATGGTGATTTTGTTTTCTTTCAATTCAGGATCATTTTATTGAGTGAGTTTGTTTTGGTTAACAGGATGAAGTGCTAAGAAACATGCAGGAAAAACTTGATGATTTATGTAAGCAAATGAGGTTGATTAAAGACGAGTCCCCAATAACATCGTCTATACACAATAGAAATGGTGAAATAATGGCTGAGGCAAGTGAAGCTAAACTCTGCCATTGTGGTAGTCGAGTTTTGCATGTGGATCTAGATAGTTGCATTGTCCCGCTATGTAGTAGCCAATCAATTAAGACAAAGGTTAGTACTTTGTTATCAGGGATGTGCATTTTGTTATTGGATTATTATAATTATGCCATGCCTAATCATCAATTTTTTGCTATAGGACGTTTATGTCACTGAGCTGAGTAAAGATAAGTTATTTGAGAACAATCAAGAGATTACATCGGAGCAAGATGAACGACGAATGTCTGATCTGTCTGACTTTTGTTGGAGTGTCGCTTCCTCTGCAGATATTCAAGTGAGGCATTTTAAATACTACGTGCAAAAACACACATACTTGCTCTCAAATTTGTGCTCCATGTCCTGTTTGTCAAGCCTTCTTTCAGTGCTTGTGCTACTGGTTTCTTTTATAAATAGTGCCCTCACATTTACTTTGAAAACTTGCATGTATTCACAACGTCTTTTACAATAGCTAGTATATTCATGTTTGTGACGAGCATTTTCCATAAACTTATTACAAGGTTTGAAAGTATCTCTAAAAGTGTTACTCTTCATTACAACGCTATTTATTTTTGTTAGTGGAGGTAGGTGGATGGAGTGTGACGGCCGATGATTTAAAGTCGAATTCAAGTGAGTTTGGCTCAACATGAACTCAAGTTTGTTGATACTAGATTGATTTAAACTCAAATAAAAATCAGAATCGACTTAATTCAAGCTGAATCAAATTCAAATCTTATTAAATGACTTAGTCCAGTTCTAATATATTTCTATATAGCCATAATTTCACTTTATTCTTGTGGGTTTATCATTCTGATATAAAAGCCTCGTTTGATATACTAATATTGATAACTAACTGTTGAGGAATATAACTTTTGTTATTATCAAATGAAAAGAAGCTCATTCATATTTATAGGAGGGAGATACACCAAGGGCAATAAAAGAAAAATACAATTAGAAAAATATAACGGAAAATAACATAAATCTAACACTAACTAATTACATTTAAGTATTTAACCAAAGTGCACTAATTAGTTTTCATTCCAAGTTGACAGAGAAAGTGCAAAAGACTCCGACTTTCTGTTAGGAACGAAGTGGGAGGGAGAGAGATCTAGAGAAATAGAGAGAAACTAGGGTTTGAAGGAGAAGGAGAGAATTACCTGGAAATATTCTTGCATAAAACATCCAAAGGGGGTTCCGGGCTATTTATACCCGGAACCAAGGGGGGCCGGCCAAAGAGGGCTGGCCGGCCCCAATAGGGGCTGAACCGGTTTGGTTCAGCCCCCAATAGCCGATATTTAGAGAGTGGGGGCTGAACCAGATGGTTCAGCCCCGTTGTCGCCTTCTTCCTGTCGTTGCCGACGCTTGTATTGTCTCCCAAATAGCCGTGACTCGGCCCAGGGCGTAACATTCTCTTCCCCATCAAGAACCAGCTTGTCCTCAAGGTGGTAGTCGGGATAAACCTCCTTGAAATCCAGCAGATCAACCCAAGAATTGTGTGCCGCCGATAAATTCTAACACTTGACCAACAATTCTGGACGGTATTCTGCACCTCGCCGCTTCCACTTGAGCAACAACACCTCCTCAGGAAGTTGGCGAAGTTCGACCGCAGCGGTGACCTCAGGCAAAAGAGCACTTGGCTGCACATTGGCACCCACCTTCCGCTTGAGCAAGGAGACATGAAACGTCGGGTGAATACGAGAACCCGTAGGAAGATCCAGCTTGTAAGCCACTGGCCCCACCCTGCTGAGAATACGAAAGGGGTCGTAATAGCGAGGAGATAACTTCTGGTTGAATCGGCGAGCGACAGACAGTTGACGGTACGGTTGGAGCTTGAGAAAGACTTCATCACCAACTGCAAATTCCCTCTCCTTGCGATGCTTGTCGGCCTGGAGCTTCATACGGTCCTGGGCAAGGCGGAGGTTGTTGCGTAGTGTCACCATCATACGATCCCGATCACGAAGAGCCCGATCAACTGCGGGCAAAGCCGTGCTGCCCGGCTCATAGCTGCTCAGAGTTGGCGGAGGACGGCCGTAAACAATCTCAAAGGGGGTCATCCTGCTGGCCGAATGATAAGACGTGTTGTAACAATACTCTGCCCAGTACAACCAATCGGGCCATGTGCGGGGCTCGTCCATCACAAAGCAACGCAAATATGTCTCGAGGCCCCAGTTCAAAACCTCCGTCTGCCCATCAGACTGGGGGTGGTGTGCCGTGCTGAAGCGTAAACACATCCCCTGCAGACGAAACAGCTCCTGCCAAAAATGACTCACAAAGGTCGGGTCCCGATCAGAAATAACAGCACGAGGAAGACCATGTAAGCGAATAATCTCCCGAGCAAAAGTGCGGCTACCGACTCGCCGGTATAAGGGTGACTCAAAGCTAGGAAATGCCCGTACTTAGAGAGCTTGTCCACAACCACCAAAATCACTGATTTACCCTGAGACTTGGGCAATCCGTCGATGAAATCCATGGAAACGGTGTCCCAAATCTGCTGCGGAATCTCCAAAGGAACAAGCAGTCCAGCTGGAGAAATCGTCTCGTACTTTTGCCGTTGGCAGATTTCACACTGTCGCACAAACTCCTGTATGTCTCGCCGCATTCCGGTCCAAAAGACATTGGCTCTGGCCCTCTGAAGAGTACGAAGCACACCTGCATGCCCGCCCGCAGGTGAAGAGTGAAACTCATGCATCATGATAGTCTTCCAAGCTGAATCTGGAGGAATAACCACCCTGCCCTGATGGTAAAGACGACCATTCTGAAGATGATAACCGGCTTCCACGGTCTCGCCACGCTGCAAGGCCTCCACTAATGGACGTAGCGTGGAAGTACGCATAACTTCCTCCTGTATCTCATCCAAGGAGTCAACAAGTGGCCCGGTGATGTGAGCAACAGTAGCTTCAGGGAGGCGCGAGAGAGCGTCTGCTACCACATTCTCTTTGCCCTGCCGATAAGTAATCTCATAATCATAACCCAAGAGCTTAGTAACCCATTTCTGTTGAAGGGGCGAAGACACCCGCTGGTCCAGGAAATGCTTCAAACTTTGATGGTCAGTGCGTATCTTAAAATGCCGGCCAAGCAGGTATGGCCGCCACAGCGCCACAGCGTGGATGATGGCCAACAGTTCCTTCTCATAAGTAGACATCCCCAATGTCCGTGGGGCGAGGGCCTTGCTGTAGAAAGCCAACGGTCGCCCCTCCTACATCAAAACGGCCCCGATGCCCACACCCGATGCATCCGTCTCGAGCACAAACTCCTTCGTGAAATCAGGTAAAGCGAGGACCGGAGTGGTGGTCATAGCCCGCTTCAGCGCCTGAAATGCCTCCTCAGCCTCCCCTTGCCAAGAGAAGGCATCCTTCTGCAACAATTGAGTCAATGGTCGAGCAATCTTCCCATAATCTTTCACAAACCGCCGGTAATACCCAGTCAACCCGAGGAATCCCCGTAGTGCTCGAACTGTAAGTGGTCGTGGCCATGAAACATACTCTGAATTTTCTGAGGGTCGGCTCTGACGCCGTCATCGGAAACCAAATGTCCCAAATATTCAACCTCCTTCTGACCAAAGGAGCGCTTGGCGTAGAGTTTGTGTTGACGGAGAATGACGAGGACCTGCTCAACATGGCCCACATGATCCTCCCAATTGGCACTGTAGATCAGAATATCATCAAAGAAGATCAACACAAATTTGCGGAGGAGTTCTCGGAAGATCTCATTCATATTTGCCTGAAAAGTGGACGGCCCGCCGGTCAACCCATTGGCCATGACTAGGAACTCGTAGTGGCCATCATGTGTCCGGAAGGCTGTCTTGTGGATGTCCTCCCGCATCTGAATCTGATAATAGCCGGAAAAAAAGGCCAGCTTGGTGAATACGAACGCCCCATGTAACTCATCCAACAACTCCTCCACTAGAGGGATTGAGAATTTATCCTTCACCGTGACACTGTTCAGAGCTCGATAATCAACACAGAACCGCCACGAACCATCTTTCTTTTTCACTAGAATGATCGGCGCTGAAAAGGAGCTAATACTGGGACGGATAATTCCCTCATCTAACATCTCCCGAACACTACGCTCGATCTCTGCCTTCTGAATATGCGGATAACGATAGGATCGAACATTGATTGGCCCTGTCCCCGCCTTAAGCTGGATCTGATGATCCCGGAACCTCGTGGGTGGTAGTGTGCGGGGCTCCTGGAAAACGTCAGCATACTCTTCAAGAAGAGTCCGTAACTGGATCGGTACCCTCGACTCGCCCGCAGTCGATGCCTGAATCGCCATAAGTACTGCCATCATACTGCCTTCCTCTCCCAGCCGCTGCATGCTACGTAAAGAGATCTCCTTGATCGGCGATGATTTGAGACCCCACAGGAAAAACTGTTTCCCGGCCTGGTGGAATTCCATAGTCATGTGCTCCCAATCAAATGTGACCCGGCGCAACTGTCGTAGCCAATGAACTCCCAAGACCATGTCAGAGCCCCGGATCGGCAAGAGATATATGTCGGTGTAACCCGTATATCCTTGCATCTGAAGCGCCACACCCTTGAGCACCCCTTCACACTGTAATTTGATGCCATCTGCTACCATAACCGGAAAGGCAGACCCGGTATCCATAATGTGTCCAACGCGCCGCGCTACCGCAGGGTGAATGAAATTGTTGGTGCTCCCACTATCCACCAAAATGGTGATCTTCTCTTGATTCAACCAGCCTGTAAGCCTCATGGTGAGTGGCGGACTGCATCCCTCCAGAGCATGTATAGACACCCTGAGCACTCAAATCCAACCCCCCCGTCCAACTCCTCCTCAGGCACCGTTTCCCCTTCCTCATCCTCTTGCAACATGAATACTTGTATTTTCTGACACTTATGGCCCGGTGTGAACTTCTCGTCACAATTGAAACACATGCCCTTCTCCTTCCTGGCTGCAAGCTCACTCCAAGAAAGCCGTGTCACTGTCGGCCTGCTACCAGTTGGCGGATCCCGCCGTGCTACTGTTGGTGTCGCGGGTGGCCTTCCCACAGCTCGAGCTCTCTGTCTATTGAACCGTTCCTCCTGAATGCGTGCCAACGTAATGGCGTGGTTCAGTGTACGGGGCATGTGCGACTGCACCTCATCACGTAGATGCTCCTTGAGTCCCGACACAAAACAGCTGAGCAGCGTGCGCTCCCCCCATTGCACCCGGTTGGCCAACTTCTCGAACTCGGCGCGGTACTCCATCACAGTCCCCTTTTGTCGAAGTTTCTGCAAAAGAGCCTCGAAATCTTTGAACTCAAGTGGCCCAAATCGGGCTGTAAAGCCCTCCACAAATTCTGCCAACGACACAAAGTCGCGCCCCCGTAGGAACCACTGTGTCCACTGAAATGCGTCGTCCTCCAAATGGAACGAAGCTAACTGGACCCACTGCCCCTCCGACACATCCTGATAGCTAAAGAAAAGTTCCGCCTTTTGTACCCATTCCAGTGCCCCCCCCCCCCCCCCCACACTAAAACGGGGAAAATTCATGCGTGTTAATTTTGGAGGAAGGTACGCCCGGGGTGCGCCTGCTCCCCGCCACCCTTGATCGTATCCGGCACCCGGATATCCTTGTTGATACATTGGTCCCCATGGAGGATACTGTCTGATCCAAGGATCCCCTGTTCCGATACCCCCGACGCCTCCAACTGCCCGGGGATGAGGAAGAAGACCCCCCATGCCTCCCTGAGGAAGAGCCGCCTGCCTTGTAGGTTGGCTGAGCCCAAACTGCTCCTCCCCAGCCCGCCGCCAAGCCGGGCCACCTCCTCCGGCGTCGCCAGGGCTGCAGCGGCCTGTCCCGAAGTCGCCGAGGCCGTAGCGGCCTCCTCCGATGTCGCCAGCCCCGTAAAGGCTCGCTCCCATGTCGCCAGCGCCCATGCGGCCTGTGCCGAGCCCGCCACTGACAGCCGCGCCCGATCCGGCCCCCGCACGGCCTCCGCCAGCCTCGACGAAGCCTCCCTGGCTCGATCTGCTCGCGATCGCCTGCGCCCGAGCCCGATCCGCTCCCGCCGTCATCCATCTTGCTCCAATCGATCCTCCAGCGGCCGTATCGCCCAATCCCGGCGCCGTGGGGTGAGATCCGAAGTTATCCGACGCCGGATTCGTGGATCCGCCGTTCTCGCCGCCCACCGGACTCTTCCCCTTCAGATTTTGCGCTAGTAGGGCCTTGATCTCCTCCATGCTAGCGTCGATTCGCTCTTCCAAACGTTGAGTAGACGTTCTCATATTCTCTTCCATGGACGCCACCGAATCCGATAGCCCTACGAAGTTTTCTTCTAGGGTTTCCAGACGAGAGGCCTCCTCTTGCGTGCGAGTGGTCACCATGGCGGAGAACCGAATGCTTTGATACCAATTGTTAGGAACGAAATGGGAGGGAGAGAGATCTAGAGAAATAGAGAGAAACTAGGGTTTGAAGGAGAAGAAGGAGAGAATTACCTGGAAATATTCTTGCATAAAACATCCAAAAGGGGGTTCCGGACTATTTATACCCGGAACCAAGGGGGGCCGGCCAAAGAGGGCTGGCCGGCTCCAATAGGGGCTGAACCGGTTTGGTTCAGCCCCCAATAGCCGATATTTAGAGAGTGGAGATGGTTCTTCCTGTCATTCTTGGCGCCTTCTTCCTGTCGTTGCCGACGCTTGTATTGTCTCCCAAATAGCCGCGACTTGGCCCCGGGCGTAACACTTTCATTGTGTATCGTACGCCTTCTCTTCATCTTCACATGTGAGATTATGGGGGGTTTTTTTCACCTGAATTTCAAATTACCGAGTTTTTCTAGATTTTAAGGTTGAATTTTCTGATGTCATTGTCACCTGTGGGAATTCCTTTTCTCCCCACTACTGTTTTAAGTAATTGTGCTCTCTTCCTATGCTAAACCAAATTGAATCGGTCACAATTTTACTTAAAATTTCATTACTTACCTTGAAATTTCTAATTTGCCTATATTTCTATCTCTCATTTAACTTAATGCACAAACAATTTAATTTAATTTTTCGATCTATTACAAATAACTACTTTATCGTCAAAGAACTCCCTTTGCCGCGATAAAAAAATACTCACTCAGTGAATTCTTTCGGCAACAAATACCTCTCTCTTCATCAACTCTTTTGTCATTAACAAGTACCTCTCTCTTCATCAGCTCTTTGCACAGATAATGCGCGTGAATATACTAGTCGCAGATTTCAGGTTACCTGTGCTGACTGCTGAGCTCGACATTTTTCACCAAACCCCATGTCCTTATACCCCTAAACAGAAGGGGGTGGCCGAGCGTAAGAATTGTCACCAAATTGAGGTTGCGCGGTCCCTCATGTAGGGGTGCAAGTTGAGTCGAGCCGGTTTGTGAGCTCGATGAGCCGGCTCGAAAAAAGCTCGACTCGAGCTCGAGCCAGTTGAGCTCGATTTCGAGCCGAGCTCGATTGCTCTTGTTCATGAGCTCGCGAGCAGCTCGAGCTCGAAAGCTCGAGCTCGAGCTCAATATACTGGTCTCGAGCTCGAGCTCGAGCCAAGCAGGATGAGCTCGACGAGCTCGAGCTCGAAATATTTAGCCCAAGCTTGGGATTTTTGCCAAGCTCGACTCGAGCTCGACTCGTTTACACTCCATACCCTCATGTTCCAAATGCAGGTTCCCATTGTCTACTGATATTTCATAGTCTCCACTGCGTGCTACCTCATTAACTACATGCCTTCCTCTGTTCTGATCTTTGCGACGCCCTTCTCCATCCTCTTTCCCTCCACACCTCCCTTTGCCTTGACACCTCGCATCTTTGGTTGTCCGCTATGCCCACCACCTTGGCCCCATCGTGAACAAATTGGCTCATCGAGCTACAAAGTATATGCTCGTTGGCTATTTTCGCACCCAGAAGGGCTACGTTTGTTATTTTCTCTATACTCGGAAACTCGTCAACTTCGTTGATGTCACCTTCCATAAACATCAACCTTTCCACCATTCCGACACTTATCTCCCTTCCACCCCGGCCTGCCCTGTCCTTAAGTGCCTACCACCACGACCCTCCTCCTCTACTTCCCACTCCTCCAGTTGTGACTCTCCCCTTGCTACCTCCTCCTCTTCGTGTCTACTCGCGCCGCTTTCTTCGATCTACTGCCTCGCGGGAGCCGCCAATACCTGCTGAGGGACCGCCGACCGTTGATACTACATAGGCATCCACTTCGCATCGTATTTTAACAGAAGTATTGTCTTTACGTCCTTCATGACGCTGACAACTCTGGATGCAAACCTGCTGACACCCATGAATGCCAACCATAAGCTCTGCACTCATGCTTCTGACTCCGATCTTCTACTCCCTAACCCAGAGTTCTATCGTCGATTGATGGACAAGCTAATCTATCTTATAGTTACAAGACCCGATATATCCTTTGTTGTTGAGGTGGTTAGTCGTTTCATGCATGCTCCACCGATCTTCCCATCTCCAGGCGATTGAGCGTATCCTTCGGTACCCGAAGACTGCTCCGGGACAAGGACTTGTGTATAAGCCCTCTCCCTCCTTATCTCTTGTTGCTTACTTTTATGCTGATTATGCTGGCTCCCTTGATGAGTGCCGATCCACGAGTGGTTTCTGCACATATTTAGGTGGAAATCTTGTCACCTGACGGAGCAAGAAACAAACTGTAGTTGCACGCTCATCTGTAGAAGCTGAGTACCATTCTGTCTTCTGTTGTCGCAGTACTCACATGGTTGGAGAGCCTTCTGAGTGATTTGGGTGTTAAACTTTATCCTCTCCGTCCGTTCTTTTTTGTGACAGCCAGACGACTATTCACATTGAATCTCGCGTTTCATGAACACTAAACATATCGAGGTCGATTGTCATTTTGTTCGGGAGAAAGTGCAGTTTAAGAAATTGGACTTGTTGCACGTGTCTGCTGCTGGGCAAGTTGCTGACATCCTCACAAAAGCCTTACCCCGGTCTTTATAACATCAGTTTCAGTTACAAAAGGACTCTCAAATTCATTAGGGTAACGAAATCGGCTTTATATAGCCTACAACCACAACCTCTTAATTCTATTTAATATTACAATACTCCTCCTCAAGATTGGCGAAAGATATTCACTAAGTCCATCTTGTCACAACCCCTGATCATATCCTCTGAATTGAGTCCCTTGGTCAAGCAATCTTCTACCTGACTCTTGGTCGAGACGTGACTCAACTCCAGTAGCACACTATCAAGCTTTTTCTGTATGAAAAACATATCAATCTCTATATGATTGGCGATCGTGTTGGACTGGATTATTTGCAATACTGATGGCTGACTGACTGTCACACAACTTCATCTTATCTCCTTGATCCAACTTCAGCTCCACAAACATCCCTTTCAGCCGCAGAAGCTCTGCAACCCCTAATACCATGACTTTATACTCTGTCTCTGTTGTCGATGTAGTCACTACTGACTATTTCTTGCTCCTCCAGGAGACTAGGTTGCCTCCCACAAATATGCAATTGCCTAAAGTAGACCTCCTGTTATCCACACAGCTTGCCCAGTTAGAGTCACAGTAGTCTTCAATCTTCGCGTATCCGTTCCTTCTGAACGTCAGCCCCTTCCAGGAGCATTCTTCAAGTACCGCATAATCTGGTATATTGCATTCATATGACCCTTCCTTGGGTCATGCATGTAGCGGCTCACCACACTCACAGCAAAGGAGATATCCGGGTGAGTGTGGTTCAAGTAAATCATCCTACAAACTAGCATTTGATACATCTCATGATCCACTGGTTCCCCGATCTCAACACCCAGTTTACACTTCTGATCGATTGGTATCGCAGCAGGTTTGCACCCCAACATCCCAATTTCTGTGAGGAGATCCAAAGCGTATTCCCTTTTTCTTTGTGAGTATTGGACATATCCTTCACCTCAAACTCATTGCCCAGAGCCCTCTTGAGGTGGCCAATCTCCTGCTCATCATCCCTTGTGATGATCATGTCGTCCACATACACCGCGAGCATTGTGATGTGACCTTCATTCTGCTTGAAAAACACTGTGTGATCAACATTTATCTGCTGATATCCCATTCCAATCATCACTTTCCTGAATCGAACCACGCGCGAGGTAACTGCTTCAGCCCATAGAGGGACTTCTTCAACCTGCAGACTCTGCCTTCTTTCTTGGTCGTGCCAAACCTTGGTGGTATCTCTATATACTAACGTGCGAACTCCTAGTAAGCTTGCCTAAATCACAAACATCACACACCAATTTAGTCTTATTTGCTTTTTCAAAAATAGCAGGAAATAACCTAGATATAGTGTCAAGCGAAGGGTGCCCAAACCGCTTGTGATGGAGTACCAGCGTATCCTCTGCACTCATCTTCTATCCTCCAACTTCTGCCTTCTCTACCACAGGTACAAGAGCTGCGTCCAATCCTCCCCGATCCAGATACCACAACCCGTCATGCTAAGTCTCAGTCTCAAGTATCCGCCTCGTCTCTTTCTCCTGGAAAGTCTCCTTAGAAATATCAAAAGAAACAACACATCTCAGTTGAATAATTATGGAACTAATGGATAAGAGACTAACTGGAAAAGACAGAACATGCAAAAACATTGGATAGTTTTACTGAACCTGAACAAACATTACCCTTACCGACCACTGGTTGGAACGCCCCATCCGCCATCTGGATGCCATCTGCAGTAGCTAGGCGAGTGTAGGAGGAGAACTCGTTTGCATTTCCTGTCACGTTACGTGAAGCTCCTGAGTCAATGATCCAATCTGATGCCCCGGTGCCCTGGAGGAAGATATGGATGCAAGAGCAAGAGATCCATCAGTTGGGTGTTACGAAGCACGGATACGCCGAAAACAGGCCCGTACCAGTACCGGGTACGTTTTCGGTATTGGTACGCATACCGCATGCCGCCATATGTTGTTATCGAGACTTTAGGTTTTTGTCGGGTTCATTTCAGTCGTTGCCTGCTCCCGATCCCGCACGGTGCCCACCCCCCCGTTGCCGCTCTTGCACTCCCGCTTCCGAACGCCTGTAAGTTTCTTCTTCACAGAAATGAAATTTCTGCCCACAGAAATGAAAATTTCTGTCTGCCAACAGAAATAAAAATTTATGTTTTCATTTTTGCCCACAAAAATGAAAATTTCTGCTCACAGAAATTTGAGAATTTTTTGCTCACAGAAATTTGAGAAATTTCTCTGCTTACAAAAAATTCTGTGAGAAATTTTTGTTTCCCACAGAATTTCTATTTCTCCCAGAAATTTCTCAGTCTTCACTCTTCACAGATATTTCTGTGAGAAATTTTATTTGCTGTGAGAAGTTTTATTTGCTCCTAATATTTTGTAACCACTGTTTGCTTTATGTTTACCATAGTAATCATCGTATAATTATCTGCCTCATACACTAAATTAGTGATGGATGTTTATTATATTGTTTTTATTTGTCTTGTTCTTATTACATCAATTATGTCTCAATCACAATCTCCTATTAGTGCCACTGGTTCAACTTCTACCTCAATAACAAGTAGATTTATTTCTGATGACGCAAATAAGGATGATAATGTGCCACTCTGGGATTATGTATCTCTTATCCATAGTAGAGAATTTGGTGGTGGAAACAAAAAATTGAAATGCAATTTTTGTGAGATTGATTTCAGCGGCTCGTATTCTATGGTAAAGAGCAACTTGCTAAGAATACCTGGGAATGGTATTAGGGTATGTCCAAAGGTGACCCATGAGTATTTAAAAAAGCTTCAAAGAGTGGTTTCTACTTCAGAAGAAAAATGCAAGCCGACTCCCAAGGTATAACGCAAGTTAAATTTCTCAATTAGTTGAGAAAACAAAAAAAGAGGTGGACATATTGATGTGACTTTCCAAAATAAAGCTAGAGATGAGTTGAAGAGCCACATAGGTAGGATGTTCTATTCTGGTGGTTTGTCAGTTCATATAAATTTGTTGTTAATCATAGTCTTGATAGATTTGTTCCTCCTGGATATAATGCTCTAGCTACACTTTTGCAAAAAGAAAAATCTAATATCACTAGAATGCTTCATCCAATTAAAGATATTTGGCCCCAAAAGGGAATCAGTTTAGTTAGTGATGGTTTGACAAATGCTCAAAGAAAACCTTTGATTAATTTTATGGCAGCCTCTGAGGATGGTCCTATTTTTTTAAGGGCAGTTGATGCATCAGGAGAGTACAAGGATAGACATTATCTTGCAAATTTGATGATTGAAGTTATTAATGAAGTTGGTGCCAAAAATGTTATACAAGTTATCACTGATAATGCACCGTTGTGTAAGACAGCAGGAGTAATTGTGGAGGCACGATTTCCACATATTTTTTGGACACCTTGTGTTGTGCACACCTTAAATCTAGTATTAAAAAATATTTGCGCAACCAATAATACCGATCGTTGTGCAACAGTTAGAGAATAATGCAGATGGATAACTTAAGCGGCTAATGAAGCTCAATCAATCAGGACTTTCATAATGAATCATCAATACAGGTTGAACATGTATAACTCTTTTGTTTCATTGAAGTTATTTGCAGTTGCTGAAACACGATTTGCTTCCACTATAGTGATGTTGAAGAGGTTTAAACTTGTGAAGATGAGCTTACTTAATATGGTTGGATGTCCCGAATGGACTATGTATAGAGCAAATGATGTTGAGAAAGCTCTAGAGGTTAAAAACATCATCTACAATGACAAATGGTGGGATGGTGTGGACAAGATCCTTGATATAACAAGACTCATATATGATATGCTTAGGGTTTGTGATACTGACAAACCTAACTTTCATTTGATATATGACATGTGAGATTCAGTGATAAAAATGTGAAGATCTCAATATATAGACACGAAAAGTTAACGGACTTGGAAGCTCATTGCCCTCTTTATGTGGCAATTTATGATGTTCTCGTTGATCAATGGACCAAAAGTTGCACACCACTACATTGTATGACTCATTCTCTTAATCCAAGTTTTTTTTTATTTGATATTTAACATTTACTATGATTTATCTATTTACTATATGCTTTTATTTGAGGTATTATAGTCGAGAATGACTTAATGGAGGGCCAAATAGAGTTGCTCCAAATACGGATGAAAAGATTTCTTTGGAGAGGAATAAATGCTTAAGAAGATACTTTCCTGATGTGGTGGAGAGGAATATAGTAATCAATGAGTTCTCTTGATTCACGGGGCTTGATCAGGCTTTTAGTGAGCCAGATCGTTTGGAGAGCAGAGCTTCATTATTGCCCAAAGATTGGTGGAGTTACTATGGAACTTCAACACCTAAATTGCAAAAAATTGCTTTGAAGTTTTTAGGTCAACCTTCTTCATCGTCCTGCTGTGAGAGAAATTTGAGCACATACTCATTCATTCACTCATTGAGGAGAAACGAAATCTGCAATCAAGGAAGGAGCAGAATGTGGGATATAGGAGGAAATGCATGGACAAATCCTTTTGATGGAGTTGGCATGCTTACGATTGTCAACTTATCTTTAGATGAGCCAAAAATTGAAGATGCCTTGATCTCAAACAATAGAGAGGAAGATGAAGAATTTGAGTGATGAACATCGTTAAATTTGAAATGATTATGAATATTTTATGTCTAAGAACTTCATGTTATATCGCATTAGTTATGGACTTGTACTTCAATTGATTATTTATACTTCATGTTTTATTGTTTTGAGAATTTATAATTGCATTTGATATATATATATTATATTATATTTAATACAACGTATCCCGCCGTACCCGCATCAATGTTTTTTAATTTTATCGTACTGCCGCATCGGATACGTATCGTACCCGGTACTCGTACCAGTGCTTCCTAGGTTGGGTGGGCATACATATCGCCCCACACCCCCAGCTCCATCTCTGCTTCCCTCGCCCATCTGTTTCCTCTTGATGCGCTCCATCATGCTCAGAAGGGTTTGCTCCTCCTCTGTATAGATAGTGTCGACTTCCTCCGCACTGTCAATCATGCCCAAATTGGCAAGATAGCCTCCTCGGCCACCACGAGCCTGACCACGTCCCCGTTCACCACTCGAATCTCTCTCCTTTGGCGGCTTGGTGCAGGCTTGCCTCAGATGGCCCACCTCCCTACAGTTATAACATTGTCGGGTTTCTTCCCTCTGTCCTGTAACACCATGTCCAACAACTACTAATGCTGACTTCACAGTAGTGGACCCTCCTGTCCCTACCTGAAGTTTGAGACGTGTCTCCTCTTGGATCATGACAGAGATGTCCTCGCCTCCTCGGTAAGCGTAGGAATCTTTGTACCAGATAGAAGTAGGGCTCTCCACTGATTAAACTTGCCATCTAATCCCTTCAGGAACTTCATCATCCTCTCCTCCACGATGATCTTGGAAGCCCGACACTGCGGGTCACTGCAACACATCCCGTCATTGCGTGATCGTAATCCACCCATAGACGTTCCAACTCGGAGGCGTACTCCTGCACCGTCTTCTCTCCTTGAATGGTGACATCAATTTCTCCCTTCACCTAGAAGACCCGCAGAGTGTTCCTCATGCCTGTTTATGTGGAGGCAATCGATGAGACAACCGAGCTGAGATGCCACAAACACCGTCATATGGGCCGACTCCCACTCATCTCCTCCAGTTAGGTTCTCTGGTTTATTCATCGCCCCCGTCAGGAAGCCCCCAACATGTTTCGCTGCAAGGGTTTTCTTCACACGACGTGACCAACTCAGGTAGGTGGTCGGTCCATCAAGCTTCAGATCAATCGGTGGAAGTTCAAACTTCGTCGGTCGGTGCGATGAACCTAACACCCTCAACAATATGGCCAACTCATCCGGGCCCAACATCTTGAAGACATCTTCCATTGTACTGTCCTTCGCGCCACGGAACAGCTTCCTCACCAATCACCACATCCCGTACCGTATCAAGCAATGCATCCTCCTTCCCTAGATCCGATCACCGCATCCTAAAACCGGTGCATGCGGGATGTGCTCAGGCGTAAGTGGCCTACACTCGCTGCACTGCGTGTGGCAAAGGGAGGGGAAGGAGATTGGCCGTTAGGGCGTGGTTCATGCGGGCAGAAGACCCGTTGCGGCCGGCCTGGCCGCAGCCAAAGATGCTGCAACCGCCAGAAGCGTCCGCTAGGGCTGAAGTCGCAAACGGGAGACGGAGTAGTCAAGGGAGACGCGCCGCTGGGAGGTCGCGGGAGAGTGCTGGCTCGCGGGAGAGCGCTGCTGGCGTCGTTCGTGGATCGCGCCGGAGACGGACGACGGAAGAGCGAGCGTGTGGCGGTTTTCTTTTTCCCCTCTGATACCATGTTACAAAAGGACTCTCAATTCATTAGGATAACGAAATTGGATTTATGTAGCCTACAATCACTATCTCACTCTATTTAATATTACAATATTTTCTGTCCAAGCTTGGCTCCTACGATTTGTATGCTCCAGCTTACGGGGGAGTGTTAGAATGAGTTGTATATTTGGCCCATTCTTTGGCCCATTGAGGGCCCATGTTTTATAGTTAGTGATTAGTCCCACATTATAGAAAGGAGTTAGTTTACCACTCATCCTCTCTATAAATAGTAAATACTTGTTTATACCTTTATTGTAGGTTGATTATTTTTTGGGAATAATAAATATTCCTTTCCCTGTCCATTTGATTGTGCATTTCTTCAGTTTTCAATCTTCTGCATTGTTTTATTCAACATAGAGTTTTTGATTGTAAGAAGACAGGTAGATGCAGAAATTCGAAATTTTACTCAGCATAGAGGCTCCATTTGTTTGGTCGTTTTAACTACATTTTGGTGGAATAAAAGCCCCACCAGCGAAATTTGTGTGCTTGGGGGTAAAGCACCATTTTGGAGCTCATGCAGGATGAAAAAAAAGCTCATGCTTTATTTCTCACGGGAACCACCGTCACCACTCTCCAAATGAATCCAAAGTTCTACGTTGCTTTGAAATCATTTCTAAAACAATTAATATATTACCAAGTATAAGTTTTTTTCAATTTCCTCATCTACTATTGCACTAAAAACTCTAATCCTAAAAATTCCTACATATTTGATAAATTTTGTAGCCTGTACACCTGAGTACATTGGCAGAAGAACAAGAGCTTTACAACCTTAGAAATGAATGTGAAGAGAAGGATGCAACCATTAAGGATCTGAGAACTGCTGCTGATGATTCTAATGCTGCTTTCTCAAAGGTTTTCATTTCTAAAAAGTACTGGCTTCCGCTCTATCAGTGTTGTTACCTTACCCTGATCTTCTCATTTCTGGTTGAACAGAGAATTGTAGAATTGGAAGAGGTCATAAGAAGGAAAAACATGATCACCATGAAGTTGAAGAAGGATATTGCTGTTTTGGAGCAGCAGGTCAGTCACTCCTTCTAACATGTTTTGGTCTCGCGCTTAGCATTTCGGTTTCGATGATTCTTTTTGGTTTTACCGCTTTCATTCTTCAGTTCCATGTTTGTTTTACTAATCTTTTACTCTTGTTTATTTATTTTAAATTTCAACATTAGCAGAAATTTTAAGATACAAGAATTTTGTGCACTCATAATATCTGGATCATGAGGCCCCAACTAATTATTAAAATGTGTTAAATATCTATACACCTTATCTATGTACCTTCAGTTGTGTTTATATTTTTGACGTATTACTATACTTTGCAATGATTTACAATAATGTGTGGTTAATCATATAATGTTATAATATGTTTAATTTTTTCAGTAATAAATTTTTATGGTAAGTTAACAGCCTTATTCTCCATGAATATATATATATATCAACGTTTTGAAAATCGGACCGGTCATCGAACCGGTGAAGCGAAAGGTTCAAGGTTGAACCGGGGTCAAACCATTATATATATATATGGTATATCCATTATCGCATATATTTTTAAATATATTTAAAGGGTATATATATATATATTACAAATATATCTTAAATTTATCATAAAATTAATTTTTAAAGGTAATTTAATATATTAATACTCAATCAAATTTAATTTTATATAAGTATGTACAACAGTACAAGTATATTATATATTTCTGGGAAGTTCACCAAACACTAAATGTTGTATTGGTCCTCACCCATGATAGAGCTGGAAGCCTGGAAGTGATTCGAGTTCAAATCCTGGCGTCTTCTTTTTTCAGAGATTAAACAGCCGGGCTTTGTGGCCCACCCGGTTCTGCAAAGCCGCTCCTGGTTTCCAGTTAGCCGGTCCGCCCACCCAATTTACCGGTTCTTGGGCGGTCCTCTACCATAGCAGTTCTTGATCCTTGACCGGACCGGCCGGGGGTCCGGTCGGCGGTCCGACCTGTTGAACCGGTCGGCGGTCCGACCTGTTGAACCGGTCGGCGGTCCGACCTGTTGAACCGGTCGGCGGTCCGACCTGTTGAACCGGTCGGCGGTCCGACCTGTTGAACCGGTCGGCGGTCCGACCTGTTGAACCGGTCGGCGGTCCGACCTGTTGAACCGGTCGGCGGTCCGACCTGTTGAACCGGTCGGCGGTCCGACCTGTTGAACCGGTCGGCGGTCCGACCTGTTGAACCGGTCGGCGGTCCGACCTGTTGAACCGGTTGGTTGGGTTTTAAAAGCTTGGTATGTATATATATATGCATATGGTTTGTGTTTGCGTGTATTAGAGGTGTGGTGTGCGTTTAGGTGTGGTGTATATTTAGAGAATTGTAGAGGTATATGTATTGTATGTATGTGTAATAATGAATGTTAAGCCCTAATTCTACATGGTATCAAAGGGGGGGGGGGGGGGGGGGGGGGGGGGGGCAGCGTCCTCGCGATCTCGCCGCACCTCGCCGCATCGCACGACCTCTCAAGTTTCTGTCGCCGGAGGTCTCGTCGCCGTGTTCACAAGATCTCGCGGGAGTTCCCGTCGTCGCTCCGATCTCTCTGTGATCCCTTCGTGGAAGTTCCCGTCGTCGCTCCGATCCCTCGGTGATCCCGTCGAGGGAGTTCGTCTCTCCGTGATCCCGTCATAGGAGCCTCATCGACGACCCGATCTCGCCACGACTATTCTCAAGGTTCTCGTCACTGGAGTCTCGTTGACGACATTGGGGGAGGCTCTCGTCGACACAGCTACATCACAGAAGGTCTCTCGACGACATTGGTGGAGTCTCTCGACGACATTGGGGGTGCCTCTCGACGTCATTGGGGTGCCTCTCGACGTCATTGGGGGAGGCTCTCGTCGACGACATTGCTGAAGCCTCTCTCGACGACATTGGGGGAGTCTCTCGACGACATTTGGGGAGTCTCTCGACTACACAGCTGCAGCACAGAAGAATCACTCGATGACATCGCAGGCTCTCGTCGACACAGCTGAAGAGGCCTTTTTTGCTTGATTGGTGTGTGCACTAGTTAGTACCGACGACGAAAGGATGGAGGACGTCCTCAAGAAGTTGGATCCGACAAAGGTGGCTACCTTGTTAAAGTTGTTGGGTTCATCACCCCGATCGGTGAACTTGGACCTTCCACCGGTTGACCTGAAGCTCGAAGGACCGACCACCTATCTGGGTTGGTCACGCCGCGTGAAGAAGACTCTTACAACGCAGTGGGTTGGGGGTTTCTTGACAGGTGAGTTGAAGAAGCCAGAGAACCCAGCTACAAGAGATGAGTGGGAATCAACCCACATGACGGTGTTCATGTGGCTTCTCAGCTCGATTGTCCCATCGATTGCTTCCACGGTTGATGGCCTGGAGACAGTCATGGAGATTTGGGACAGGCTGCGAAGTACATATGATGGAGTGGGGAACACTCTCAGGGTCTTCCAGGTGAAGGGAGAAATTGATGACACAGTTCATGGTGAGAAGATTGTGCAGGAGTACGCATCAGAGTTAGAATGACTATGGGTGGACTACGACCATGCTTCTGGTGGCTTCCAAGATTATCGTAGAGGAGAGGACCATGAAGTTCCTGAAGGGATTAAATGAACGGTTCGATCAGAGGAGAGCCTTACTTATGTCGGGTACGAAGATTTCTACTCTGTCAGAGGCCATCTCGGCCATAATTCACGAGGAGACCCGGTTCAAACTCCAGGCAGGGACGGGAGATTTCGCTGCCGTAAAGTCAGCACTAGTGGCTACTGTCTCGGGTATTCGAAGACCACGAGAGGAAACACAACAGTGCTACAACTGCGGAGTGACAGGTCATCTGTTGTATGCTTGCCCCAGACCACCCAAGGAGGGGGATTTGGGTGGTGGTGGTCGTGGACGTGATTGTGGACGTGGCTAGGGTCATGGTGACAGATGTGGTTATCGTGCCAATCTAGGCATTAGTGGATGTGATGAGAAGGTTGGTGTTATTTACACCGAGGAGGAGCATACTCTACTAAGTATGATGAGCATGATGGAGGGCTTCAAGAGGAAACAAGCTGGTGAGGGAAGCAAGAGTGGAACCGAGGGGCATCAACTTCAGCTTTGTTTGCCCACCCTTCCAGGACATCGGATTGGATCGTTGACTCCGGTGCTTGGCGACACGTGACGGGAGATGCGGGTGAGTTCTCCTCCTACACTCGCCTAGCTACCGCTGATAACATCCAGACGGCCGATGAGACTTTCCAATCAGTGGTCGGTATGGGCACGGTCAATTGTACAGGTTCAGTAAAACTATCTAATGTCTTGCATGCTCCTTCTTTTCCAGTTAGTCTTCTATCCATTAGTTCCATAATTCTTCAGCTAAAATGTGTCGTTTATTTTGATATTCCCAAGGTGACCTTCCAGGAGAAAGGGACGAGACAGATACTTGGGACTGGGACCTGGCATGATGGGCTATGGTATTTGGATCAGGAAGGATTGAATGCAGCTCTTATATCTATGGCGGGGAGACAAAAGTAGGAGGAACGAAGATGAGTGCAGAGGATATGCTTCACTACATCACCAACGTTTATGGCATTCTTCTTTCGGCACTTTAGCCAGACTATTTCCTTTATTGTTACAGAAAACAAATCAACATAAACTTGTATGTGATGCATGCGACTTAGACAAGCTTACTAGGAGCTCTTATGTTAGCACAGGACGGATGAGCTCTTCCTTTTTTGATGTTGTGCATTCTGACATTTGGGGGCCTTGTGTCGTACGTTTTTTGAATGACTATAAATACTTTGTGGCATTTATCGATTGCGCCTCGTGTGTCACTTTGTTATATCTGATGAAAAGTAAGAGTGAGGTTCTTACATGTTTTCGGGATTTCCATAAGCATGTCCAAACACAGTACGTCACAATGATAAAGGTATTAAGGTCGGATAATAGAACAGAGTACACTAATAGTACATTGCAGAGGACCTATCAGTCCGTAAGATACCGCATCAGACCACATGAGCATACACATCTGCACAGAATGACATGGCAGAGAGAAAAAAACAAGCATCTGATGGAAGTGGCGAGGAGTATGATGCTCCACATGAAAGTCCCTCAGAGCTTATGGGGGTATGCTGTGTTAACAACAACACAATTGTTCAACAGAATGTCATCCCGTATTATCGGGTGGAGATCCCCGTGTCAGAAGTTGCAGGGACATAATGGAGGGATGCTTCCATTAAAAATTTTCGGCTGTGTGCTTCGTGAAGGACAACAGACCGAGTGTTGGAAAACTTGATGCGAAGACACTCAAGTGTATCTTTGTGGGCTACTTTGGTACTCAGAAGGGGTACGTGTGCTGGAATCAAGTGGAGAAGAGAAGTTTCGTGAGCCTGGATGTCCACTTCAGAGAGCTGGAGCAGTACTACCGACAGGAGGAGGCCCAACTCATACCAGAATTGTCAAATACCGAATTTATGAGGCGAGATAGGGAGAGTTTGGTGATAGATCTGGAAGTATGGCATGAAGGATTAGTGGAGGAGCATGGGAGTAATGAGGAGCAGGAGGAGGAAGTGAGAGGCGTGAGACGCCTACGGCCCAGGGGGAGCTGCTTACATATCATAGGAAAGGGAAGGATTGGATGCAACTCTAATATCTATGGCAGGGGAGACAGAAGTAGGAGGAACGAAGATGAGTGCAGAGGATATGCTTCTACTACATCACCAGCGTTTAGGGCATTCTTCTTTCGGCACTTTAGCCAGACTATTTCCTTTATTGTTTCAGAAAACAAATCAACATAAACTTGAATGTGATGCATGCGACTTAGGCAAGCTTACTAGGAGCTCTTATGTTAGCACGGGACGGATGAGCTCTTCCTTTTTTGATGTTGTGCATTCTGACGTTTGGGGGCCTTGTGTCGTAAGTTTTTTGAATTACTATAAATACTTTGTGTCATTTATCGATTGCGCCTCGTGTGTCACTTTGTTATATCTGATGAAAAGTAAGAGTGAGGTTTTTACATGTTTTCGGGATTTCCATAAGCATGTCCAAACACAGTACGTCACAATGATAAAGGTATTAAGGTCGGATAATAGAACAGAGTACACTAATAGTGCATTGCAGAGGACCTATCAGTCCGTAAGATACCGCATCAGACCACATGAGCATACACATCTGCACAGAATGACGTGGCAGAGAGAAAAAAACAAGCATCTGATGGAAGTGGCGAGGAGTATGATGCTCCACATGAAAGTCCCTCAGAGCTTATGGGGGTATGTTGTGTTAACAACAACACAATTGATCAACAGAATACCATCACGTATTCTCGGGTGGAAATCCCCGTGTCAGAAGTTGCAGGGACATAATGGTGAGATGCTTCCATTAAAAAATTTCGGCTATGTGTGCTTCGTGAAGGACAACAGACCGAGTGTTGGAAAACTTGATGCGAAGACACTTAAGTGTATCTTTGCGGGCTACTCTGGTACTCAGAAGGGGTACGCGTGTTGGAGTCCAGTGGAGAAGAGAAGTTTCGTGAGCCTGGATGTCCACTTCAGAGAGTTGGAGCAGTACTACTGACAGGAGGTGGCCCAACTCATACCAGAATTGTCAAATACCAAATGTGTTGACGCCTGGAAAATCCTGGCCCCAAAATTCGAATCAATGCGGCCTGAGGCTACTTGCCCAATGGTTCAGCGAGAAGGTTTTGGTTAGCCACTACAGATGAAACGGAAAGATAAAGGACACAACCCCAGGTGCTGCGGCAGGGACGTCCCACCACGTACCCAGAAGCTCTAAAGAGTCTTCTCCTCCAAAACCACGAATGGCCGAGCTCGGTACTAGGTAGGCACTTGTTAGGGAAGACTCTTGATTGTCAAAAAAGGGGGGGGGGGGGGCAGCTCTGATTTTGACAAGTGCAATTCCTGGTACCCCTGGGGGTCTATTTATAGACAAATCCTAGGGGGGGGGGGAGCAGATGGCTATCCCTGACCCCTAGAGTTGATTTTTTTAGACAAGGCAATAGGTTGGCGAGTAGGTAAGGACCTCAGACCTGACTGGCGAGTTTGTTGGCTAAGTCGCCTATAGGCGAGTAGGTCCGAGCTCACGACTTCCTCGCCTGACCGGGTGGTGAACGCCGGGCAGGGCTTTCCTCCTCGTCCTATGCGAGTAAGTACCTTATCGCACAACCAAAACTCTTGATCTTCCTTCGTCTTCTGGATTGTTGACTTCTGCCTTGACCTTTTGACCTTGACCTCCGCCTACGTGGCCTTTAGATGGGCCCACCCTCGGAGAATGAGGGTTGTACACAATCCCCGCTCTTTGCGAGCAACGTAGTTGATCGGAAAGAATCATCTAATCCTTATTCGACGAGCTTCTTCTGGCGGGAAACGTACCTACTCGGCAGGCCGGGGACCCCCGGAAGTCTATAAATAGAGGGGGGTGGTCCTTCCTTGGCACGCCACTTTTTTAGAATTAACGAGATGCTGTCAGCCGAGCAGATGATCGCGAAGACCGAGCTGTTAATGAAGTTGATGAAGAAGACGAAAAGCTCGGATAGCCGCAAGAGAAAAAGAGGATCCTCTGATCGTCGCCTTAGCCCTTTGGCCGAGGAGGTTCCTCGGGCGAATCCGGTGACCTCCGCGCCTGAGCCTTCCCTTGCGCCATCGACCGTCGAGAGACTGGGGGACGAAGTTCCTCGATCAACTGCCGAGGAGGAACCCCTAAACACTCACCCGGACTCTCTCTGAGAAGGTAAGCGCCTTCTCGAGAGATCGCGATTTTTGTGCTAACGTTTTGTTGATGTCGACGTTCTTTTGTAGATGGACCTCCCGCGGAGGTGAATACGCAGTCATCCCCGGTGGTAGAGCGCGTAGGTTCCGAGCACCTACCGCCTCCACCGGTCCTTCCTGCAGGGGTCGTCCCCGAGCGGGAACCTCTTCGTCCATCATCTCCTATTCCTGAGCGCGTGACAGGCGGGAACCGGATACTGCTAAAGAACTCCAGGGTTACCCTTTCTGGGGGAATAGGAGAGGGAGGATCTTCCTCGGTTGTCCCCACGGCTCAGCTTCCTCGGCGCCCTGACAGCGGGCCGTCGTCCCATAACGGACAGGGTGGGCGCTCAGGGGGCCGACATACTCCTCGGCGCTCGCCTTCTCCTCACCGATCTCCTCGACGAAGGCTCAGTCCTCGTCGGGTTGCCTCTCCTCCCCGCCGGGACGTTCCTCGGCGGTCACTTTCTCCTCCTCGTCATCAACCGAGGGTGGCGCCTGTGCGGGCAGGTATATTCTTCGTGAAGTGCTATCTTTAGGTGGTTCTTTTTCTAACTAGCCATCTTCCAGCCCGTGCCACGTCTCCGGGGTCTGCTTTTATTGAGGCGCTCGGACTTCCTACTCGCGAGTACAGGACGAAGATGGCCTCCGCCTACCTCGACCTGGAGATAAAGGTAGAGAGGTTGTTGGCCTACGAGGTTCATCGGCGAATAACCTCGCTTGAAGGACGCGTCTCAAATATCGAAGGATTCGAGCATCGACTAGAGATGGCAGAGGGAAAGCACTATCTCGTCACCGAGTTGGACAGTCGGATGGTCGGCATAGAACACCGCTACGAGGCGCTGAGGGCGGAAGTGCGCAGCCTTCGGGCGAGCATTGGGTCCATTGGGACGTTGAATCGTATGGAGGAGCACATCCGGCTTGGCGAGGAGTTCTTAGCGAGAGCGAATGAGCAGATGGCCTTCGCGCGCCAGCTGGGATTCAACAGGCAGCTTGGTTCAACCTCGGAAAGGCGCGGCGACCCTCTCGTTAATTAGCTTTGTTTGCTAATCTGTATTTTAAGAATATTATTCTGCGAGTATTGTAATAATCTCGAACTGCCTATGCGCTGTGACTTCGGACCGTACTGTTTGATCGCATTTATGTTGATTTTGTCTTCTGCAGGGTTTTCTTGTGTCTTTGTAGATCGCCGCTTTGTCGCGAGAAGAGTAGTCGGTACCTCGCGTATAAGGTAGTTTATGCGACTTCGATGTGGGCGAGTAGGTAGAAACCTCGCACGAACTTTCGTCGCGACCCCACCTCCCTTTCCTTTCCTGTTGCTGATTTCTATAAATAGGGGGGTAGGGGTCCAAAATCGGCACGCTTTCTTGAACTTCTTCAAGTGCCTTTCCTTCTCGTTTCTTTCTTCCCACTCGCTTCAATGACGCCTTCTTTGGAAGCTGAGACCCGCCGCTTGACTTATGCCGAGAATTTCGTCGCGCATAAGTTTAAGAAACCCGTTACTCGCGCAGACGATTTGGAGAGATTCGTCCATCAACACCTTGCGCAAGGATTCCGGGTCGGCCTTCCCGCTCCCCACGAGCGGATCAACACCTTCTCGGAGGGCAAGCTCGCCTTCTCCCTTTCGCACTTCGAGGTCGGCCTGCGCCTTCCTCTCTGGCCCGAGTTCTGCCAGATCCTCCGGTATTACGGCTGGGTCCCCGCCCAGATTAATACGAATGGGGTAGCGATGATCATCGGCTACCTCTGCTTCCTGCGCAGCGAGAAGATCGCTTTTGACTTGGACGTCTTCCGAAAGATCTTCTACATGGGAGCGACCAAGGATAGGGTGATTTACTTCGGCAGCCATCACTGCAAGGTGGTCCGGACTTCGAACAAGGTCCACCGGTGGAGCGAGAAGTTCATCTTCGTCACTGGTGATTTCTCGCACATACCAAATCGCCCCCAACAGAGACCGGCCACGGCGCTCTCCACTCCAGCTCTCAGAGGTCAACGCGAGGAACTCTTCCGCGCTCTGAAGAATAAAAAACTCGACATCGAGTTCTGGCGCCGGAACGTGGACCATCTCGCCTTCGTGCAGCCTGGCGAGGGTAACATTCCTTAGTCGCTGCTAACAGTAATTTTACCTTTCCTTCTTTATCTAACGCCTGCCTTCAGGTTGTCGACAACTTCCATCCACGGTTCTTCCTGTGGGGGGTCAAACCCCACCTCCTCTATCTCCCACGGTCGATCCAGCGACAATGCAACAAGGCGATGAGGAGGAAGGCGAGCAGGGATCTCCGCTCGCGGAGATCCATCCTGGGGTCGGCGACGCGACTGAGATCCTTCGCGCGGCTGGATGGCCGGCCGAAGACGAACCACCGGCGATTAAGAAAAGGAAGAGGAAGGAGGTCGCCCGGCGCGTGGCGGAGGAGCGGGCTCGCGAGGAGGAAGACAGCATCCCTGAGAACCATCCCAACTTTGGGCAGGGTTCGCTGAATAGGGGTTTGGATGGCGAGACGCTGATCACCTGGAGCCGGGAGCGCAGCGAGGTGTCCTTAAGCACTCGCCTGCCTTCGTGGAGCGAGGATGAGGTCCCGAACGACGATGCCTTCAGCGTCTTGTTCGGACTTTATGGTCGCGATGATGCGAAGGTTCTGCGGGAGGCTTCTCCCCGCTTTCTTGCCGACCAGGGATCGCGGGCAATGCTGCGAGCTTCGGAGTTATTTCATCAAACCGCGCGGAATCTTCTCGGCTCGGAATTGGAACTCGCGCTCCATCGGAAGCTCACGATGGAGGCCGAGAAGCGGGAGGACGAGGCCCTAAGGCGCGCCAAGGCGGCCGAGGATAAAGCCGAGTCCAGTCGGAGCTTCGAAGTGATCTTGGTACTTTACGCGAACTAGGATCGAAACCCGCTCTCTTTTCTTCATATCTTCTAACCTGTCCTTCTCGCATCTACAGGAAGAGCAGTTGGTGGCGGCGGAGACGATTTCTAAGCTCGAGTGCGACCTGCGGGCGAGTCAAGTCTTGCTTGAGGCGTCGCAGGTTCGAAACGCCGAGTTGGAATCGAGGATGGCTGCGCTTTCCTTCTCGGAAGCCGGACCTTCTCGCCGACCTCCTGGATCGTTCATGCGTCGCGGGAGCTCTCGTCTCTTCGCTGAGAGATCGCCTTAGCCGCCGGGGACCTGGTTTTTGCGAAGCTTTCGGTGGCCGGCTTGCTGGTTCCTGGGGCGGAAAGCTTGACGACGGAGGGGCTTCTGTCAGATATCTTGAACGCCAGCGAGGAGGAAGACGACGAGGAAGAGAACGAGTCGGATTCGGCCGACTATGCTCCCTCGCCTAAGTGAACCTTTTGTTATTTTAACAATTTTGATGCTTCTCGCGGCTCTGCGAGCACATTTTTTGGTAGATAACATTTGTTTTGATAGTAATATTTACTTTCTTGGTGAATCTTCCTTGTGCTGATACGATATCGCTAGGCTCATAGGCTCGCATGTTTTCTTGGCTTTCTCGTCAGGGCGACTTAGGACGAAGTCGGGTCTGTCGACCATCTACCTTGCTCTCTTCTTCAACCTGCTCGTTTTTATTTTGGCTTCTTACCCATAGGGTCACTCGCATTAGCCCCTGCGAGTTAGCATCCTTCTTGCACCCTGTCTTCTGAAAAAGCCGTTAGATAGGAAATGACGGTCGGGGCCAAGGGGACTCATATTCCCGATAGCCTTCCTTCTAGTGCGGGGCTGGTGCTATTGAAGAGAACGACTTAGTAGGGAATGACTGTCGGGGAGGTTCCATAGGAGCACCTTCCAAGGGAACACAACATCCCAAGGTCTCCATCCTGCTGTTGAAGGGGTCGACACAGTAGGGAATGACTGTCGGGGAGGTTCCAGAGGAGCACCTTCCAAAGGAACACAACATCTCAAGGTCTCTATCCTGCTTGGATGTTGAATGTCGCCCCAACCTGTTTCCTGCTGCTCAACAATTGAACGGGGAGTTAAGCACACTTAAGCACATTAACTTATACGAGCGGAGGAAAATAATTGGAAACGAATCACTTCGTGAGGGGCTCTCAGCCCTCGGGGGTACACAACACCTTTATTCAAGGGTCCCCTGATCGGTTAAGTCGATCATCTCTTCGTCGAATTGGGAGGTCTGCGTCCAGACTTCTTCCTGATAATCTCCCCAGTCGGATGAGAGATGCGGTCGGAGGGTAACTCGACCAACGTGCAAGGGGGGAGCTGATCTCGACCGTCAATGCAGAGGCTTGGTTTTTAGGAGAACGCACTACCGAGGCACCGTCCCATCATCCGTTCTGGGTTTTACGAGAATCAAGTCGGAGGCCTGTTTCCCAACCTGACTAGGAGATCGACTTCACCCGCTTTCTTCTTTTAAGGCCTGCTATTCTGAAAAATCATCCTCATCCCTTGTTTCAGGGGGTTTTATTATTAAGCAATCAGTTTACATAAGAGAAGGGTATACATCCCTGCTCAGGGGTAAAACCTCTTTAGATCATCGCCGCTCCATGTATTCCCCAAGAGTTCCCCATCCCGATTCTGTAAGCGATACCCTCCTGTTGCAAGTGCTTCGTGGACGATGAAAGGTCCCTCCCAATTAGGGTTGAGCTTTCCCACGGCCGCCGATCTCCCAGCTGCGTCCACTTTCTTCAGGACTAGGTCACCTGCTTGGAAGTGCTTGAGACGAACGTGCTTGTCGAAGTGTCTTGCCATGCGACGTTTGATCTCCTCCTGCCTAGCCGAGGCTAGATCTCGGAGCTCTTCGATGTAGTCGAGGGACAGCTTCTGGGCTTCCTCATTCTCTAGTCGCCATCCTTCATCTCCGTCTTCTGCCGCAATCACCCTAGGACTTCTGACCTCGAACTCTACCGGGATGAGAGCTTCGGACCCGTGAGAGAGTTTGAATGGGGTTTCCCCTGTGGCTGAGCTAGGAGTGGTTCTCAAAGCCCACAACACCGAGGGGAGCTGCTCCGCCCAATTACCTCTTAGGTTCTCGACTTTCTTCTTTAGTAGGTTGATAATTAACTTGTTGGCGGCCTCCACTTGTCCATTGCTCCTGGGATGATGTACTGACGCGAACCTGAGATCAGTTCCGAGCTGTCTGCAAAAATCCTCCAGCTCCAAGCTGGCGAATTGTGGACCGTTGTCGGTGACGATGGCGAGGGGAATCCCGAATCTGCAGGCGATCTCCCCCCAGATGAAGTTCTTCACGACTTGAAAGGTGGTTTTGGCTAAAACCTTTGCCTCAATCCACTTGGAGAAATAGTCGATCATGACGAGAACGAACTTCCTCTGGCCGCTGGCTGAAGGAAAGGGACCTATCAAATTCATTCCCCAGATAGCGAACGGCCATGGGGTGGTGATCGAACGAAGATGCTGGGCCGGCTGCAGATGAAGGGGGCGAACAGTTGACACTTCGGGCACTTTTTCGAGAAAGCCTCCGCATCCTTGCGGATAGTGGGCCAGAAGTAGCCATGTCTCAAGATCCTTTGCTCCAAAGTGCGAGTCCCTGAATGGCTTCCGCACTCTCCCGAGTGAATTTCCTCCAACACTCGGGGTACTTCGTCTTCAGAGACACATCTAGCCAGAGGGCCCGAGATCGTCTTGCGATATAACTCCCCATCTTGCAATAAGTAATACGCCGCCTTGTACCGAAACCTCCTTTGATCCCCTTTTTCCGCTGGAAGTTGCCCAGAACTTAGAAAGGAAATAAACGGATCCATCCACGAAGGACGATGATCGATCTCCATCATCTCTCCTTCCTCAATGGATGGTCGAAACAACTCCGTGATAGTCCCTCCTGCTCTTGGCCCGTACTTGGCCAGACGATCTGCTGCCGAGTTCTCCTCTCTCGGTACGTGCTCGACGAAGAAGGATTGAAAGCTTCCAATCAATCCTTTCACCTTCATGAGGTACTTTTGCAGAATGGTGTCGCCTACTTCGAACTCTCCCCGAATCTGAGATGCGACCACCATTGAGTTTGTGAAAGCCATGACGTCTTGGATGCCCAGCTCCTTTGCGAGGCGCAAGCCTGCTACGATGGCTTTGTGTTCGGCTTGATTGTTCGTTACGGGGAAGAGGATCTCGACTGCTTGCTCGATCCTAGTTCCCTGTGGGCTGACAAGAACGATGCCCACCCCCACAGAGCTCCTGCCTGAGGCTCCGTCCACGAACATCTCCCAAGGGATGGGAGTAGAAGCCTCCTCTCCCGGTTCTGCTTCCACCGAGAAGTCGGCCAAGAAATCTGCTACCGTCTGTGCTTTGATCGCCACTCGGGGCGAGAAGGAAATGTCGAACTCGCTGTGTTCTACCGACCATTTCGCCAGCCTTCCCGAATGCTCCACCCCTTCCAGGATATTTCGGAGAGGATGATCAGTTATGACCTGGATGGAGTGAGCTTGAAAATAAGGCCGAAGCTTTCGAGCCGACACCACCAAGGCGAAGGCAAGCTTCTCCAAGATTGGATATTTCAACTCCGCCTTCTTGAGCACCTGGCTAACATAGTAAATTGGGAGCTGCTTCTTTCCTTCCTCCCGGACCAGCACGGAACTTACCGCTTCTATCCCTACTCCCAGGTAAATGAGTAGGTCTTCACCTTCTTTCGGGCTCTGAAGGAGAGGTGTCTGAGTCAACTGCTCCTTCAGCCTACCGATCGCCTTTTCGCACTCGTCGGACCATGCGAAATTCTCGCTCTCGCGGAGCGTCTTGAAAAAGGGAGAGCACTTTTCTCCCACCTTGGATAGAAAGCGGCTGAGACCTGCCAACCTTCCTGTCAGTCTCTGAACTTCCTTCATGGTCTTCGGCGAGGCCATCTACAGGATTGCCTTAACCCTGTCAGGGTTCGGCTCCACTCCTCCCGGGGTGAGGAGGTGTCCCAGAAACTTTCCCCTTCCAGCTCCAAACACACTTTGCCGGATTGACCCTCATTTTGAACTTTCTCAGCGTTGCGAAGGTCTCCACCAGATCTGCTATATGCTCCGGGACGCTCTTAGTCTTGATCAAGAGGTCGTCCACATACACCTCCAGGTTACTTCCCTTCTGCTCCTTGAAGACAATGTTCATCATCCGCTGGTAGGTTGCTCCTGCATTTTTTAGCCCAAAGGGCATCATTTTATAGCTATAACATCCATCCCCAGCGATGAAGGAAACATCGCGGCAATCGGGGGGATACATCCGGATCTGGTGGTATCCCGAAAACGCATCAAGAAAACTCATTACAGGGAAACCGACGGCTGAATCAACCAGCGCGTCGATTCGAGGCAAGGGATAACAATCCTTGGGGCAGCTTTTATTTAATAAAGAGAAGTCCACACACATTCTCCAGCTGCCTACAGCCTTCTTAACCATTACAACATTGGAGACCCAGCCTGGATACTGGATCTCCGACACAAAACCTGCGTCCAGCAGCTTCTTCACCTCTTCACGGATAGGCCCGGCCAACACGGTGGCGGTGGACCTCTTCTTCTGGCGGACGGGCTTCACCGCGGGGTCGAGATTGAGGTGGTGGCAGGCAACCTCTGGGTCGATCCCGGGCATCTCAGCAGCACTCCAGGCGAAGATGTCAACGTTATCCTGTAGGCACGTTGCCATCTCCACCTTCTCGGTGACCTTCAGCGATCCACCGATCTTCAACAGCCCAGATACTTCCGCTGCGGAGAGTACCTCGATCTCCTCCACCTTCTCGGACGCCTCCAGCCGGGCCGGGCCTCCAGTTACCCTCTCGAACTCCTCCGCGTCAGCCATCCAGCTGATGGTGCTAACCGAGCTGAGGTAGCACTCGCGGGCGGCTCTTGGTTCGCTCCTGATCCTCACCTGGACGTCCCTTTGGCAATACTTGAGGCACTGGTGGTAGGAGGATGGGACGGCCTTGAAGGTGTTAAGAAGTGGCCTCCCGAAGATGGCTTTGTAGCAGCTCGGGGCGTCCATGATGACGAAACGGCACTGGAGAGGGGTGCCCCCGAGTGTTACGAGGAGATCTACTCCTCCCTCCACCTCTTGCTTCTCTCCGGAGAAGCCAAAGAGGGGACCATCCGGCTTTCGGACCCTTCCTGCGCCGACTCCCAGCCCGTCAAACATCTTCTTGAAGATGACGTTTACGGAACTACCGTTATCGATCAGGATTCGATCAACGGTAAAGTCTTCTACGGCGGCCTGGATTACGAGGGCGTCGTGAAAGGGGTTCTCATTCCCTAGCATATCTTCCTCGGAGAAGGTGATCTCCTCCAACGGGGGCGGTTCCTGCGAGGTCGAAGCGACGCTCCTTCGATAGATTTGATGGAGACTTCCTTTGCGGGAAGCTCCTATCGCCGCACCCCCGTGGATCACCCCCACTCCTCTACCTCCTGGGGCTACCTCCCCTCGACCTCCGTGGTCGACTCGGTCCTCGTTCCTTCTTCGGCCGGCGTCCTGAACCGCCGGCTGCTCGACCGGAGCTTCTATTCTCCGTTGCTCTCCTCCTGCCTCTCCTGCTGCCAGCCTTCTTCTGGCTTCCCAAAAGTATGGGCAGGCCATCGTGCCATGCCCTTCCACCTGGTGGAGTTCACAGTAGAGGGGAACCTCCTCTACCTGCGGCCTCCTCTGATTCTTATTCTTCCGGCCCTGGCGATTGCCGCGCCTGGCAACCGCCATTGCTTCCTCTCTTCTTCTCTCCTGACGTCCTTCTGGCCTGTCGAAGCGCCTTCTCTCCGGGGATCTCCTTCCCCGCTCCTGACGCTGAGGTCCCCTGGCCGGCTTCCACGGTGGCCGGTTAGCGGGGACTTGGTAGCGTCTTTCTTCCTCCCGACGCTCCGGAGCCACGATGAGCCTCCTCTCATCGTTCCTTCTCGGCTCCTCCCTCCTGGGTTCTCTTTCTCTCCTTTCTTCCCTGCCTCTTCCCTCTGGCTTCCGCTTTTCCGCCCTCCTGGGCTCTTCCTTCTTCCTCTTCTCGGGGGGACTTTCCTCCTCCTCCTCATCTTCCTTGGCCACTCGGGTGAGCCTGGCCAGGAAGCCGCGGTTGGAAGCCTCACCCTGGACGAACTGGTTGGCCCTTTCGATGAGGTTGGCATAGGAGTAGGGAGGATTCCTACCGATCTCCAACTTAAAGAGGCCCTCGCGAAGGCCGAAGGTTAGGGCCAACCGCAGGGTGCGACCATCCACCTCCTGGATGAGTAGCACCTCTTCCTGGAAGCGATCGATGTAGTCCCCCAGCGTTTCTTTTGGTCCCTGAGTCAGATGGAAAAGGGTCGTAACCTCCTTCTTCAACTTCTTTGCCGTGGCGAACCGCATGTTCAGCCCCCGACAAAGGTCTTCAAAGCAGTAGATGGAGCCTTCCGGCAACTGGTGAAACCAGTCCCTTGCTTTCCCTCGGAGGGAAATTGCGAACAGCCTGCACTTGAAGGCGTCCGACATGGTCCGAAGGGAAGCGACATCCTCGAACCATTGGATATGACGGATAGGGTCCTCTCTCCCCGAGTAGTAATTCATCGAGGGATCCCTGAACCCCTCCGGTACTGGCGCGGCGAGGATCTCCTCGCAGAATGGGCTCCTCCCCCCGATCTGGCGACGATCGTCATCTGGCCGAGTATCTCCCCCATACTCGCTCGCCTGGCGAGTATGGTAGTATCTCGCCTGCTCATCTTCCTCGCGGAACCGAGTTCCGCCAGCTCCTTGAGACGCTTGCAGACCAAACTGCGACTTCCTTGGTCGCTCGAACTCCTCGGCGTGCGCCTTCCCTGCTCGCTGAGTGCGAGCACCTTCCTCGGACGGGCCCGGGCGATGAGGTGAGGTCGTCGTTCCTTCCGTGCGAGGTAGAAGAGCTGCCCGCATGATGCCTTCCATCCTTTGCGCGAATTCTTCGAAGACAGCCAACGATACGAACTCGCCGCCTCGAGCCGAGTTTCCCGCCACCTCCTCGTGGTCGCTAGCTGCTACCATCTCACTTTTCTACCAGACTTTCTTCCTCTGGCCGCGATCCATGCTCACCGCACCAAAGTGTTGAAGCATGGAAAATCCTGGCCCCAAAATTCGAATCAATGCGGCCTGAGGCTACTTGCCCAGTGGTTCAGCGAGAAGGTTTTGGTTAGCCACTACAGATGAAACGGAAAGATAAAGGACACAACCCCAGGTGCTGCGGTAGGGAGGTCCCACCACGTACCCAGAAGCTCTAAAGAGTCTTCTCCTCCAAAACCACGAATGGCCGAGCTTGGTACTAGGTAGGCACTTGTTAGGGAAGACTCTTGATTGTCAAAAACGGGGGGGGGGGGCAGCTCTGATTTTGACAAGTGTCATTCCTGGTACCCCTGAGGGTCTATTTATAGACAAATCCTAAGGGGGGGGAGCAGATGGCTATCCCTGGCCCCTAGAGTTGATTTTTTAGACAAGGCAATAGGTTGGCGAGTAGGTAAGGACCTCAGACCTAACTGGCGAGTTGGTTGGCTAAGTCGCCTATAGGCGAGTAGGTCCGAGCTCACGACTTCCTCGCATGACCGGGTGGTGAACGTCGGGCAGGGCTTTCCTCCTCGTCCTATGCGAGTAAATACCTTCTCGCACAACCAAAACTCTTGATCTTCCTTCGTCTTCTGGATTGTTGACTTCTGCCTTGACCTTTTGACCCTGACCTCCGCCTACGTGGCCTTTAGATGGGCCCACCCTCGGAGAATGAGGGTTGTACAGAATGTATGAAGCGAGAGATGGAGAGTTTGGTGACAGATCTGGAAGTATGGCATGAAGGATCAGTGGAGGAGCATGGGAGTAATGAGGAGCAGGAGGAGGAAGTGAGAGGCGTGAGGCCTACGACTCAGGGGGAACTGCTTACATATCATAGGAAAGGGAAACAGACTGCAGAACCAGTACCCGTGCCTAGAATGCCAGTGCCTAGTCCCTTGTCTACGTCAGTCTCTACTCCTAGTGCACCTCCACCACCACAGTCATTTTCTGGTGAGATCATTCCTTCTACTCCATCTCCTACTACCACGGTCCGGCGGACTACTCGCAGCCACGGGCGGACCCAGGTCCGGACACGCTCGGGCACGTGCCCGATCGTAAAATCGCGGATAGCGTATTAGGTACAGTGCAAGGAGCGGCGATTTCGCGTGCTAGGGCAAGGAGGAGCGGGGCGATTTGGAGCGGGGAGCCGGACGCTAGCGATTTGGAGCGGGGAGCCGGACGCTAGCGATTTGGAGCAGGAACTGGGCGATGTTACGCTTGCTAGGGCAAGGAGGAGCGGGGCGATTTGGAGCGGACTGGTAGAAATCTCCTCTTCTTCTTCTTCTTCCTCTTCTTCTTCTTCTTCGTCTTCTTCCTCTTCGTCTTCTTCTTCCTCTTCGTCTTCTTCTTCCTCTTCTTCTTCTTCTTCCTCTTCTTCCTCCTCTTCTTCTTCTTCCTCTTCCTCTTCTTCTTCTTCCTCTTCCTCTTCCTCTTCCTCTTCTTCCTTTTCCTCTTCTTCTTCCTCTTCCTCTTCTTCCTTTTCAGAAATCATGAAAAAATCATATGATTTCTGAAATCAGAAATCATATGATTTCTGAAATCAGAAATCATATGATTTCTGAAATCATATGATTTCTGATTTCAGAAATCATATGATTATATGATTTCTGATTTCAGAAATCATTTGATTTCAGAAATCATTTGATTTCTGATTTTAGAAATCATTTGATTTCTGATTTCAGAAATCCAGATTTCAGAAACCTGATTTCACCTCTTCTTCACCTGATTTCACTTAAATTCTGATTTCTTAAATTCTGATTTCTTCTTCTTCTTCAGATTTCAACACTAACTGGAGTGTTCTCAAGAACTGGAGTGTTCTTAAGAAAGTGGAGTGTTCTCAAGACTAACTGGAGTGATAATCGGCAAGGACGCAAGGTCCATTCTTCTTCCTCACTTAGATCTAGGTAGGATATAAATTATATAGACATAGATATAGATTTAGGTTTGTGATTTAATCCAGTTTGGTATAGATTTAGGTAGGATATAATTTAACACCTATTTTTAAACACGTATTCAGCTATTTTCAAAAGAGTTTTATGATTTCAATGTTTAGTTTTAAACGCGTATTCAGCGATGTTTGATATGTAACATGTTTTGCATAAATAATAATTAAGTTTTCTTTTTTTAGTTGTGAAATTCAATGGAAAAGTTTTTTTCAAGGGTGCGATCAAGTCAAACTTCTGAAGAATTACAAATGTCAGTTTCATGTGGTAAAAGAAATCGAGTTGAGTTTTATGTTAAGTTTTCTTTTTTTTATTTATGCTCAATATTTTGCTTACATAAATATGTATGGGAAAAAAAAATTTCGGGGACGCTGCCCCCGAACCCCTGTTCAGGGGGGCACTGCCCCCCGAACCCCCCGAATATATATTAATTAAATTGTGCCTGTGCACCTTCAAAATCCTAGTTCCGCCCCTGCTCGCAGCAATGCGGGCAACCCTCCAGACAGATATGGTTGGGACCTTGCTTCTTTTGTCTCTTATGATAATATCTCTTCTTCTCATGGAGAATTCATTCTCTTTGGATAGTATTATTGTACGTGGCAGGTTGCCAAAACTGACCCAAAATGGCAAGCAGCAATGAAGGAGGAGATGAAAGCTCTTGAGTAGAACAAGACCTGGGAGTTGAGACACCTACCAAAGAACAAGAGGTTGTCGGGTGTAAGTGGGTTTTCACTGTGGAGCAGAACCCGGATGGTCTTGTCAAGCGATATAAGGCTCAATTAGTCGCAAAGGGGTATAGCCAGACCTATGACATTAATTGCGACGAGATATTTGCACCCGTGGCTAAGATGAGCACTGCCCGAACTCTGATAAGCTTGGCAGCGAATGGTGGATGGAGGTTGCATCAAGTAGATGTGAAGAATGCATTTCTTCATGGAGATCTAGCGGAGGAGGTGTACATGGAGATACCATCGGGGTTTGGCACAACTGAGACCGAAGGCAGATTCTTTAAACTTAAGAAATTCCTTTATGACTTGAAGCAGTCTCCCCGTGTGTGGTTTGACCGATTCAAGAAGACCATAATTTGGAGGGATACCAGCAGATTAATGTTGATCACACAGTGTTCTTCAGGGAAAATGAAGACCACCACATCACTATGCTTGAGGTGTATGTGGATGACATGATCATCACAGGGGACGATGAGTAGGAGATCGTTCGCCTCAAGAAGGCGTTGGGCAAAGAGTTCGAAGTAAAGGATTTGGGTTTGCTAAGGTATTTCCTTGGGATTGAGATTGTCTATGGTGCAAAGAGGAATTGTTCTGTCCCAAAGGAGGTATGCCTTGTATCTCCTCATAGAGACAGGGATGTTGGGGTGCATGCCTGCTGCAACACCGATCGATCAGAAGTGTAAACTGGATGCTGAGACAGGTGAACCAGTCGATCGAGAGATGTACTAGAAACTAGTTGGGAAGCTGATTTACTTGAGCCACACGTGTCCCAACATTTCCTTTGTCATGAGCGTGGTGAGCCGCTATATGCATGACCCTAGGAAAGGCCACATGGATATTGTGTACCAGATCCTTCGATACTTAAAAACTGCCCCTGGAAAGGGGTTGTTATTCAAAAGGAATGCGCACATGAAGATTGAGGGCTACTGTGACTCTGATTGGGCAAGCTGTATAGACGACAGGAGATCCACCTCAAGCTACTGCATGTAGGAGGCAACTTGGTCTCCTAGAGGAGCAAGAAGCAATCAGTGGTGGCCAGATCGACAGCAGAGGCAGAATACAGAGCTATGACATTGGGGGTAGCTGAACTTCTGTGGCTAAAGGGAATGCTGATGGAGCTGAAATTGGATCGAGGAGATACGATGAAGCTGTGGTGTGACAGCCATGCAGCTATCAGTGTTGCAAACAATCCAGTTCAACATGATAGGACCAAACATATCGAGATCGATAGGTTCATCATAAAATAGAAGCTGGACAGTGGGCTACTGGAGCTTAGTTACATTGCGAGCAATGATCAGGCCGCAGATTGTTTGACCAAAGGTCTTAGCTCGAGAGATATGATTAAAAATTCTGACAAGATGGGTTTAGTAAATATCTTTCACCCACCTTGAAGAGGAGTGTTGGCGTGTATTAGAGGTGTAGTGTGCGTTTAGAGAATTGTAGAGGTATATATATTGTATGTATGTGTAATAATGAATATGAAGCCCTAATTCTACAGTTTGCAGTCATGGTTATATTTTATGTGCATTTGTTTTCTGACTGATTATCTGCATATGGTCTGCAATCATCTGAAGTGAATTAGTGCACATTCAATAAGAATTTTTGTAGAAAATTAATTTAAACAAAGTATTACTTTAATTGATTATCTTTACTGAGCTGAGCATATTCAAAAAATGAGATTTAAATGAAAATTGACGTTTCTTTAGTAAACCATGTAACCGGTAACTAATGTTAACCTGATTAACCTGATTAGTAGCAGGTTACTGGAGATTTATATTCTGAAGCCACATTCTAATCATACTTTCCTCGAAAATGAGATTTTTTTTAGTAAAATCATGCAAAAACCGATGAATTTAGCTTTGCTATGATCTTTGAATGCAATGTGATTACAAGAATTTCAAATCCGCCGCAGGGATATATGTTGCTTCGAGTAGAAAATGTTGAATGTGTGTCACGGAACCATTGTTTCAGACCACCCCCTTCCTATCAAACACTCGACACTTTCAGAGAGCAGCAAGTGCGAATTTGAGATCCGTCGCGAATGTTCGTATGATTAGTATTATTTAATTAATTATATGTGTTATTGTCCTTTTGACTTGTAGTGGGCTTTCATACAAGGAGGTCTTAGGAGTAAGAGATGATATCTTGGATCCTAATTTATCTTTGGCTCTTATTCGACGGAGCAGTTCTTTAGAGGGCCCAACCTCCGAGAGCTGAGCCGGTGTCTCCCGATTTGTATCTTGTTATTGGTTTTCCTTCTGCATAAACCCTAGCAATTTCCGCCTTTAACAATTCTAATTAATTAATAAACTACTAATCAAATGAACATTCATGGCAGATCCCAAATTCTCTCTTGTTGCTCTCTGAGAGTGTCGTCTCGTGGAGAATATGCGTCTCTTTGATAGGAAAGGGAGGTGGTCCGAAGCGGTGGTTCCATGGCAGAGTGCTGACAATTCGTCTTTATTATCCGATAGAGATTAGTTTTCCTTCTTAGTACTAATATTGACCTGAACAGATTCTTTGAAAGATTCCGAGACCTCGTCCCAGTGATTGAGTCAACTCTCCCACATCTTTTTCTAATGCGCAAATTTCAAAATTTAGCCAAAATGCAGGGTAAGGTTTGCCTACATTTCACCCTTGTGGTGGGACCCTTCCCCAGACCCTCGCTGCGCGGGGATGCTTTGTGCACCGGGCTGCCCCTTTTTTTTAGAGCTTAGTTTTTCAAGCAAAGTTTCCCTCCAATATTAAATAGAAAAATTGATGCAGGTGAAGAAGCTCACAAGGCTTCAAAGGCAATCATCATATTCATCAACTTCATCCTCCACTCCGGTTCGAACTTATCAGACTCCAATCATGGCTGAAAATATTCTCTACGACATGAGCAGCACGAGCCCGTCCTCTTCGGACTGCGGTTCTCCGGATCGTAACCGTGCGAATTCTTCCTGCATTTCTACGGATCAGATTCTTCGGCGGAGCGTGGAGCAGAGGCAGCAGCAGGCCTCTTCTTCAGGTTCGAAAGTGGAGAGATCATCAGCCAGTCCTCTCCTGAAGGAAAATCGTGTGAACCGGAAAGGTGAAGCCAATCCCGCAGCGAGGCAAAGACGGTTTGAAGGAAATTCTGCAGCGAGGGAAAGGCGGACGGTGTCTTCCGTCATGGATAATAATAATACCAAGAAAGCTCGAAGAAGAAACTTCCAGGAAGAAAAGACTTCTCAAAAGAAATGGGTTTAGAGGAGCCACTTTATTTCAGTGTTTTCAGGATTATTATTTTCTTGATGATATACATGTAATGTGTTTTTTTGTAAGAATTCTCATCATTGTATGTTTCGCTCTTTCCTTTTCTTTTTTCTTCTAAAAAGTCGCGTAAAACCCTCCCCTGGTAATAAGTACTAAGCAGGGAGTCTTATCACACACCACCACCAATCTACAGAAACTGTCGGTAGAGTAGCGGAATGAGCATCTCTACTTTCCCCCTCGCACCTACTCCCAAAACTATAGTGGAAGTAAAACAAATGAAGCTTGTCATCTTTATTTCTTTTGAAACCAAAATTCTTTAAAAGGATATTTAGATTCCTTAATTTCTTTTAGAACCAAAAATGATATTGTAATTATTTGGACCGCCGAAAATGCCGAAGCTTATCATCTTGGCAATACCGCCCATCCTTCTGCATCTTTCCGCCACGAGTCCATATTGCGGATTTCATTGCGCATCAAATTTTACGCAGGCGGCGTATTCTTGTTAGAGAGTTAGCTTAAAGGGTGATGAAAGTTATAGTTAGAGAGTTCCGCTCTCTCAACTTTGAAACGTTCGTGGATGGTGGAAGTTATAGTAAATTTTTAGTGCTTTTATTGACCGTTCACCATCGGATTCATGCCCGTCTTACATTTCCGATGTCAATATTTGATTTGCGTTGAGGAGGGCTGACCAGTTGCTACCGGTCATCACGACTTATATGCACACAACGCGAGCAATATAGTTCTCAAACCATGTTATTCAACATAGTTCCCTCCGGCTTGAGATGGAGATAAAACAATGTTATTGAACATAGTTCGCTCCGGTTACCTTCATACTCTTCGTATGGAGAGCACAGAGAAGACCACTTTGAGATAGTTGCCAATGGTTCTCAAACCGAAAGAAAGCGCGTGTCCTCGCTATACGACAACAAGGGATTGGATTAGAGCAAATATTCGGAATGTAGAAGGTATGGAATGATTACAATGGATAGGTCCAAAGGAGGTGAATATATGAGATTTATGAAGAGATGTTCGCTTTAGCGTAGAGCTTTGCCGAGTCAAGTTTAAGTAGTTCGTTGCGTAGCAGCTCACCTCATCAAGACCCTTATTTAGACCCAAGCCCCTACGGACTGTTCACATGCTATGCTCAGCATACTCGATAAAGTCGTCGAATGCTGCTGAAAACATATAACATTTTGTAGGATCAATGGTTTCAAATGAAGGTTGTTCAAACGGGAAAAAGGAACATGTGTTCTTACCCAAAAAAAAACACAACAGAGAAAAACGCACAAATAAACAGAGCTCCGCTAAATTGGCTATTCGCACCTCAATAATAAATAAAATTGATTTTTTGCGAATTGTTATTAGCACCGCTAAATTGGCTATTAGCACTCAAAATGTTGATTTTTTAGGGTTGTGTAAAATACCTATCGGCACGCACTATTGCCTCTCAGCCGGCGAAATTTTTCGGACAGGGCTCCGTTTCCAAATCTAGGTCTGGGGTTAATACGGTCACGACTCGTGTTGCAATCTTAGAATGCCAACATTCAACGGCATCTCTATAGCGCGGGGGAGTTGTTCTCTTTAGGGTTCCGAAAAAAGTTTGCTCAGGAGCGCGTTGCTCTTCCTGTTTCTTCCAGCAGTGCCTGCCTGCACTGATTCTTGATCAAATCCCTTCATTTCTTCCCCCCTGTTTGCAAAGAAGCCTCAGTTATCTCTCCAACCGCCAATCAGACTACAACTCTTGTCGCCTGCAAAGCTTTACACTCAAGTCCGTCTTCACGGAGAATGGAGAATCTAAAATTTTTGTTATTACGAAATGGAGAATCCAAAACCTATGCATAGCCCGGGATGTTGCGTGGGGGGCTTCGCCGACAAAATTGATGGGGCTTCGCCGGCGTAATCGATGAGAGCTTTGCATACTTTTGTTACCTTCGACATTTTTTCTTCTGATAGGGGATAATTTATGGATGTCTATATGGTGTCGACAACATGATTTAGATGAAGGAAAGTTGGATTGTTCTTCCGGCTACTCCATCCTAAAGCATCTACTAACTTCCATCGCAGTCGGGTAACTATCCGCCAGTGGAGGCGACGTCGACGACGGTTTAAGGCTGTAGGAAGACAAGTCGTGGATGGGGCGGCTTGCTGCGATGGCGTGCCTTCCTCTTGCGGCGAAGGTTGAGGAGACTCAGAGTTTTTCCTCCTCTAGCCGGTGGTCTGCACCTAAAAATTCTTAGTATTCAATAAATTAAAAAAAAATCAAGGTTTGCGCATAGTCAAAGAGTAGTGGTCTGCAGTTAACACCACACTAATGATAAACGAAAATGTATGGATTAAAATAGGGTGCTGCTATTAGCACTGCAGTTTTGGCTATTCGCACTCAATTTGTACGAGTTATTACGCGCCTTTTGGAAATACGTCTTGTATATTCATTTTTAGGAAAAGTGTTCAACACGAAAGTTGTAGATCTCGTTGAGATCTACAACTTTTGTGTTGAACACTTTTCCTAAAAATGCATGTACAAGTCGTATTTCCAAAAATTCGCTATAGTTATGCTCATATTTCAATCAGAGCAGCAATACGTCTTGTGCGTGCATTTTTAGGAAAAGTGTTCAACACGAAAGTTGTAGATCTCGATGAGATCTACAACTTTCGTGTTGAACAATTTTCCTAAAAATAAATGTATAAGACGTATTTCTAAAAGACGGGTAATAACTCTTATAAATTGAGTGCGGATAGCCAACTGCAGTGCTAATAGCAGCGCCCTTAAAATATCATTCCCCTAGGGACGTGCTGAGTTGTCTGATTTGGTGAGGGCGAGTCGTACTAAACTGTTTACGTTTACTTTTTCGAATCGGACGGCAGATATTCGTCTCAATTTATAATTTACTGGTTGTAAAAAGAAAGCAAACGAAAAAAAACAAATTGTTCTGCCGGAGCGCACCTGTCGTCGGCACTTGTCATCCCGCCTCTCGCTGCTTCTCCCATCGTCTTCTAGCGCTGTGCGTTCCCCCTTCCTCGCTCCTCTGACCGCCGCTCCTTCCCGGCTCCGAGGAGAATCCAATTTTGAAAGAAAATAATCTGCGTCGGCGGGGGGATAAGAGAATCAGTTTATGCAGAATTGGAGAATTTGTAGTGGCGGAGATCTCATGAAAGACGAGCTCTCCCTTCTCCTCTCCCGATCTCCTCTGTTTCGTCGCGCGTTGTTCTGAGGATTTCTAGGATTCTTGCGATCGATCGGATCGTCGGGGATGGCGAAGAAGCATGGGGAGTTCAATCAGAAGATCGATTACGTATTCAAGGTGGTGTTAATTGGGGACTCGGCGGTTGGGAAGTCGCAGCTCCTTGCTAGGTTTGCTAGAAACGAGTTTAGCTTGGACTCCAAAGCCACCATCGGGGTGGAATTCCAAACGCGGACGCTCAACATTGATCATAAGACCGTTAAGGCGCAGATTTGGGACACCGCCGGACAGGAGAGGTATGTTTAGGTATCTGATTTTTTTTCCTGTTTCGGCTCATCTTTTCTTGGTTTTGCCTGTTGATTGATCATTGATTTTATGAAGAGATTAAGATTTGAGAATTTCATATTGGTTTTGATTCTTGTGTGGATGAATACGGTGCATAATTCCCAGAGTTCCGTCTTATCCATGGATTTCTGAGTAGTTATTTCAGATTTTTTTTTCTTGAATTTGGAATTTTAGTGTTTAAATTTTGATTGTAATTCTGGTGCTTTGATTTTCATACGTCGATATCATCTCTCCACGATTTATGGTGTTCATCCCTTGATTTGGCACTTTGTATTTCTTTATAAATTCAAATAATTCAAAGAAAATTCATGAAAGTATCCAATCACTGGCTTAAAATACAACCTATGTGTTGATGTTAAAGATTTATATCATTTTGGTCTGAATCTGCATTTTTTTGTTTCTTATGCTTGCATTTACATTTGGGCCATTTTGATGGTAGGATGTTGAAGATCGTTGCTCTCTGTCTGCTTTAGATTTTTTTGACTTAGGAAGTGTGATGTCACGTCTTGCTGCTTTCTTTGCTGATTGGAGAAAGCAAAAAAAAAAGGATTTATGTAGCTATGATGATTTCTTTGTTAACTGTTTAACTGTGCTTTTATAAGCGAAGGCCAGACTTTTGGTTTTGGTTTCTCTTGGTGCTGATATATTGTGTCCTTTCTTTCTTTGTAACTATGAATTTTGTATGTTTGAATTCCATTTAGCATCACCTTGAGCTACATGGAACAACATCAACACATTTTTTTATATAGCTCATCTATTTTAGGGGGGTTTTCGATGTCGAACCTATCCAAGCCTTGTTATATGTTAGATCTATTCGGTCATGATTTGTGCCATCCTGGCTTTGTTGGATTTCATTTGAGCTTGATTAGAGCAAAAAAAATTCAATTTGGGTTGAATATGGATCAAATTTGTATATATGTGTGTATATATATATACTATATTAAAATAAGTTTCTTGAGAGAGTTCATGGTCCTTATATAAGACCATCAAAATCTGGTCTGTCCGATCTTCAAATGAGAGAGAGGGGAAAAGAGAGAGTGGGAGGAAAACTTTTTCTATACGGCTAGTCCTCTTAAACCAACTCAAATAGCTAGGGCCTAGGGGAGAGCGGGGGGGGGGGGGGGACCGAGTGAGAGTTTCTTCTTTAGACATTTTTATAATTCATTTTGTATATCTAAAATAATATTACACGTTTTTTTTCTTTTCAAAATAGTTGCACGGGTGGAGCCCGTGGGTTGCTACTTTGGGTGCGCACAGTTGGAGCCCTTGCGCACCTAAAGCTTCCATGGACGGGCGAAGCCCGTTAGCAACCAAGAGCAGTCTTGCACGGGTGTAGCCCCATCCACGTCTGCTAATATATATATATATATATGAACTTTTTAAATGCCATACATATATGTACCAACACACATATATAGTTTTATATGAAAGTACTTTGATGTATATATACAATAAGTCAAATACAAGTACATACAAAATATATGCTTAGTTATGCATATCCAATTGTTTGGGAAATATCCTTTCGATTTGATGATACAAAATTTTATTCGTTTGATGATAAGGAAACAAGAAGAGTTAGCAGTTCTGACTTCAGAAGAAGCGACCCTGATGCAAAAAGAAAATGCCCGAAGGAATCCCTCAGGAGAAGAGATCACTAAAAGGTAGGCCTTGTCCTGAAGATGTCGGATATCGTCGACCGAGAATTCGCCGATCGGGGACTCGATCGTAGACCGAGTACCCGATCACTGATCGGAGAACGGACTACAGACCACTATTCTCAGTTGCATCACTCCCAAATATGTCAAAGATCGTTGTTCGTTGACCAGAGTTTGAGTCGATCAACGTTCGAGCTATCCTTTCCTCAGCGCTCGAAGAAGGAAGATTCTGCACTCGCTGACCGTAGACTAGAGCTCAGCGATTGTCGACCGAACAAAGATCAGCGTTCGTTGACCAAGTTGAAAATTTGTTGGGACTCAAAATAGAGTCGCTACAGAAGTCAAAAAAAGTTGAATCCGCTTTTTACGCTCATATTTTATTGGGACTCAGAAGTGTAGAAGATAAGAGGGGTTTTACCTTGAGCCCTCTCCCATCCGTAGTGCCTATTTAAGAGGAGCGAGAATTTGGAGATCAGTATGGAGAAGGAGAAGAAATGCATAGAGAATATAGATCAAAGCGACCAAGTAAAAGTATGAAGAAATGGAAAAGAGGATCGTGGCAGAGAAAGACAACACTCTCTGTTTGTAGAACAATCTCCATTCTCTTCAATGTCGAGCACTCTTCTTTCTCACCTCCTAGCTCTAACTCTCTACTACCTCTCACCTCCTTTTCTAATGTAAATCGTGATGATGCAGGACCGTAATCCACCTGTCTGCCACCCTGGAGTCCTACCAGGGGGCCCACCCTGGAGTCCTACCAGGGGCCTACCCTGGCATCCCACCAAGGCGGCTTTATCAGGGTTGTAGCCCACACACCCCAACCCGTCTCTGGGCCGGCCACAACCACAATAGGTTGTTGAGGCCGGGGATCGAACACCCGACCTCCTAGATAAAGAGTTCTTAATTGAACTCCCATCACCAACTAAGCTGCAGCCCTGATAAAGCCAACGGGGAGACACCATTCAAATTATCTCATGGCTCGGAAGCTGTTGTTCCTATAGAATTTGAGGTGGTCAATCCAAGAGTTGTGTATGCAAAAGAGGGAGGAGAAGCGTGGATAGAAGACAATGATGAGGCTATCAAGTATAGTCTGGATCTGATCGAAGAACTTCAGGATGAGGCAACCATCAGGCAAGAAGAAGTTAAAAGGAGGATGGCAAAGTACTTTGACAAAAATGTCAGGGTACAGCATTTTGCGGTCGGCGACGTTGTGCTAAAAAAGGTTGATGCAGCAGCCCGAACAGGCAATGACGGGAAGCTAAATCCTAATTGGGCTGGACCTTTCATCATCAAGGAGTTACTAAAAAGTGGGGCTTACCGCCTCCAAACAAGCGAAGGAGAAGACATCTCACGCACCTGGAGCGGTGACGATCTCAAACGGTTCTATCCTTAAAATGTCTTCTTTACTTTATCTAGGAGTTCCATTGAATTCCTACTGTGAAGTCGTCGATCGGAGATAGCGCAGGAGCCGCAGTAGATGACCATAATGCACAGAGGTAGGTGTACCAACAAACTAGCTCAACACATGAACAGCATGGGCAATGTCGGGCTGAGTAATAGTGAGGTAGACAAGACTCCCAACAAGGTGACGATAGCGAGTAGAATCAGAAAGTGGAACCTTATCATCCGGACATAGCTGAAGGTGAAGCTCCATAGGGGTGTCCACGGTGTGAGATTCAGAGAGAGCAGCCCGAGCTAAGAGATCAGATGTGTAACGTCGCTGAGAGAGCTGAAAACCACGATCTATAGAGGTGACCTCGAGGCCCAAAAAGTAGCTCAACTGTCCAAGATCAGTCATCTGAAACTGCTGCTGAAGATGATGCTTGACGAAGGTCACATGAGAAGGATCATCACCAGTAATAATCTTATCGTCCACATAGAGTAACAGAAGAATCCGGCCACGAGAGGAGGAGTGCACAAACAGGGTTGGATCATGTGGACTCGGTTGGAAACTGACGGCTGTAATAGTTGAACTGAAACGTGCAAACCACATGCTGGGCGCCTGCTTGAGCCCGTAAAGAGCTCGTCGTAAGCGTCAGACAAGGCCTGGAGGAGAGGAGAGACCGGGAGGAGGAAGTTGTACACCTCCTGCTGAAGGTCGCCGTGAAGAAAGACATTCTTCACGTCGAGCTGGAACAGAGACCAGTGACGAACAGCTGCAACTGCAATAAGAGTACGAACCGTAGTCATGTGGGCGACTGGAGCAAAGATCTCGGCATAGTCTCGTCCCTGCTCCTGCTGAAAACCACGAGCCACAAGTCGAGCCTTGTACCGCTCCACAGAGCCATCTGGGGGAGTCTTGACCTTGAAGACCCACTTGCAAGTAATAGGCGCAGCACCGGGTGGAAGAGGGACAAATTCCCAGGTCCGAGTGTGCTCGAGTGCCTCCAACTCAGCAGACATGACAGCCTACCACTCAGGTATCTCGGCAGCCTCACAGTAGGAATTCGGCTCTGGAGTACCACAAGCAGTAGCAGGAAAGGCAGGTAGGTCCAGCGGTAGTGTAGCAAGGCTAAGGCGGTCGGGAGGATGTCTCTCACGAAGTGGGTAGCGACGCGCAGGAGGATCATCCACAGGTCACTCGCTGGAGGTGACAGACACCGAGTCTGGGGGCACTGGAGGCGAGGGAACAGAAAGGGGACGACGAGTGTAATGATATGGAAGGGGGACGACGAGCTCGTCAGAGGAAGAAGTGAGTGGCAAAGGGGAAGAGTGAGGAGGTGAGACTGGAGAGGTGTAGACTGCGGCAAGGCTTTACATTACCAATTATAAGTCCAGGGCCTTGGGACGTTACAAAAAAAGTGCACTTTTTTTGTAACGTCTCAAGGCCCTGGACTTACCATCGGGACAACGTCCACCGACAGCCTCGCCTGGCGACCGTTACCGGGCTGCAGCCCAAGCACCCCAACCCCTCTTTAGCCCACAGGCGGGTTGTTGGTGGCCACAGCCTCCCTTTGGTGAGAAGTGATCCAATTAAGCGCCTCTACGGGGCCTTCCCAGGAGGTCACCCATCCCAGTACTACTCCAGCCCGAGCACGCTTAACTATTTAGTTCTTTCACTACAGGCCCCGTAGAGGCGCTTAACTGGATCACTTCTCACCAAAGGGAGGCTGTGGCCACCAACAACCCGCATGTGGGCTGGAGAGGGGTTGGGGTGCTTGGGCTGCAGCCCGGTAACGGTCGCCAGGCGAGGCTGTCGGTGGACGTTGTCCCGATGGTAAGTCCAGGGCCTTGGGACGTTACAGGAGCGAGGTAGTGAAAACTGGGAGAACTGCTGGGCAATCAGCTGAGCAAGCTCAGATACGGAGAGAGACTGCGTCGGAACCGAAAAGTGAGCGGAAAGTGCACCAGGAGCACGCTGCAGACCAGACTGTTGAGCCCTCTGAAGCTGGCGACACTCAGATTTGACATGACCAAGGCACTGACAGTAGTGGCAACTGACAGGCGGGCGACAAGGACCACCAGACTGAGTCGCAGAGGGTGCCGGTGGAGGACGAGGAACAGGGCGCAACAGAGCACTATAGCCAGACGAAGGAAGCAATGGAACACTCACAAGAGAAGAGTGAAGGAGACGTTGGAACCTTAGTTTTGATTTAAGTCAGGATCCATCTTTAATGTCTAAGTTTCTATCATAACACATCTTATAACTTAGATCAAATCCCATTAAGATAGAATGCTGAAAATGTATATAATTAATAGGCTGAGAAAATAAGAGAAAGATAAAAATTATATATGTTCTCTGCGTTCGACGAACGACTATCGGCGTTCGACGAACGGTGCTCTGCGGACGTGCCGCTGAATCCATAAAGGCTCTGGCAAAAATGAGGCCCACGGCTGTGTTAAAATTACAGAAACAAACTTATTACCCAAGAAGAGTTCTTTTATTTACTTTTATAAGCAAAGAAGACAATTGAAATAGTTGTTTTGGTTTTGTATCTAAGGGTGAAGGCATTTTGATTTTTGTACTATTATTAAACATTTAAATAGGTTGATCATTACATATTTTATCATCATTGTTAGTCGCAGAAATTACCATTTTGAATATTTACTACTAATCATACTGACAATCCATAGGCAACTTGATTTTCCAAACAGTATGAAGAATTTCAATGAAAACATCTTATCAACTTTGTTTTTGTCATGGTAGTTTCAACATGTAAGTGTGCTTCGGCGCTTGGATCCAACATGTAAGTGTGCTTCGGTTTGGGTTTGAAATGTCGTATATCGGATTGCGGGGGATATATCGGAGATATTTTACAATATCGGATTTTAATATTAAATAAATTTAATAGTATATAAACACATTTTTTTGTAAATAAATAAAAGTGACACACAATGTATGTTTATAAACTATGCAATAAACATGTGATATATGATTATAATGAACTAATGTAATATTAAACCGCTTAGCATTTCCTTGGTCCATTGAACTTCCATCTGTAAGAACTTCTCCCTCATCTTATACGAAGTTAGTCCTTTCATCCCAGGGTCACATTGACCTACAACATGCAACATTTGTTGAAAGGATATGTTATATGGAGCATTGAAAGGAATGCCCATCTCGTATGCCCACCTAGCAATATATAAAATTACGCCATCTCTTGCTTTCTTCTTAAACTTGCTCTCAATCGTGCTTTGTGAACTTTTTCCTGACTCAATAAATTGGTCCATTGAACCTTTACTCCCAACTCCTGCAAACAAATTCTTTTGTGAATTGTCGGGATCTGCATCCTCTCCAATAACGACCTCAACCAAGTTACTCTGTAACCTTGTACTTTTCACCAACTTACTACTTTGTGTTGTTGTTAGGGTTGCTTCGACTTTTGCTCTAACATCAGTTGGAACATAAGGGCATGACTTTACATTGCTCTTAATCCCCGCCAAATGATGTTTGAATCTTGTTATGCCCTCATTTATGACTTGCTTGCAATAATTGCAATGAATTCTATTGGTATCTGTTGCAACTACTTTCTCTCCAAATGCCCAAAACACATCTCTACGGGTAGGAACTGACGCACTGGGGGCTTTACTAGAAGACCGAGAGGAGTCCATTCTATGATTCAACAACAAATAATGTAAGTTGATCAAAACACAGAGAGAGCAAAATCCAAAAGCAATATGATGATATAAAACCAATTAATTGCAACATCAGTAATATTTGGTCGGTTTGACCTAACCCAAAATTATACAATTTTTGCAACATCAATAATTAAGCCCTCAAATAATAAGCACCACCATGTCATGTCCTAACCAGTTCATATAGTCATCATTCAATAATCAATAATGATTAATTAATAATCAATTATCACCATTCACCATTCATTCAATAACAAAGAAGCACCGCATGCATATGAATCATATGTTGCTAAATATTTTAAAATTTTGGATTATTTACATATGATATTCATGAATAGGATTACATCATTTGTTGCATCAAAGAGAATAAAATGAGGTGATATGTGCATGCGATAGTTGCTAGTAACCTGTGTGTATGCATGAAATAGTTGCTTATACTAATTACATATGAATTCCAGCAGGTTAATACCCGCGAGCCACCATATTTTGCATTTTTGCTAATGTATTTTAGTAGCAGGTTAAGGCTTTTGATCAGCCACAAGTTCTCCATTAAACATTGAGCGTGATCAGACACGGGTTCTGCCTTTTTTGGTAGCGTGACTAGGGTTCACGGGTTCTCCATTAAACTTCACTAATGCAAAACAGATTAGATAAATGCCAGAACAAATTAAGAGGAGCCAATGAGGGTGGCTCGGGCTGGACAAATGTCGGGTTGGAGAATTACAACAGGAGAAATGCCAGAAGAAATGTCAGAAGAAATGCCAGAAGAAATGCCAGAAGAAATACCTAAATTGTCGAACAAATAAAAAAAATGCCAGAACAAATGAAAAAGCTAGGGAAGTGCTATCGTAAAAGAAGAAGCCAGAACAAATGCCAGAACAAATCAAAAATGCCAATAGAAATGAACAAAATGTCAGAACAAATAAAGAATGCCAGAGTAAGAAGAGAAAACCAAGTTAGAAGCTCACAGTGCTGTCGTAAGAGAAGAAGCTATGGCAGAGTAGTAAACCGACAGAGATAGAAGCGTCGACGCTAGTAAAGAGGAAGACTAGTTGAAACAATGGCAGAATCGAATTGAGAGTCGTCGTCGACAACACAACCAGAGCACTGAAAGGAAGAAAACGAGGGAGTAGCCTCACGTAAGCTAGGGCAGACTGAATAAAATGAATCGTTCCCGTGATATTAAATAGAGGAGACGACAGACGATGCCGACAAATGAAAATTTCTTGATATCAAATGATTTAATCGTGTTTTTTTAATTAAAAAATATGCATTCGATATATCGCTGATATCTCGCGATATTTTACAAAACGCAATTTCTCACCAAAATATCGATTTCATTGTTGTTTGGTCCCAAAACCTTCATGTCGGCCGACATCTACAACATTGCTTGCGGCATTACCTTAGATTGTATTCTAGTTTTTTTTTTTATTAAAATCTCATGATTCTCAAAAATTTATGAAAATAATTAACATTGTGTAGCAATTTTAGGGTAATGTGCAGCAAAATTAATTACGAACCATCAAAATCAATGCAAAATGATGAATTATTGTGACTTTAAAATATCGCATCCCTAACTTTTTCTAATCTCTTCTTTCTTTAAATGGTAAAATAGACAAAAAAGGTAAAATGAGCGGTATAAATATTACACCACAGGATGACTTCGTATGACGTGGCATGAATTGTATTGCCATTCAATTTTATCATTGGTAAATAAATATTATATCATTTTTCTTTGGGCCTTCATATGATTTCATATAACCGTCATAGACAGTGGCGGAACTAGGATTTTGAAGTCGCACGGGCACAATGTAAGTATTGTCGATTGGGGGGTTCGGGGGTAGCGCCCCCGGAAATTTTTTTTGCAGGGATATTTTTTTTGCAGGAAAATTCAAAACAAAACATTGAAATCATAAAACTCTTTTGAAAATAGCTGAATACGTGTTTAAAAATAGGTGTTAAATTATATCATACCTAAATCTATACCAAACTGGATTAAATCACAAACCTAAATATATATCTATCTCTATATAATTTATATCCTACCTAGATCTAAGTGAGGAAGAAGAATGGACCTTGCGTCCTTGCCGTAAGCTTGAATTTCCTTGCAATCAGATGGAAAAAGTGCTCGAATGTCCTGTCAAATTTGAAGAAGATTGCCCAAATCTGAAACAAGAAGAAGAAGAAGTGCCCAAATCTGAAATGCCCAAATCTGAAACCACCAAATCTGAAAGAAGAAGAAGAAGAATGCCCAAATCTGAAATGCCCAAATCTGAAACAAGAAGAAGAAGAAGAAGAAGGAATGCCCAAATCTGAAATGCCCAAATCTGAAATGCCCAAATCTGAAACAAGAAGAAGAAGAAGAAGATGATGAGCGATTCCGCCCGCTTCTTCTTCTTCTTCTTCTTCGATTCCGCCTTCTTCTTCTTCTTCTTCGATTCCGCCTTCTTCTTCGGTTCCGCACGCTTCTTCTTCTTCTTCGATTCCGCCCGCCCGCTTCTTCTTCTTCTTCTTCTTCTTCTTCTTTCAGAGTTGGGCCTTTCAGATTTGGGCACTTCTTCTTCTTCTTCTTCTTCTTCTTCCAGGCAAGGTTTGTCAGGATCGAGATCCTAGGTAAGATCGTTTCGAGGTTGGATCGGATCAGATCGTAGGATCGGATCGAGGATCGCAATATCCTACAACATTCATAGATTTAGACTAAAAATATAAAATTGAATTTTGTATGATCCAATTACATGCTCAATTAACAAAAAATCAATAAATTGAGCAGTACGTGAATAGTTATATTAATTTTTTTTGAATAACTAAATAAAAAGATTATTTCATATTAAGTTCACTTTCAGTTTCAGGTAGGACACCAAATGTCTACTAACAATAAAAACTAATCTGGACCGATGGATTGGTGGAAGCCTAAAAGAAGGAAGACGAACCCAGACTATTGGATTGCTCGTACGCTGTAAGCAGGAAGCTTGAATTGCTCGTGTACTGGATTTCTAACCGTTAGATTGCTCGTACGGCGTACGCTAGAAAAGGAGAGAAGACGTCGGCCTGAAAGTAGGAAGCAGAAAGCCACTGGATTACCAACCATTGGATTGCTTATATGCAGAAATATAAGATAGACACTGACACCACTTGAAATGGAACTTGGTAAGGAAGGAAAAGGAAGACATTGTCTGAATTGGAAGCGACTGAAGACGTCGGTTTTGGACTCCGTTTGCATTCAACAATCGACACTTGGGATACGATAAAACAACATGATATGATTCTGTGATGGGGTATGTGGGTGGGATTGGGATAAGGTTAAGCAATGGGTTATGACCGTTGGACCGGTTGAATGGGGTCGGGATAGGGTTGGACATGTTTCTAGTTCCCTTTGGACGGACCGGTAGAATCGGATCGGGATCGCGATCCTAAAGATCCTAAGATCCGGATCGCGATCCCTGTCGTATATGTGCCGATTTAGATCCTAGGTAAGATCCGGATCGATTTACAAAATCTGGTCGTAGAATCGTAAGATCCTATGATCCGGATCGCGATCCTGATAACCATGCTTCCAGGCGAAGCGGGCGGAACCGCTGCCCTAGCGGGATTTCGCGAAAAATACGATCGGGCACGTGCCCGACCGTGTCTTAACGTGGGTCCGCCGGTGGTCATAGAAATGTTCTTATTCAATAATTGTTTTTACGTAGTCAAATTGATTAATGATTCTTTCAATCACTGAGGTGCAATTTCTTACCACGTGAGATGATAAAACATTTGGTAAAATTTCACGAGACATTGCACAATTTCATGACGTCTTGCACAATTTCATGACGTCTTGCATAATTTCATGACATATTGCACAATTTACATATGATTCATTTAAGTTGAATATACAAAAATAGAGTTATTTTGAGACATTATGTCATTTATGTGTAATATTATTTTCTTTTCATCGGGGCATATCTTTTTTCATTGATCTACATATATATATCTATATAGTTGTTGTTGGAACCCGGATACCGATCCAACTATATTCGAGACTTAGGGAGTAGCTTGAGTTACTTCTCTCTTCGTCAAATCCCCAGGTCTAAGTATTTCGAGCTGAGAACCTGCCCTCACTGAGTGGTAGGTAGTTGTCTAAGAATGGACTCACTGACCGCAGCGAGGAGGTCCCGCCACTAACCCGGAAATCTTATTTGATTTCCCCTCCCAAAAACCAAAGGTTGAGCCTGTCTCAGATAGCACGAGGACGCAAGGAAGAAAGCACAGGCTCTCTTGGGGGGTGGATCTGTGCTGATCTGAGACATAATGAGTCTTATTTATAGGCAAATTCATCTAAGGGCAAAATAGTCCTAATGGCATGCGGGTAGCTTTCTCCTCCTTGACCAAATTACTACATGCAGACCAAAATGGTCTGCGAACAGCTCCTCGCATCTTTTCATAAATACTAACCGCAACCTCGTAGGTCTGTGAATAGCGAGGAAGGGCTGAGGAGTCGGGTTGGCCTGAACTCGCCTTGCCTCCCCCTGATGGAGTGCGGCTAAGGCGACTAGGTCTCCATCCCACTTGTTGTGAGGTGCTCTCCCGAGGCGAGCTCGCCCGAGGTAGGGTCGGCCTCGCCTCGCCCTGGGCGAGAAGGATTTATCATCGGGGATAGCTGCTCATCGTTGAGACGAACCTCACAATCGTCGAAAAGAAGAATCGTGTCGCTGAGCCGGATAAGGGGGCGTACTCGCCTTACCTAGCCCTGGGCGAGTTGAACTAGTATTGGGTCTGCTCGCCGAATACGGGTTGTATAGTTGTGTTAAACGCACACCACTAAATAAACACCAACACTCCTCCTCAAGGTGGGCGAAAGATATTCATTAAGCTCATTTTGTCACAATTCCTGATCATATCCTTCGAGCTAAGTCCCTTGGTCAAACAATATGCGGTCTGGTCCTTGGTTGAGACATGACTAAGCTCCAGTAACCCACTATCCAACTTCTCTTTTATGAAGAACCTATCGATCTCGATATGCTTGGTTCTATCATGTTGGATTGAATTGTTTGTAATAATGATGGTTGTCTGGCTGTCACACCACAACTTCATCTATCTCCTCAATCCAATTTCAGCTCCATCAACATTCCCTTTAGCCACAAAAGTTCAGCAAACCCCAATGTCATAGTTCTATATTTTGCCTCTGCTGTCGATCTAGCCACCACCGACTACTTCTTGCTCCTTCAGGAGACCAGGATGCCTCCTATGAATATGCAATATCCTGAGGTGGATCTTCTGTCATCTGCACAGCCAGTCTAATCAGAGTCACAGTAGCCATCAATCTTCGCATGCTTATTCTTCCTGAACAGCAGCCCCTTTCCATGGGCAGTCTTCAAGTATCGAAGGATCTGGTACACAATATCCATGTGGCCCTTCCTATGGTCATGCACATAGCGGCTCGCCACACTCACGACAAAGGAAATGTTCGGACGCGTGTGGCTCAAGTAAATCTGCTTCCCAACTAGTTTCTGATACATCTCCCGATCGACTGGTTCACCTGCCTCAGCACCCAGTTTACACTTCGAATCGATCGGTGTTGCAGCAGACTTGCACCCCAACATCCACGTCTTTGTGAGGAGATCCAAGACATACTTCCTTTGGGACAGAACAATTCCCTTTGCATCATAGGCAATCTCAATCCCAAGGAAGTACCTAAACAAACCTAAATCCTTTACCTCGAACTCCTTCCTCAACGCATCTTTGAGACGGACAATCTCCTGCTTATCGTCCCTTGTGATGATCGTGTCATCCATATCTCACCGCAAGCATGGTGATGTGGTGACCTTCATTTTGCTTGAAGAACACCGTGTGATCAGCATTGATCTGTTGATATCGCATCACAATCATAGTCTTCCTGAATCGGTCAAACCACGCACAGGGGGACTGCTTCAATCCATAGAGGGACTTCCTCAATCTGCAGACTCTGTCTTCCCCGGTGTGCCAAACCCCGGTGGTATCTCTATGTACACCTCCTCAGCTGGATATCTATGGAGAAATGCATTTTTCACATCTAGTTGATGCAACTTCCATCCACCATTCGATGTCAAGCTGATCAGAGTCCGGACGGTGCTCATCTTTGCCACGAATGCAAATGTCTCGTCGTAATCGATGTCATATGTCTGGTTGTACCCCTTTGCGACCAATCGAGCCTTGTAGCGCTCGACCTGTCTATCTGAATTCTGTTTCATGGTGAAAAACCACTTGCACCCAACATCCCTCTTGTCCTTTGGTAGTTATTCCAGCTCCCAGGTCTTATTCTTCTCAAGAGCTCTCATCTCCTCCTTTATTGTTCTTTGCCACTTTGGATCGGCTTTGGCAACCTGCCAATTGTTAGGTACAATAATACTATCCAAAGATGCAATGAATGCTCCATGAGAAGAAGATATATTATCATAGGGGACAAAAGAAGCAAGGTCCCGACCATATCTATCAGGAGGATTGCCCGCATTGCTGCGAGTGGTCCTCCGGACCGTAATAGTTGGAGATGGAGAAGTGGAAGGAATGATCTCACCAAAAAATGGCAGTGGTGGTGGAGGTGCTCCAGGAGTATAGACTGACGTAGACAAGGGATTAGACACTGACACTGTAGGCACGGGTACTGGTTCTGCAGTTTGTTTCCCTTTACTACGACATGTAAGTAGCTCCCCCTGAGTCATAGGCCTCCCACATCTCACTTCCTCCTGCTCCTCATCACTCCCTTGCTCCTCCACCGATCCTTCATGTCATACTTTCAAATCTGTCACCAAACTCTCCCTCTCTCGCCTCATACTTTCGGTATTTAGTAATTCTGGTATGGTTGGGGCTCCTCTTGTCGGTAGTACTGCTCCAACTCTCTCTGAAGTGGACATACATGCTCACGAAACTTCTCTTCTCCACTGGACTCCAACACACAAAAATATACATGAGTGTCTTCGCATCAAGTTTCCCAACACTCGGTCTGTTATCCTTCACGAAGCACACACATTCAAATACTTTTAATGGAAGCATCCCCCATTTTGTCCCTGCAATTTCTGACACGGGGATTTCTACCCTAGAATCTATGATGGCATTCGGTTGATCAGTTGTGTTGTTGTTAACATTGCATACCCCTACAAACTCCGAGGGACCTTTATATGGAGCATCTTGCCACCTCCATAAGATGTCTGTTTTTCCTCTCCGCCACACCATTCTGTGCAGGTATGTATGCACAAGTATTCTGATGCAGTATCTCATGGGCTGATAGGTACTCTGTCAATGCCCTATTAGTGTACTTGTTCCATTATCCGACCTTAATACTTTTATCACTGCGGCGTACTGTGTTTGGACATGCTTATGGAAATCCCGAAAACAGGTAAAGACATTACTCTTAGTTTTCATTAGATATAACCAACACGCGAAGCACCATCAATAAATGTCACAAAGTACTTATAGCCATTCAAATACGGCGCAAGGCCCCCATACATCAGAATGCACAACATCAAAAACAGAAGAGCTCATCCGGCCCGTGCTAACATAAGAGCTTCTAGTAAGCTTGCCCAAGTCACATGCATCACATAAAAGCTTGTGTTTATTTGCTTTTTCAAACAACAAAGGAAATAATCTAGCTAAAGTACCAAAAGACGAGTGCCCCAAACGCTGATGATGGAGTAGAAGTATATCCTTTGCACTCATCTTCTGTCCCTCTACTCATGTCTTCTCTGACACGGATATAAGAGTTGCATTCAATCCTTCCCGATCCAAATATCATAGCCCGTCATGCCAAGTTCCAGTCCCAAGTATCTGCCTTGTCTCTTTCTCCTGGAAAGTCACCTTGGGAATATCAAAAGAAACGACATATTTTAGTTAAAGAATAATGGAACTAATGAATATGAGGCTAAGTGGAAAAGAAGGAACATGCAAGATATTGGATAGTTTTACCGAACTTGTGCAATTGACCGTTCCCTTACCGACCACTGGCTGGAAAGTCTCATCCGCTGTCTGGATGCTATCTGGAGTAGCTAGGCGAGTGTAGGAGAGCACGTGTCGTGATGCACCAGAGTTAATGATCCAATCCGATGTCCTGGAAGGGTGAGCACGCATAGCTGAAGTAGATGCCCCCCCCCCCCCCCCAGTTCCACTCATGCTGCCTTCACCACCTTGCTTCCTTTTAAGGCCCTCCATCACGCTCATCATGCTTAGTAGGGTCTGCTCCTCCTCAGTGTAAATAACACCAACCTCCTCATTGCATCCGCTAATGCCCAGATTGGCCCAATAATCGCCTCGGCCACCACGACCTCGGCCATGTCCAGGACCACGGTTACGTCCACAACTACCACCCAAATCCCCCTCCTTGGTGGTTTGGAGCAAGTATACCACAGATGACCCATCTCCCCGCAGTTGTAGCACTGTCGGGTTTCCTCTCGTGATCTTGGAACACACGAGCCAGTAGCCGTTAGTGCTGACTTCACTGCAGCAGAGCCTCCAGTCCCTGCCTGAAGTTTGAGGCGAGTCTCCTCCTGAATCATGGCCGAGATGGCCTCTGTAAGTGTAGGATTCTTCGTACCAGACAAAAGTAGGCCTCTGTAAGTGTAGGTCTCCTCCTGAACCAGTTTTCGTGCCTACAGTGCCAGACATAAGTAGGGCTCTCCTCTGATCGAACCTTTCATCTAACCCCTTTAGAAACTTCATGGTCCTCTCCTCCACGATGATCTTGGAGGCCCTACATTGTGGGTCGCTGCAACTCATCCCACAAGAAGCATGGTCGTAGTCCACCCATAAGCGTTCTAACTCTAAGGCGTACTCCTGCACAGTTTTCTCATCTTGAACGGTGTCATCAATTTCTCGCTTCACCTGGAAGACCTTGAGGGTGTTCCCCACTCCATCATATGTACTTCTCAGCTTATCCCAAACCACCATGACTGTCTCCAGGCCATCTACCGTGGTAGCAATCGATGGGACTATCGAGCTGAGGAGCCACATGAACATCGTCATGTGGGTTGGCTCACACTCATCTCCAGCAGTTGGGTTCTCTGGCTTCTTCAACTCCCCTTTCAAGAAACATCCAATCTTCTGCACTGCAAGGGTTTTCTTCACGCAACGTGACCAACCCAGATAAGTGGTTGGCACATCGAGATTCAGATCAACCGGCGGAAGGTTCAACTTCGTCGGTCGGGGCGATGACCTAATAATCTCAACAATGTGGTCACCTCTGCGGGACCAAGCTTCTTGAGAATATCCTCCATCAGAAGCTACAACAGCCCCACAATGTCCAACATTCGGTTCCGCTAAGCCCTTCAACAACTCTGATCCTCATCCAGTACTTCCGACGGTGCTCCGCTGCTCCTTCAGCCCCGCCTTCTCCCTCTGTCTATTTATCTACGAGCTTCGGACGCATTCAACCTCCTCCATCTTCCTTTTGCGTTGCCGGAAGACTCATCGCTCCTCGATCTCAAGCTTGCCTGCGGACACAGTGAGGGAAGCACTTCTGGAGAAGGTGAAGTCGGCTCAGGAGAGAGGGGGGCGAGCGCGGGTCAGCGAGCAGATCCGACAGTCGGAGGTTGTCGGCATCGGCTTCTCCTTCGTCGTCGATCAACGTGCTTCGCGCGAGGCTTTTGGTATAGGCGACGAGAAATGGGATCTTACGATATTTCAGCGGCAGGCATCGACGATCGGTAGTAGAGGCGAATGCTTCCTACTCGCGAGCGGAGAGACGGAAAAGCCGCTGACTCGCTTTGATACCATGTCGACGAGAAAAACGGGGAATGAAATTAGGGCTTATTTTCTTTTCATTGATCTCTCTCTCTCTATATATATATATATATAGCTGTGTTAAACGCACACCACTAAATAAACACCAACAATTTAGTTTCTAAAAGTTTGTATTATTAACATTATTAGATATGGAATCTTTATTTTTAATTCATCTTATTTAATTTATAGTATTCGTTTAGAAATCTTCTCTTCTCCTTTATAATTTCTATTTGTCCTAATTTACAATACTCGAAAGCTTCCAGTGCGCCGTGGCTTTGTGGTTGTGTTATCATCTCTTTAAGTTGATAATTCTTTTAAGCCTAGTTACAACACCTTTATTTGAGTATAATATTGAACTTCTATAAACTTGAACTGCATGATGTTGAATCACAGCAAATTTGAACTTGGCTATCTTAACACACCTCAAGTTGCGCATAAGAGTAGATCATTTTTAACCTACATACATTTTCTATAAAAGGTACTTCACTTGATCATGTTGAGCGCTTGATCATGTTGAGCGCGCATGCTAATAACATCCTTATTGTCACAATATTACCTATGGGCTAAGTCATCCCAAATCTCTTGTGAAGCTTTAAGCATCATCCGCCGCAGATGCCTATAGTCATGAATCTAAATTTTATTTTTGTGCTAGAGTATGTTTATTGCTCCACCAAGTTAAAAATTTCCCATTTATAATAATCAATATCCAATGGTTGATCGTTTATCCTAAGCATCCTAAGCAGAATCAACATAATCAACGTTTGTATAAACTTTCACACCCAACTTGGTGGAGTTTGTTGAGTCAATTTTAATTTCAGTTTCCACTCGATTATTGGATGTAAACATAATTCCCTTTTTGGGTAAGACTTCAAGTACCAAAAGATTATGAGTTATTTTTGGTGACTTGTTTTCAGGGCGTGTATCTATTGGCTAAGAACCATAACATCATGATATACACCATGAATAGTATGAGAGAGGTGAATAATTTTAACGCGATACATCCTCAATAGTTTTACCATGTTTTCTAATAATGTGATGATTTGTTCCTATCAGTGACTCACTGAGCTCATATCCTATCATCCTTGTTTCCTCCAAGCGATGAAGATCTTACTGTTTGTTCTTACTATCTTTGTACCAAAAAAATATCTCAAGGGTCTAAGTTCTCTTACCTCAAAATCTTTTGTTAGATGCGCTTTTAGAGATTTATCTCCTCCTCGACGTTTCTAGTGATAACAATATCATCCACATAAACAACGAGTACAAACAAATTTTCATGTTCTTAATAAAGAGAGTAAGATCTGCTTTATTCTTGAAATAAGCAAATGATTTCATAATTGGGTAGAAGCATCAAAATCATGCTTTAGGAGATTGGTTTCAGCCCATATAGAGATCTTCTTAATCTAAAAACTCTTTCTTCTGAATCCATATAAATAAATTCAGGAGGAACAGTCTTGAAGACCGTTTCATATAAGTCCATGTGAAGAAATCTACTTTTTGTATCAAGTTGTTGAAAATTTTTCATTATAATGTACTATAGTTTTTGTATATCTCATTGAAATGGTTGTGAACATCTCAATAATTCATTCAGGATTATTTTTAACTATAAAGACTCGCTTAAAACCCATGATTTCACTTCCTTTTGAAACAATTTCACAGTTTAATTTTTCTTAAGGGAATTCATTTCCTTAACTGTTACTCCTTTTCACGTAGAATTTTGCAGAATTCCTGCCAATGATGGGGAAGACAGAAGATGTGAAGGTTATAAAAGCTTGAAGGTTAGGGAGTGGTATAGGATATAAAATGAGAAATTGGGTTTGATTATATGATATGTCGTAGTCGTATCAAGGATGAAGAACACGAATTATGATTTGTATTAAATGAAATAAAGATACATTCAGGAGATAACTCCCGCCAAGCATCCGGAGGTTGGGTCCTTCTCGACACTCCACTCTCCAAGAGAGCCAAAAGTCTAATACTCAAAGGATGCTCGTAAAGAGATACTCCCACTCATATATATAAAGTGGGAAGGATACAAAGTACGACCTTGCCCCTAGGTCTACATAGAATAATAAAGATATGTGTGGCGGCCAGCGTCGTATGAACACGCGCTGCCCCAAAAAGCGACATTGTCCTCAAAGTCAAGGTCCGTAGGGGTTGTCAGGGAGCGTTAGCGGATCCATGTCCCCGAAACTAGGGCAGTCATCTTTAAATCCAATCAACATACACAGGTTTTTGAGAGGGAAGACATAGGTGGGCGAGAATGGTTGCTCACCGCTAAAGCAGAGGCCCTTGCGGCGAAGCTCAAGGTGCTACTGGTAAGACAAGCGCTAGGGTCACCGAGGTGCTTGTAGAAGCGGGACTGGTGGAACAAGCAGCTGTGGAGGTGGGCTTAGCAACTGGGGATCAGGTGGCGGCATGGAAGCCAAGCAAGGAAGAGGCGGCGGCAGTGGCGGCGCCTGGTGGGGACGCCGGATCAAGGAGGATAGTGGAGCTGAGTAGAGTTCCTCGTCGAGGTACCGAGGTTTCTTCATGGCGCGGGAAAGAGTAGACGGGTTGTAGACCCGAAGGCGCGCCCGCAATGAACTCGTCGATATAGGTGGCCACATTGTCGGACTGACGGATGGAGCTAAGGTGCTCAAAGTCATTACCCACCTGGCGGGCGTCGTAGTGGCGGAGGAGTTCCTCTTTCAGTGTGGGTCAGGTGAGGTCAGGAACCTGCTGGCACATCCAACGCACCCAATGGAGCGCCGAACCCTCAATATAGATAGTGTCTAGGGGGACCTTCTGGTTAGCAAGGGTGGACTGAAGGTCGAAGAACTGCTCGGCGCGGGCGAGCCATCCAAGATGGTCGGTGTCGTCAAACACAGGAATCTCGATCCGACAGAGATGACTCGGGTGGATGTCCGCAGCGGGGTGCAAAAACCCTGTGTAGTCTGGAACGGGCCGAGGTGGTGGCAGTGGGGGTGGTCGAGGAGCCATAAGGAGGTTTACCGCCATAGTCGTGAGCTCGCGAAGGAGGAGAGTGAGTGAGGTCCTCAAGCCGGGTTTAAATTTGATCCATGCGGTGGGAGTCAGCGGAGGTGTTCTCGTCAGCGTGGAGGGCCATTGAACGTGTTTGGGTCATGTAACGAAGATTCAGACAGTAGGGATGTAGTTGGCGGGGATAAGGGTTGCGCGCCTGTGCCTGAAGGCGACGAGGGCTGCCGGAACGTTGAAGGGGGACTGGACGGCCTTCGGAATACGGTAGAAGCTGTGGAAGGCCGTTGGAAAGCAGAGAGAAGTGCGGGAGGCCGACGAAATGTCGATGGAGATGCTGCAGGCCGCCCGAAGGCAGCAGGCGTCGTGGGAGGTGCAGCTGGACAGAGGAAAGGTGGCGATGGGGTGTTGGCGGCGAGGTGAGACGAACGTGATCGGGGTCGCGGAAACAAGCGTAACGCCTGTGAGACGATTCGTCGAGCGCGGGAGATGATGCGGGAGGCGCGTTGGCTGGAAGGAAGACGATCACGTCGTGCGGTGAAAAGGAGGGAGATCTAGACGTGAGGAAAAGCCTTACGTGCGGAGTTTGGGTGTTTGGCTGTAAGGAGGAAGATCTAAGCGGAAAGCAACTGACACACCACTGAAACGGTGTGTCAGTTGGAGCAGGGGAGAAGTTCCAATTAGGGTTTCACAGGAAACCTTAAATGAGGTTCATGTCGGACCAATTGATACATCGTAGTCGTATCAAGGATGAAGAACATGAATAATGATTTGCATTAAACAAAATAAAGATACATTCAAGAGATAGCTCCCCCCAAGCATCCGGAGGATAGGTCCTCCTCGACACTCCACTCTCCAAGAGAGCCAAAAGTCTAATACTCAAAGGATGCTCATAAAGAGACACTCCCACTCATATATATAGAGTGAGAAGGATACAAAGTACGACCATGCCCCTAGGGCTACATATAATAATAAAAATGTGTGGCGGCCAGCGTCGTATCATTATAAGAACGTGTACTTTTGTATTAGATGATGGGGAGATCATCAAGATCTAATCTTGAGGCAAGTGTTGGGTGTTGATAAGACCAAGCCTTTTTGCCTTCTAAAGTAGAAAAATAACTTCTCTACATCTCTACATGGTCTTCTCTCAAAGTATTTTTGAAGTCGATGGAGATTTGCCATATGCAGGGAAGAAGATTAGAATAAGACGAGGTAAGGATGAACTCATTTCAATAACACGCTCTCTAAATGAGGCAAAAAATAAAACTCAGACTCTGTGAAGCTGACATCCAGAAAGACATGTTTTCTGAGAAATATCATATGAAGGCGCATTTTAATGCTAAGTGATGAAATTTCTGTGTGAGCGGCTTTGTGAATGTGAATGAAAGACAACCAAAAACAAATGCAGGCAAGCATCTATTTAATAGGAGAGACACAACCCAAAACACATGCACGCAAGCATCTGGTTATGTTGCTTCATTTAACTCCTAGAGTTGCAATAGGAGAGGAGAACAAATGCCACTCAAAGGCATCTGGTTAATGAGGTAAGTAACAATGAGGACAACTCCCACCATATAACAACCTGGTAGATTATTCTTTCACTTGGCAATCCCAGTATGGGTTGGACAATATGGGAATGAATTTTCCCTGATGGGGTGAACACCGAAGGAACGGTGATGGATAGTCTCAATGATCGGAGAAATGTTCAATGATTTGAAAATGCAGTGGAAGACAACGAAGAAAGTCGAGGAATGAAAATTGTTCTAATACTAAATCGAGAGATACCTAAGCCTTCGAGTTTGTCTTTGTTACGAAGCGACCGGCGGCCCTGCAATCGTTATGAGTTTATGTAGCCCACGGGCATTATCGTCTATTTTGTTACTGTATTATTTTAATGTTTGTCCTGTAGTCCGGGGCTCCATCTATATAAGGAGCCTTGGGGGTGAGTCTTGATCATCTTGGAAATCTAGGGTTTTGGCTCTCTTGGAGAGTGGAGTATCAAGGAGGACCCAGCCTCCGGATGCTTGGCGAGATTCGTCTCGATTGTATCTTTATTTTCTACGTTAATGCAATGCAACTGTCCTCTTGCTAACAATTGGTCCGACCTGCCCTAAATTAGGGTTCCAACGAGCCCTAATTCTCTCGCTTTTGCGGCTTCCGCGGATCCGGATTCTCCTGCGACAGGGACGAACCGCACGCTTCCCCTGCACCGTTTCCTTCAGCCGATCGAAGATCGGCCTGGCCCTTCCGCCGACATCGCCGCATACCCTCGATCCGCCGACTCCCTCCGACGACCACATCACGTCGTCTCCTGCGACACGAACGCGACTCTCCGCTGTCTCGCTGCGACACAGCGCATCGCTGCGCTCCGACACGCACGCAGCTCGCCGGCCCACCTCCGCCATCGCACGGCTGCGCTCCGGCATCGCTGCTACCTCCTGCGCCACGGACGCGGCTCTCCGCTACATCCATCCGACACGCACGCGGCTCTCCGCTGCATTCCTCGACGGATCCTCGCTCCGGAAACGGCCGACAACGCACAGCCTTTTCCAGCAGCAGACTTCCAGCCTCTCCCCGCCTTCCGGAGGCCCTCTTCCTGCCTCGGCTCCCAGTCTCGCCGCCTACCGCCGTGCCGGCCGCCTCCTACAACACTTGTTACGCTCCGGCTGCCCTAGCCGCTCCTCCGAGCCACAGTTCATGCCCATGACTCGGTCCATGGCCCTCCACGCCAACGAGAACACCTCCACCCCTGCACACTCGGACTCGCAGCGCCTAGATGACATTGAAGCCCAACTAGCGGACCTCACGCTCCTCCTCCGAGGACTTACCGCGGCAGTTAATCGCCCTCCAACCCCTCCTCCGCCACCAACTCCCGTGGTTCTCGACCCCATGGGGATTTTGCACCCCACGACCGATGGTGTCCCGGCCCACCTCCGCCGGATTGAAATTCCGGTGTTCGATGGCACAGACCCTCTCGGGTGGATTGCCCGCACAGAGCAGTTCTTCGACTTGCATGCCACCCCCGCCGACCAGAAGGTCCCCCTCGCCACAATCTATATGGAAGGCTCGACGCTCCATTGGGTGCGTTGGATGCGCCAGCAGGAACCGGACATTACCTGGCCCACATTGAAGGAGGAACTCCTCCGCCACTACGATAGCCGCCGGGCGGGCAATGCCTTTGAGCGCCTCAGCTCCGTTCGCCAGTCCGACTCTGTGGCAACCTACATTGACGATTTCATCGCGGTCGCTACACATGTTCCCGATCTGGCACCCGACCACTACTTGGGCTATTTTCTGGCGGGTCTGCAACCCCACCTCCGCGCGCGCCTTCGGGTCCACAACCCGACTACTCTTGCCCGCGCAATGGAGCAGGCTAGATATCTGGACGAGGAACTCAACCCAGCTACACCAACCCACTCGACATGGCCGGCCCCACCGCCGCGGCCACCACTACCACCTCGGCCGCCGATGGACCCTCTGCCCCCACCTGGGCCCCAGCTTCTGCCTCCGCCGCAGCAACCGCCAGCTCCACGGCCACCGCCCCCGCGACGGCCTCATCACTTGTCTTACCAACAACACGAAGAGCTTCGCCGCAAGGGCCTCTGCTTCCGCTGCCAGGAACCGTACTCCCCCACCCACGTCTGCCCTCAACGGAACCTATGCATTTTACTTGGAGCTGAAGATACTGATCCTGATTTTGGGGAGCTGGATCCACTGACGCTTTCTGACGACCCGTATGGCCCTCGACCTTGAGGACAAGGTTGTTTTTTCCGGCGGGACCAGATGTTACGAAGCGACCGGCGGCCCTGCAATCGTTATGAGTTTATGTAGCCCACGGGCATTATCGTCTATTTTGTTACTGTATTATTTTAATGTTTGTCCTGTAGTCCGGGGCTCCATCTATATAAGGAGCCTTGGGGGTGAGTCTTGATCATCTTGGAAGTCTAGGGTTTTGGCTCTCTTGGAGAGTGGAGTATCAAGGAGGACCCAGCCTCCGGATGCTTGGCGAGATTCGTCTCGATTGTATCTTTATTTTCTACGTTAATGCAATGCAACTGTCCTCTTGCTAACAGTCTTCCCTTCTACTTTACTCGATAATTCCTTGAAGCCCTTACTGCAATGCCTTTAATGAGTAACATATTGAATCTCTGTAAAATTGAACCTGGTCATGTTGAATTCCCTTAACATTTGAACTGGACTAACTTGAAAACAACAAATAATATTACTATTTAGTGTAATATGTAATTATTATTGGCATTATGTTGTTGTTTTGTATATATATCAAGTTTATGAAGTTATAAGATAAAATCTTTTGATGGATACATTTTAAAAAACTAACAATTTTGTAATTTATATTGGCTTTGCAATTAAGCACCAGAGGCTGATTACTAAACCAACTCTCTCTTCACATTTCTCACAAACATTAATGAGGAAACTAGTCTCCCTAGACCCCATTCAACTTGCTTTTAAAGCCACATTAGCCTGACATATTGTTCGTTTATACATGAACTTTCAAAGTTATCAAAATTTTATTCACTAGGTACCGTGCGGTGACAAGCGCATACTATCGTGGAGCTGTCGGAGCAATGCTTGTCTACGACATGACCAAGCGCCAGTCTTTCGATCACGTGGCCAGGTGGCTGGAGGAACTGCGCGGCCACGCCGACAAGAACATCGTCATTATGCTTATTGGAAACAAGTCTGATCTGAGCACACTCCGTGCTGTCCCCACCGAGGACGCGAAAGAATTTGCGCAGCGCGAGAACCTCTTCTTCTTGGAGACTTCCGCTCTCGAGTCTATCAACGTCGAGAGCGCCTTCCTCACCGTCCTCACCGAGATATATCGCGTCATCAGTAAGAAGGCTCTGGTTGCCAATGAAGAGTCAAATTCGAACGGAAATTCGTCCCTTCTTAAGGGAACCAATATAGCTATCCCTCTAGAAAAGCCAGCTGGAAATAGCAGTGCATGCTGTATGTCCAGTTAGGCAGGAGAGCCTTATTTACATATTTACCCTTGTTCTGATTCTGGGTGTAACTGCTCTCTTTTTTTTTTCTGAAACAATCTAGAAAGGTGAGAGCATTTGGTATTTTTTTTCCTGGAACAATCTAGAATGTCAATCACCTTCCATCTGTATTGTGCACTTTTATTGTTTCAGTTGGATCGATCCCTTTGAATATGACATTATAATGAATATTTGTTTGGCTCTACCACTTTAATATATAAACTTTTTCAATGTCCAGCATGGATTTTACCTTTGTATGTTCAATTGAAAAATGCAGTACTTTGGGCACATTTGTGATGCAATTTTTCATGTATCCAGCTGGGTGTAACTACTCAAAATTTTTATATAATTGGGTTATTTACCGGGACCTCCCCTGGGAGTTTGCATAATTACAGGTTGCACCCCTCTTTCTTTCGAAATTACATTTACCCCATCCCCTTCAAGTTTCCCCAATTTACAAAAATGTCCCTTCCATTAGAAATATGGATGAAAATGATAAAATCGCCCAAATTATTTTCTGATATTTCAATTTTATCTTTTTATAATGATTCTAGATTCATTATAAAGGGTAAAATGTAACCTAGTTATTACAAAGGGTAAAATTGGAATATAAAATTATTTGGCATATTTTATCATTTCTCATACAGAAAAAGGTCACACCTTTATATATAGAGTCATTACAAAGGATAAAATTAAAATATCACAAAATAATTTGGCTGATTTTATCATTTTCCATTCATATTTCTAACGAAAGGGGCATTTTTGTAAACTCGGGAAACTCGGAGGGGAGGTAAATGTAATTTCAAAAGATAGAGGGGTGCAACCTGCAATTATGCAAACTCCCAGGGGAGGTCCCAGTAATTAACCCTATATAATTTTATGTTTAGATATTTGTGAGTTGCATTTAAAGAATCTCATGGTTTGAATGAAGGCAAGAAATTAGTCATTTTTAAGACAGAGATTTGGTTGCTCTCTACACCTGAGTACTCTGCCTCCAATAGTCGTGTTAAGGCTTCACATTATCTCTGGCAATCATCTTACCCACTCTATCATCATCCATACATTCTTTATAGATTTTCATTTTTTAACACCCTTTGAGTCATGGTGAGAGGGAGTTACATAATCGGGTATGATAAAATAGTGATGGTCAATGTAGAAGTTGAGGCAGACGATATGAACAAAGTTCACACTTTGAGCATAAGTCGGGACTTAAAAATTGTACACGAGACGTCGTATTGATGTAGGCGAACTTCCGACTCTAAATGATGGACAAAAGTATGGAAAACTCTCCTCTTTAAATTGAGTCTCATATGTAGGAGCATGAGCTGCATTGTTGAAGGGTGTGGGGATCCTAGCAAAAAAGCATCTACTACTAAAGAAGAGGAAGTTAAAGAAGAGGAGGAAGAGGAAGAAGAACAAAACCATTTGGAAGAGGATTTAAAACTTTTTAGTGATATTTTGGCAGACTAGAGGACGTTAAAGAAGAGGAGGAAGAAGAAGGAACCCATTTGAAAGAGTATTTAAAGCTTTTCACTGATATTTTGGTAAACTCGATATCCTAAGAGTGAGATTAGTTGTGTATTGCTTTAACTTCATATTAGCATCCATGGAGAAGTATTTTGGCAAACTCATTGTCCTTAAAGTGAGGTTCGTCCTATATATCTATAAATGACGCAAAGTAGTCACAATTGCTTGAACTCCGCGTTAGCATCCCGGGGTGTAAGGCCTCGCAAGAATGAGCCAACTCATCTTGACGAGTGAGAATAACTCGGCGGCTTGCCAATCAGAGGCGGATCTAAAGGGTGGCAAGCTGGGGTCGGGCCCTTCCAAGATTTTGCAAAATGGATGGTGGATTTGGATTCCTCTTGTCTAGGCAATGAATCTCAACTACTTACACATCAAAAATAGTGGCCGGATGAAGGAGAAACGGCTCCGACAAGATGGTGGCGTTCATATTTATTTGGTTAGAGGAGGAAGACGGTGACGTGATAGTTGACTAGTTTAAGTGATTTATGTGGAGCTATCATGTAAAAATCTAGTTGAGATGGATGCAATCATTATGTTTACTGGACAGCCACAAAACAGGTAAAAAAATCGGAATAAAAAGTCTGAATTAAATGATTTAAATTAAAGACAACAATTTTCGAAAAAATATAAGAAAATCAGAAACCATTTGAATGTTTCCTAATTTCTGATCTAAACTCAAAAGGAACACTTATATCTCCAGAATCAAAAAATGAAAAGTATAATTGACATTATGAATGTTTCATCAAACCCTACTTTTTCATTTAAGTTTAGGGTAAAAATAAATAAAATAATATAAAATAATTTTAGAGATCAAAATAAACTAAAATAAATAAAAATAATTTTATTCCGGGGTTTCATTTAAGTTTAGGGTAAAAATTATATTAGCCCCTGAGGTTTCAAACAAATGTCAAATTAGTTCCTAAAATTTTAGTTGTGTCAAAATAGTTCTTGAACTTCTCATTATGGACCTTTTTAGTCTTTGAATTGCACATAAAATAGAGTCGGTTGACAAAAAAATGAAAATGGCATAGCTGAAAAATTTAGAGACCAAATTAACTAGTTTTCAAACTATAGAGATGGAAAGTTTTGTCTTATCCCTTAATCCTCACAGAATCTATAGATTAACTAGTTTTCAAACTCAGTACCATGATCACTCCTGATCAAAGCAACATGAGTATTGAATTCAGATTGAATCTGACAAATGAATCTTGAGAGGATCATGAAGGTTTCTGACTTAGCTTTCAGAAAGAACACCCAACTGAATCTAGAAAAGTCACTTACAATGACTAATGTATAAGACTTGTCGAATTATACTCGACGCAACTTTAGAGATGCGTCGATTTCTTCTCGATGCATGTTTCCAGTAAGTGATTTTAAAACATCTAGACATCCCTCTCCTTTTTCTCAATACAATTCTAGATGCTTCTACTCTTCTAAAATTGGGCAGAAGGTCAAACATTGCTTGCATAATAAACCAACACTTCTTCAATTTAAGGGGTATCCTGAAAGACCAACTTATTCTTTCATAACTCCTTATGGTGATAAAAGAAAGGGACCCCAATAAGTGAGGGTCTATACTAATTTTTAAATTCATGTGCAGAAAGGAGACTGTTCTACCACAAATTAGCAGTGGTACCTGGACAGTGGATGTTCTATGCATATGACTGGAGCAAAAGAGGTGATGGAAAACTACCAGGCCAAGGAAGGCCCTAAGGTAATCTTTTGTAACTTCCACTCTTGTCAGACTAGAGGATATGGTGTGCTCATAGTTAGAAAATCTCCTTTTCCAAAGTAGCTTATGTTGATGGTCTTCAACATAATCTAATCAGTATTAGCCAATCATGTGATGGTGAATACAAAGTTGTATTCACTAAGTCTTTATGTCATATAGTAATTAGTTATGTAACTAATCAAATAATATTGACTGGACTTAAAAAGGGGTAAGGTATATGTAGTAGATTATGATTATGCTAAGTCTGAAGTTTGTTTGTTTAACTCCAACCTAGAAAATAATGAATTATGACATAGGAGACTTAGTTACTTAAATTTTAAAACAATAGCTAAGCTATCCATGCATAACCTAGTAAGAGGCTTACCAATTGGTAAGTTTAAGAAAGACCATCCTTGTAGAGCCTGCCAACTAGGAAGACAAACCAAATCATCATTCAAACCAATTGGTAAGAATGATTCCCCTAGAACCCTCAATCTGTTGCACTTGGATCTATTTGGTCCTATCTCGACTCAAAGCTTAGCAGACAAGTCTTATACATTAGTCATTGTAAGTGACTTTTCTAGATTCAGTTGAGTGTTCTTTCTGAAAGCTAAGTCAGAAACCTTCAAGATCCTCTCAAGATTCATTTGTCAGATTTAATCTGAATTCAATACTCATGTTGCTTTGATCAGGAGTGATCATGATACTGAGTTTGAAAACTAGTTAATCTATAGATTATGTGAGGATTAAGGGATAAGACAAAACTTTCCATCTCCTAGACCAAATTAACCCTATATAATTTCAGAGACTGAAATGATTTTAAATTTTAACATAAATGAAATAAGCTCATGCCTTTATTGACCTCGAAACATGCTCGTGCAGCCCAGCTAAGCTTTTAACTTTTGACTTTTAAGTTTGGCCAAGCTTTGACGATTTTAATTTCTAATTAATTGATTTAATTCAATTAAAAATCAGCAATACAAAATTAATCTTTTTTCCGGTTTAAAATATGTGAAGTGAAATTAATTTTAACCACTTTTAAATTTTTAAAAAATATTAAATTATATTCAAATTATTTTACATCAAACACAACAAGCTTAAGATCAAATGGATCTGATTCATCGGCCGTTTCCAATCGTCTGATTTTGAACGGCTGATTTCAACCCTTAGTTGCTCAGCGGGGCTGCGGTCAATTTTTGAACATTTGAAAAGTGGCGGAGTGCGGTGATCGTATCCCCAAATCCCAGTGGCGTTGTCTTCTTTCGCGGATATGGTCACCGTCCATTTTCACTAATCTCCTTAAATCCCAGAACCTCCACTTTTCCTTTCACTTCAGTTCCGACGAGAATACGAAGCCGGAGCATCGGAGAAGAAGAGCAGCATCGGGCCTCTCCTTATCTTGGGTAGAAACAAGATTCAATCTCTCAATTTATGACATGGATATTTTGATTTCTTTCTCCGATTTGAGTTTTTTTTTTAAATATTGTTCGCAGGAGACAATGCCTGAGTCGAGAGAGCCGATGGCGAATGGGGGTTACTGGATCCGGCGAGTGGATTACTCCCCCACTACAATGGAGTTCCAGGGAAAGACCCGACGATTAGCTCTGACGAACAACAAGGAGAACATTCCGCGTGGGTGGCGCAGATCGCCGGCGGGGAGATACCGAAGGACGGGAAAGAGCCCACTGCCAGAATGGTACCCGCGTACTCCACTTCGGGACATCACATCTATAGTGAAGGTAAGCGGCTAGCTGTATTTTATCACTTTGATCGGTTCTTGGTAACAGCGACCGGTTAGGGTTTATCCATTCCTCATTCTGCTTCCCTTTTTTATACTTCTGTTGGAGTCCCTCTTCATACTTAAGAAGGGATTTCGATTAATTCTGCTAATCTTCGACTGTTTGTTTAATTCTCTTCACTCTTGCTTCAAGAACTTTTTCTTGGGTGACTTTAAAATTATATTTCTGCCATTGATGCTGCATTGTGAAGTAATTACATTGTTCTGGTTAATTCATACATTATGTTTTGAGAAATTAAGTACACTTTAGGTTCAAATTTAAACACTCGCTTGTGAAGGTAAAGAAGATTTGGATTTTGCTTATGCTAATGCTATATTAACCTGGATTTCCAATTATTATGATTGTAAGATGTTGACACATTCCGATCAGTTGATCTATATATCAATTTGTAATTTGTTGTTTGCAATTGTACTTATAGTTTCCATGTCATTTTCCTGGATTTTAATTTTTCTCTGCTAAAAAAAGATTATAAATATAAAGGAAACCTCATTTAAAATGAAAATTTCTATCCGTTGGTACTTTTAAATACAAAATTTCAATAAGTGTCCGTTCGGTTGAATGGAATATGGACTTTGCAATTGGAATTCGAGGTCCAATTCCAATGAAAATTATTTTTCGTCGTAATTCTAGAGCCTGGATTTCATCCAAATGTATGAACTCTATCCTTTGGTACTTTTAAATTCAAAATTTCAAGAAAGGAATATAGGTTTTGAAATTCGAATTCGAGGTCCAATTTCAATGAAATCACTTTTCTTCCTAATTCTAGAGCCTTGATTTCATTCAATTGTATGAAGCCTAACATAGTTTTACACAATATGAAATTGATGGTTAAAGAAAAATAAATGAATGTATATAATTTCAATTCTTCTTGATTGTGATTTTAAGAGAAATAAAAATTATTCACCTAATTTGTTTTTTTTGTATCCAATTAATTTATTTAATAATTATTTAATCCACATGGAGAAATCTAAATAAATTGGGATTTAGGAGCTACTTACACTTACACAGGTAATATTATTTATGAGAGTTGATATTAGCAGCCCAATTCTCGCAGTTCGCACCCCAAAAATTGTAAAAATTCTAATTATATTCGCAGTCCAATTCTCGCTAATCGCACCCCATCAAATAACCTCATCTTCATCTCTCTCCCGTTGCCTAAACCCTAGCCGTTGTTCTATCGGTCGCGTCATTTTCCCCCTCTTAGATTCACCTTCAAAAAAGAAGGAAATTATCCCTCGAAAATCTCAAAAAATTAGTCAGTTTTCTGGTTAAAGGAAGGTTTGCATGTTATTTAACTTGGTTTAGAGTTAATTCCTCTATGCATGTCATTTAACTTGTTTTCCTGCTAGATTTTTAAATTGTGTCTTTAAGATATTTTTCTAGGCTTCTAGTACTTAAGTGCAAATATAATTTTGGACTACAAATAAAATTTATGGACTACGAATAGCGATGGACTGCGAATAGCCAATTCCGGACTGCTAATATCAACTCTCATTATTTATATAAAGAGATAAGAGAGTTAATAGAATAGTACAAGCAAAGTTGGACTGGGGCGGCTGAAGTTGAAATGAATGCTTAACCAGTAAGTAATTATCATATCAAAAAAATATGTAAGGATTTAGAAACATTAAATGAGTAAATAATAAATATAATAAATTCAACTGTTAGAATTAAATATGGTGAAATGGCATTAAGGCAAGCATCTATATATAATAATTTATCTATTACTATATACTAGAAAAAATCTCTCTTGTGCACTATGCTGTAGCAACAATATGTTACCGTTGCTTAATGTTACCGTGTTTTTTCAACGAACACGGCATGCGGGACGTCAAGCAGCAGTCAGATATTGTTATCGTCGCATGCTGCAAATGTGAAGACCCTTGCGCCTTTGCTACTACTATCTATAAGATATGAAAAGAATATTACTCATGCTCCGTTTGGAGCAGCTTTTTAGCTCCAGTGAGTTTGGACAAAAATGCTCCAGTGAGTTATGACCGCCATCAAAAAAAGAAAACTAGTCTTGAACATAAAAGTGGATGAAGTTCCTTAGGTGAGGTCGGGCATTCACGAACTACAGTTCATAACCACCGCGTTCACGACCGACACCATTGTGCCAAACGGAGCCGTAATTAACACAATTTTGCATAATTAAATGTAACAATTTGAAGAAATAATTTCAAATATCAACAGGGAGAATTTTCCTTCTAATTCATTTCTTTTCTTTTTCACTTTAATCTATAGAAATCAAAACAAAATGACAATTTTCTCAATAACTGGTAATCAGAGTGTTGAGCACATTAGTAGTACCAATTGTATTATGCATTCTAGCTGTGGTATAATAAATGTTGAACATCCTGTTTTCTTCAATGAATTAAAGGTGCATACTAAAGCATTATCTCAAGTACAATGTTTCTTTATTTGAAATTATCATATATTGCTATATTCTTTGATGTACCTAAAATTTAAGGGTAAGTACAATGATAGTATAAAATTCTTTGATTACCTAAAATTTAAGGGTAGGTACAAAGAAATTGTAAATTATGAGTGTAAATCCTCTTTAGTAATAAATATATAGGTGTAGAGTAAGAATCAAAATTGTTTAATGCACTTAGAATTTGGAACAATTGGGATTCCCAATCATGCCTTGTAGGCATCTTCTTGACAACATGGCGGTAGCGGTTGTGAACGCCCGATCTCACCTAAAAAACTTTATTCGCTTTTATTTTCAAAGCTAGTTTTCTTTTCTTCGTAACGGTCATAACCGTTGTCATGCCAAACATGCGTTATGTGATAGAGGCGTTTTTGTCTATACTCACCGGAGCATTTAAACGCGCGTTTAAACGCTCCGCCAAATGGAGCCAAGTCCTAAGGACTTTGTAATTTTCACTATTTTATTCCACCCACATTAATTTAAGCTGGTGCATCATACTATTGTATCCTTGATTAACTTACCAAATGAAATTTTTTTGTTGTTGGTGCCTGTGATTTAGAATCAATCAAAGGATTAGAATCACAGGCAACAGAGTATGAATCTATGAGCTCGCACACAGAGAACGAACTGAAATTAAAAGAGTAATTGAGTTGAGTTTTAATTAAGTCGTACTTTATAAAATTAATGACTAAAGTTTAATTTCAATTTGGAATCGAAAAGAAATCATTTGTTTTTGAACTGAATAGACACAATCCAAAAAATCTCATCTCTCACTATGTGTATATATGATATGTAGTTGCAAAAATCGCAACTCTACTGTTATTTTTGGGATTAATTTGGTGAACTGAGAGGGAGTTGCGGAGATTGTAAAAGGAACTATTAAAGAGATGATGTTAATACCACTTGCAATAAGTGGCGGTCTTCTTCCTTACAAAACCCTGGAGGACCGACTATTTTAGAGTTCCATGGAGTTTGTGTGGATGACGATAGAGAAGCTAACAATTTTGTTCATGTTTGGTGATCGACAAAATACGTCTGAAACGAAACCAGATTCATTGTTTGTGTAGGTATCATCTATATTTCTTGATTAGTTTATTTTGCATGGATCCTGTGATGGTTTCAACCTTTCTACTGCATATTTGATGTTCACAGAACCTTATAATTATCACTGGCAGTATACTTGGTTTGAAGTAATTCTAGAGATTTACTTTAATTCCACATTATATGTTATCGTCAATGCAATTAAAAGTGCTTGAATTGAGCAAATGGGTAGATAAATTTATTAAATTTTATATTGGCTTGAAGGAAGTGAAACAAAGATATGAAAGTCAGCTGGAGGTGGAAATGTGAAGTTATGAAATAAATAAGATTTGCATTCCCTCCCACTCATTCAATCCCAAATAGATTTGAATTCCATTTCCACTGCCTTCTTATTTCCTGTCTGTTAATTCTTTCAACCAAACACGCAGCATGTCTGCAGATATTAGGGAGGATATTGTTTTCATTAGATGAAACTAAAATGAAAAGTTAACGCAATGCTGAATGTTTCTGCTGATCATTCATTTGTTGAACATGTCAAGGCTTATGAGAGAAGGCGCACGCGCATCCAAGCAGCAACTCAGAGCCCAGCAGACTCCCCTGCCCCAGACCGCCCGCAAATCACCGACCCATCGCAGCAAGAATCCTCATCAACACCTTCCCAACCACCCAAGAAGCCGCAGCCCGACAAGCCGCCGCCCCCTCAGACTCCAGCCGCTCAGACAGTCCGCGCCGGAGATGACGCACAAGCCGCCGCAGCAGCCGAGACCGCCCTGCTGAGCTCCATCGAACAGATCGAGAAGGCCGTGAAGAGAAACATGAAGGCGATGAAGAAGCCGGAGAGCAAGAGGGCCAACCAGCTGCGGAACCTCATGTCCATGAGGTGAAAAAGAGAAACGCTCGTTTCCTCCCCCCACCCATTCTTACCACTACATTAGTTCTTCTTTTCCAGCAGAGGCGAAGTGCTTGGTTTCCTGGCTTCAGTCGTCCGAGTTCCCGTGCGGGCTTAATGATGGACCTGACTAACCTCCCCTCCCCCCAACCGCCACCCCTAAACCCCAGGTAAAAATCATCCCCTCTTTCTTTTGCTGCAATTCTACCCCCACCTCCCCCCCCCCCCCTATGTAAATATTACCTTCCCATTAAAACATTTCTAGGATCTTTTTGGTCAGTTCACCACTTGTTGTGTGGTGGTGCCATGAATGGCGGGCAATCTCAGCCGCGCCCATGCACCTGTATCCATTCCTGAACACTACTACTGTCTATATGTCTTCTTCCTTAGTTGATCTCTCTCTCTCTCTCTCTCACTCTATTATATGTTTGTATCTCGGTTCTTTCTACTATAATCAGCTGTTCTACGAATTAAACTTACAATGATTCTAGTGGACAATCGATAATATTTTCTTACAGTAAATAATACATGGATAATTTAAAAAAAAATATGATCGATTGCCTGAAAAATCTAATTTTTGAGCCCACGGAAACTCAATAATTTTTGGCTAGACTGCCGCGCAAAGCAATATGTGATCGATCGCTGCTGATCCATTCCAAATTTTCAATAAATTAAATTTCCATTAGAAAGCAAAAGAAGGAACAGCGGTGGTGGCTCTGCTGATCATCGACGGTAATATTCCATTAATATCATCTATGCACAGAGAGACAAAGGGGGTGTGGCAAACAACCGCAACCTTAAGAATCTAACCGACGCACATCTCAAGCAGCTCAAATCTTAACGATCTTGGATGCTCTGACCACCGGATTCTCCTGGCTGATGGCCTCCCGACCAGCAGTCTTGTAATCGAAGCTGCAGTCGTGGCGGTCGGAGTACCGGTGCTGCCCGCAGAACAGCTTCCCGCAGCGGCAGCGGAAACCCGTCAGGCCGACCTTCCTCCGGCACCCGGAGCACCTGTACACCATCCTCGCCGCGACCACAGCCGGCGGCGGCGCGTCGCCCGCCGCTGCATCCGTCTCCTTATCCGCCGGCAGGGCTGGTCGGATCTGCCCGGATCTGGCGATGGGAGGGCTGTTCTGGCGCTTCGGGGACGTCGGTTTGGTCTGAGCCGCCTGGAAGCAGCTCTGGCACATGTTCTTCGTCGCCGGGTTGCCGTGGAAGCCGCAGTTGTTTACGCAGAGGGTAAGGGTCTCCGACACGTGAATCTCCGTTTCCTCCTCCCTCTGCGCCATCACCCTCCTCCCCTCGAATTTTATTGCAGAAGGGAATTGGAAAATTTATTAATCAGGATCGGAGAGGCGATGAAGCAGCGAGATGAGAGGGAGGAGGAGAGGCTGATATCTAGGGCTTTTTATTGAGCTGGGCGAAGGTCGGTCATGGAGAAATGGAACCGCGTCTCCGACCTCGCTATCATACATCCTTCCTCCACCTTTTAGCATTTTTACAAATACATCCCTCCCACCGCCTTCCCATCCAGGGCTGCAAATGCCTTCTCACGATGGGCAGACTTGTAAATTAGGGCAGCCGCCCGGGCTGACCGTAGCGGCTCCCAGGCCCTCATGGTTGGTTATATCATCATCATCACGGGGTGGGGCAGGCGTCGCCTTCCTGGACTGCCGTGGCAGGCGCATTTTGCTAAACGGAATCTCCATTTCTTCCACTTGTACTGTTTGTTTCGAGAGTTTCACGCCGTCGGGGAAACTTCTGCTGCTCTTTATATTTTATTTCATTCCGAACTCCTAATCCTTTTTTATTTCATTTAACCTGATCAATTATTCGAAGTGATTGTTAATCGCAACCCAACATTTTTTTATCTCATTCTGAAAATTTTAACAAATTTATCAACGACCCAAAATGTCAAATACTAATCTTATTTTATAAGGCTAAATATCTAGATGAAAGATGTTATCCTTACTAAAGGAGATAAATTTTGCTGAAGGATATAAAGAACTCGGCCGAAAATCTTTAAATTAAGTTGACGGAGATAAATATTGGAGTGAAGAATTTATGAGATTCGCCCAAGCTAGCAGAAGCAGGGCGGCGGCGGCGGCGGCGGTTGAGCAGATGTGTGATGGAGGCGTCAAGGGAGAGCATATGGGGTAAGTGAGGGTCGAGCAGACATGTTCAAGAATTTTTTGGTGTGAGAAGCCAATTTTAGGTTGCGGTTAACAATTGATTTATTTAACTGGCTCGGACTAGGCTTTGATTGAACTTTGGTTTCGTCGGACCTAATTACATATGTAGGTCCCGATTGTTGTCAGCCATTAATCGGAACTTCTCATAGGCATGATTTTAATTTATATTTAAATGAAAATTATTTTCCTCAAATGACGCTTGAATACTATATTTATCATTGAACTCTCGTATTACATTCTGTTTTCTATTTCATTGAACTCTCGTATTTCATTCTGTTTTCTATTTCCCATTTGCTATTATAAATACTATATATTAATATAGTATTATATATAAAATTGTCTCTCTCTCTTCGCGGAACTTGTTATAATGAAGTTGAGATAACACGTTATATCGAAGCATGTTGACAGAAAAGACAACATTTGATTTGAGAGTGAGTTATCTTTAACTACTATATAGAAGAAGTTGTTTATGGTGCAACATTCAAAATTGTTAAATATATACTTATTATTTTAATCCAACGACTTCACATATATTATTAAAAAAATAAAAATTCATAAAATATAATTACTATTTGTGTAATTACATCATATTCTTATAATAAAAATAATGATAGAAATTCATAAAATTCAAACAAATTTAGTAGACTACTATGATAGGTTATAATTATGCCTACAAAAACTAATTTCAAAATATAATAACTTACTTTAAAATGATATTTGTTAAAATATAAATGTTTTTGAAAAAAATAATTATAAAATATTGATGTACATTTTTTACGGTAATTTTGAGTACTCATATGTATATGTTGCGGGTGAAGCCCGCCGCCGCCGACCTGGTACTGTAGAATGTGGGCGCAGCCCGCTAAGAGTCAGCGAGCACAGGCGAAGCCAGTGCGGAGTCGCTCGTTGACTATATGAAAAGTAGAAAACACTAATATATTATTAAAAAATTATAAGGATCGGTTCGTATGAATGGAATTCATAAAATGTAATGACTATTTGTGTAATTAGTTAATTACATCGTATACTTATAATAAAAATAATGATATAAATTCAAAAAAATTTAGTAGACCTACTATGATAGGTTATTATTATGCCTACAAAAACTAATTTCAAAATATAATGACTTACTTTAAAATGATTTTTTTGTTAAAATATAAATGTTTTTGAAAAAAATAATTATAAAATATTGATGTATTTTTTTACGGTCATTTTGAGTACTTATACGTATATGTTGTAGGCGAAGCCCGCCGTCGCAGCCCGCTCGAATGCAGGCGCAACCCGTTAAGAGTCAGCGAGCACGGGCGAAGCCCGTGCGGAGCTGCTCGTTTATTTATATAGGCAATCGTTAAGGGCATTGTTAAAGGCACACCAGAATTGGCTATTGACAAACCAATTTCTATGAGTTATTACGCGCCTTTTGAAAATACGCTTCGTACATGCATTTTTAGAAAAAGTGTTCAACACAAAAATTGTATATCTCGTCGAGATCTACAACTTTCGTGTTGAACACTTTTCCTAAAAATGCACGCACACTTTTTCAAACCGGCTATCTGCACATAAAAAACAACCAAAATATTTTCCTAAAATCCTTTCTAACTTACCTCAATGCGCACATCAGATCTCGCTCTTGCTCACACGCCTGGATCACACTTCTTCCCTCTCACCATCGACCCTACAGATTGCCTATAGACGACTCGCGATTTGGCAGCCATTTCAAATGACTCCTCGAATCCTCTAAAACGGCTTAAATCTCCCTAGGTTTGAAATTTAATTATTCTCCCTAGTGATGGATACATGGTTCAATGTTGGAGCAAATTTTTGCGAGATCAATGTATATAAAGGATTCTACTGGACCTTTTTTTCTTGCAAAACTTCAATTGAAATGCATATGGGTCTTGGTCTGTATTTTCAGTTATAAATTACAGCGGTAATTTAGTTCAAATAATTTATTTTTTATAAATATATTTACATCTCAAAATATATGTATATGGGTATTTAAAAGGACTTTTAAAATATATTGATCAATATTCTGTAAAAAAAATTTAGGAAAAAATTAAAATATACTGTATAAATTATTTTCCTGTGCAATGCTCCGTATACGAGCCCCGAATGTTTGTTCTCAATGTTGAAGCTCTTCAAGAGCTTAAAACACTCCAACCTTTCATGGACTAATACTTTAGTTGCAAAAATTGAGGACGGCAGGTTAAGGCTGCGTTTTATTATTATTTTTCATTTCGATGTGCTGATAATATTTGGGCGCTACTATTAGCACTGCAGTTTTGGCTATCCGCATTCAATATTTGTACGAGTTATTATGCGTCTTTTGGAACGACTCGTACATTTTTTTAGGAAAAATGTTTAACACGAAAGTTGTAGATCTCGTCAAGATCTACAACTTTCGTGTTGAACATTTTTCCCAAAAATGCACGCACAAGACGTATTGCCGCTCTGATTGAAATATGGGAATAACTATAGCGAATTTTTGGAAATTCGACTTGTACAAGTATTTTTAGGAAAAGTGTTCAACACGAAAGTTGTAGATCTCGACGAGATCTACAACTTTAGTGTTGAACACTTTTCCTAAAAATAAATATACAAGGCGTATTTCCAAAAGACGCGTAATAACTCGTGCAAATTGAGTGCGGATAGCCAAAACTGCAGTGCTTATAGCAGCACCCTAATATTTTTAGGATGTGGTAATCATAGACACAATATGGCTATTTGTATCCCTTAAAATCAAAATTTAAAATAATTTTTAAGCCCCCCAAAACA